>JALGQJ010000025.1:2077500-2437500 GCA_023055345.1 Quercus wislizeni | reverse complement strand
ATCCAAGAAGATCAAAGAAGCACTTAATGGGCTGATTCAAGAGATTTGGGCTGATTCTAAAGTGGGACATTCCAAGCTTGGCCCAAAGGAAGACGAAGGAGTAATAAATTTAATCCAAGCTATTGAGGGCTGATTTAGCTTAATTAGGCATGATTTATAGCATGGATTAATGACTGATTGACTTTCTAGCTCCATATCAGTTAATAGACATTTTTCCTATTCTAGAGCTTCTAATTTCAGATCAAATCTACCTTAATTTTAGGCTTTTATTATTTAGAACTTTTTTTAGCTATTTTCCTATTTTGGATCTACTAATTTCAGACCAAGTCAACTTTTATTTAGGGTTTTATTATTTAGTACGTTTTTTATATTTTCTATTTTCAGTCATGTCTTATAAGTAGCATGCACTCATTGTAATAGGGGAATTATTGAATAAAAAAATCAGAAAAAGGTGAGGCTTTGCTCTTCTTTTGGTTCTTCAAGAACTGTGAACTTATCAAGGATTCTTCCTTGTGGCATTCAAATTTTATACCTTCGGTTTGTGATTCCATTATAATCATTGGGTTAAGGTCTATTACTTATACCTTTGATTCACATTTCACTTAAAGACGTTGGGTCAGGGTTCCATCAAAATCTGAATTTTAGCTTTCTTGGGCAATTTTTCCAATACTATTTTTTGGGTCTCAAAGCGTGTTGATTGGGGTTTGCATCACCTTCAGCCATAGTTCTCAAATGAACTGAGAGCTTTCCATAACCGTAGGAGAAGATGGACCACTCAGGTACCTTTTAGGCATATCCCTTAAGCTTCAGGACATGTAGCCAACCAACCACACTCCCCTAACCACCCTGACCCAAGTACTTCAAGCTCAGAACACTCCTAACATGAAACCACACCCCCTTCAAATCCTAATCCAGACAACAATGAATCCATTATACACTTAGCTATCAACTTGCTTGACCTTAATCCTACAATCCCACCCATCCACCTTCCATCTATTCCTATCCTAGTGACCTCAAAAGCAGCCTCTGTAGTTCAACTCCCTAAAACTCAAACAACCCCTTTTAAGACATGCAATCCTAGTAACCCGTACAGTTCCCCAAACCCTAATAATTCCTTGGCCTCAACCAATTCTAGACCTTCTGAACTAGAAACAGATGAAATAAACAACTTTATGCATGTAAACAATCCGCTCTCACAAAACACCCATTTGAGCAATAGCACAAATGATGCTTCCTTTTCTATAAGGCCGTCTTGGATGCCTCTTATAGACTCAAACCTTAAATGGGCTTGCATAAAGGGCAATAGACCTTTTATCACAAATGGACAAAGTAATCATCCCCATTTTGAAACCTTAGAATTAGAGAGTGACACCACTACGAGCATGTTCAACCTCGACAGTTTGAATGAAGATAGACCAGAAATATTACAAGATCAGGATTAGGCAATAGGCTGTATGCCAGAATCTTCTACCTCGTTTATTGAGTCACTTGTCCAACAGGTTAACAGAGGGAGATTTAGGTTTGAATTGGGAAATTCAAGCAATGGGCCAAGACTGCTAGATTCTCAAAATAGGAATCTCCACAATAATCCACTTTAGTCCAACCTACATGCAAGCCCAACAGGTGACATCCAGCCTAACAACCTTAACTCCAGTGTAAGAGAGTTAAGCCCATTTGAACTCCTCACACTTGAGCTAGGCCCTTCTTCTAATTTGACCTAATCCCTCCATCCCAAACCTCTTCACTATAGAGTGATGAAAGCTGGAATGCACCTACAAAAATTGATATCCCAAAGAAGAGTTCAAGGAAATGAATCAGAAAGGAGATTGGAAAATTGGGGAGAAATATCAAACAAAGGTTGTTCTAGGTTGAAGAAAATTTTGACCAGGAAGAAGGTATGGAACCTAAGACAACTTCAAGGCTTTGGGAAGCTAGCCTTCAACAGCTTCCCAGTAACAATGAGAAACTCGAGCTAGAATTAGAGAGGGCTGGGCACCTCTTCTGCAATTTTATAGTGCCAGAAAAAGGCCCAGGAGTACAAGCCAGATATCATATTTTTGATGGAAACTCGCCTTCCTAAAGATAAGGGTAAGGAAATTTTGCACAAATGTGGTTTTTAGAATGGATGGGAGTACCCTCAAGAAGGTCTCAGTAGTGGCTTATTGTTAGGGTGGATGCCTAATTGGAATTTTGATATCCAGTATGGTTCCAAGCATATGATATATGCCAATCTCCATGATTACAAAGGTAACCCCCTATTAATCACTTTTGTTTATAAACAACCTAACCATGCCAAAAGGGAAGAGGTGTGGAATGAGTTAAAACAACTTAGAAGTATTGCCTATAAAAACTAGTTATGCATTGGGGATTTCAACCAAGTCTTGACATAGGAGGATAAGCTTTCCTTTTACAATAGGAAAATTGAAGGAGCAAACTTGTTTCAATAGACTTTGTTTGATTTAGAGCTATGTGAACTTGAGGCAAGAGGATAGAAATATACTTGGATGAATGGTAGGGAAGATGAAGCCTTTATCATGGAAAGATTGGATAAAGCTTATGCATCAATTGAGTGGATTAATCTGTATCCATATTATGCTCTTTAGAATCATCCTATCTTAAGGTCTGATCATGGCTTTATTGTAATGGATTTTGAGTTGCAACAGCCTTATAGAAGAAGACCTTTTTAGTTTGAAAGAATGTGGCTTACCCATATGGATTGCAAGAACATGGTGCAGTGTGCATGGAAGCTTCACTCTAAGGGATCCAAGGTATTCAAGTTGCAGCAAAAAATAAAAAATGTAAAAATTCACTGTTTAGAACAAAAGGGTGTTTGGAAAGGTTGAAAACGAAATAAAGGGCAGTCCACTAGTTAGGGCCTCAAAAAGCACCTGGCCTTGATAGGATTCCAGCATTCTTTTATCAAGAGTTTTGGAGCATTGTCAAGCAGGACATTCTCAATTTTGTTCATGCCTTCTTCCACTCAGGTTCTCTCCTCAAATCTTTTAACCAAACCTTCTTTACTTTTATTCCTAATGTTAACTTTCCTGAAGATGTTTCTCACTTTAGACCTATTGGCCTTTGCAATGTCATTTACAAAATCATCTCAAAAATTTTGGTAGCTAGATTAAAACCTTTCATGGATATACTCATAACCCCCTACTAGAATGATTTCATACAAGGCAAAAACATCATAGACAACATTCTGTTAGCCCTTGAGATCCTTGACACCCTAAGGAAAAAAAAAAAAAAAAAAAAAGGAAGGAAAAAAGGGTATGGTGCTCTGAAAATTGATATGTGTAAGGCCTATGATAGGGTTAATTGGAACTTCCTCAAAGCTATTTTACTTTCCATGAACTTTAGTACAACTTAGGTAAATTGGATCATGAAATGTGTGACTTTTGTTCAATACATCTTACTTATTAATGGTAGTCCCCTACAACCTTATTATCCATCTAGAGGCCTAAGACAGGGTGACCCTATCTCCCTTTACCTTTTCTTGTTTTGTGCTAACATCCTATCTATAGCTCTTATCAAAGAAGAGAACCAAAGGAAAATTAAAGGAATCAAAGTTGGAAGGAATGAAGTCTCATTCACACACATTTTTTTTCCTGATGATTCCCTATTTTTCTTCCAAAATGATAAAAGCTCCCTTAATACCGTCAAAAACTCAATCCTGTGGTACTACTCTCTATTAGGGCAACGCACTACTCTCTATTAGGGCAACGCATCAATTTCTAAAAGCCTGAATTGTATTGTTCTCCCAATATAGCACCTGATATTCAAGAATCCCTAGCCTCGTCTCTCTAGGTAAACCTTGTTAAGGAACCTATCAAGTACTTAGGAATCAACTTTAAGCTTAGAGGAACGAGAGTAGCTGATTTCTAAGATCATATAGATAGGGTTCGGAAAAAGTTTCAAGGTTGGAAGGCCAAACTTCTATCTCAAGTAGGCAGAGGTACCTTGATATCCTTAGTATTGCAATCCATGCCTCTATATACCTTCTCCTATTTAAGAATTCCTGAGACTATGTGTAATAAACTGGATGCTATCACTAGAGCATTTTAGTGGGGTCATGAGCCTGGTGTAAGGAAATTACATATAGTTAAATGGGATGCAATTTGTCAACCAAAGAGTAGAGATGGTCTAGGTCTCCAAAAATTCAGTCTAGCAAATCAGGCCATGATCTCTAAGCAATTTTGGAGAGTGCAGAACCATCCCAATTCCTTACTGGCTAAGACCTTCAAAGCCAAATAATTCCCCAGATCAAACTTACAGAATTATAAACCCAAACCACATCATTCTTGGTTGATAGGTAGTGGTCACCATATACCTCTTACCCATCCAGATTGGTTTCACTGTCCAAGATAGACATTAATTGAGAACAACCTTCTTGATGGTACTGTGACTGATCTGATAGAGCCAATTTCAAAATCTTGGAGATATGAGCTTGTTAAAAAACTCTTCCAGTTCCTCTTTGTAAGGAAATCCAACATATTCCCCTTCCTAGAGCTGAAGGTAACATGGACAAACTATTATGGAAACATTCTGCTTCTGGAGAATACAAGCTGAAGCAAGCTTACCAGATTCTCCTGCAAAATTTTGAAACCATAATCACACCAAACCAGAGGCCTTATGGTATCTCCTAATACGTTTGGAAACTGATTTGGAAACTGAAGTTGCCCATGAAAATCCTCAATTTCATCTGGAAAATGCTACATGATAGTCTTCCTATGTTTACAATTTTAAATAGTAGGTGATTGGTAGCTCCCACTAGATGTCTCATGTGTGATGATAATGAAGAAACCATAAATCATTTGTTCCTTCACTGCCCCCATTCACAAGAGTTGTCTGGCATGGCTCCAATCTGGAAGTTGAAACCTCAGATTTATCCAATGTTTCTTTCAAACAATGGATAACAGGATGCTTCCCCCTAGCTTCCCAATGGAGCAAAGTAAGATGACATTCCTTTAGTCCTGTTTCTCCATCTTTTTTTCATTATGGAATCATAGAAACATGATTCTTCACCAAGGGAAAACACCTAATCCCATGGAAGTTGTTTTAACATCTCAATCTCTCATTTGCAAGTACCAAGAAGTCTTAAAGGAGTTTCAAAATCATGAGCACAAGCCCAAACAACAAGCTCAACAGATACCAACGAGACAAGATTGGTAGAGAGTCATTAAGATGGGCAGCTCATATGAACAGAAAATCCAAAAATAATAGTTTAATACCCTAGCAGCTAGCCGTTAGGGTCACTAATATATATATATATATTTTTTTTTTTGAAAACTAGGGTCATTAAACTATTAATAATATATTTAATATTAAAAAAATATATATATATATATATATATTTTACAGGCGGTTTTGGTGTGATTTTTGTGGTTTGTGCGGTTTGGTGAACACCCCTAGGGAAAACTATCTTCACATAAGTTTTCAATTGAAACAAACAAAGTGAAGTTGAAGTAAAACTATTTGTTGACAGCCTGCCGTGATTATGCTAAAATTTTATAGAAAACAACTCTAACTCAAGTCAAGCTAAATAAGGGAAGTCTAAAGATAGTTTTCCAACTTATTTTAAGGTCGCTACCAAATATTAGAATATGAGATAGTTTTCTAGAAAAAGTTTTTTAGAAAAATAATTGATTTTCCAAGAAATGTTAACATGGAAGCAAAAAGAGCTTTAGTAAAACCAATGGTAGATTTCAATAACTAAATAAATAAACCTAAAATTAACTCATTTGGTGGCCAAGAGTTGTGTGGATGTAGGCCTAAATATGTATGTCAAATTCAAATTGGAAATGGATTGTTTGAAGATGAAGGTCATCAATAACACCCGTTGCTATAAATTTGAATAAATAATGGGGAGTCTACAGAGTAATATTGGACAACTAATTTTGATAGTATCTAGTGCATCAAGGCTTAACTTATACAAATTATTGCAGCATTAGAATAACAAGCCTTTAAAATAAAAATAAAAAAGTTAGAAAACCAAATTCATACTTGGTTTTTCAATTTATATTGACTTCATTAGTTGGTTTACACAATTTACATATTATACATGTTTTGAATTATGCAAGAAATATTAATAATTTTTTGAGCAAACTAAACATTTGAAAACAGTTTTCAACTTATTTTTACGGTTATTATCAAATATTAGAAAATAAGATTGTATTTCAAAAAATATATATTTTTGGAAAATGAGAAATATATATATATATATATATATTTTTAGATGACTCATTTTCCAAAAAAATGTTCACGTAAAAACAAACGGTGTTGGCCAATCTTATTTCTTCCAAGGTTAATAGCATGATGCGAGTGATTACACTTGCTAAATCAATTAAAATCATCAAATATTGTGTATGTTATCTTGAGAAAATACCCCCACCCATAAAAGAACAAAAGATCTTTGCATTTATTAGCATAAGAAAATAGTAATTCAAGTTTTTGTTTTTCTAAATATCGATGTAAACAGAACCGTAAATTAAATCCAATCAAAGTCAATATCTGTGAATTAGGAATAAATTACGGATTCAAAATTAATTTTTCTTTGAAAAAAAGAAACTATACAGAGTAAATTTATATAAATAGGCATCATGTAACAGCAAACAACAAGAAAGAGAGAAGAGTACAAACAAAAAGTCAATATCTGTGAATTAGGAATAAATTACGGATTCAAAATTAATTTTTCTTTGAAAAAAAAGAAACTATCGAGATACAGAGTAAATTTATATAAATAGGCATCATGTAACAGCAAACAACAAGAAAGAGAGAACTTATCAAAAAAAAAAAGAAAACCAAGAAAGAGAGAAGAGTACAAACAAACTCTTTAACAATGGCTACCCCAAAATGTTTCCTTGTGGTGCTTTTTTGCATTGCATTAGTTGTTGTAAACTCAGGTAAAAGTCCCTTTACAAACAAGTGCTATGTATATGTTCAATAGACTGAGCAAAGAAACAAGCATGCATTACTTTGTTTTATAGTATGTGATTATATATGAAACCTTTTGCTGCAGGGCTTGCAACTGCAGAGAGTCCACCGTGTGGTGGGACATTGATTTACCAGGGGCCATGTTCAAACTACCCCGACTGCGATAAGCATTGCCGCTCCACTGGATTTAAACAGTGTGGTGGATTTTGTCGCAGCACTACAGGGCCTCCTACACCTCCAGGAGCAGCTCCTCCTCCTCCAGAGGGGGAGAAATTTATTATTACAGAGGCCCCTGCTTCTCCAAAGGCCCCTAGTGCTTGTGTATGTAAAGCTTGAAATGGACTATGGTCACTATGTTAAGCTTTTATTGTAATTCCAGATTGAATAAATGGAAAATTCTTTTGAGGTATAATTTGAATGGAAGTATTTAAAGGGTATGATTTTGATTTTCCCTTCTTTTCTTTTTCTTTTTTTTTTAGTTAAAATGAGTTACAAAGTTTGAAAATAATTTTTTAATGATAAAATTTAAGGATGGATTTATAATTTTTACATGTAGATTTGAAACGAATACATTCAAAATGTCATTTCAAATCCAATTACAGGTGTTTTTGTTAGAAATAATCTCAAAACTCAGTTCATCATTTATTGTTAACTTCATGTCAAATAATTTTATTTTAAAAGTTGTGAGTCCCTTTTTTAGACAGTTTCCGGACCCAATGTTGATGTGGGACCTTGGGTCACTGAAAAAAGGGCTGGATAGATGTTGGGTAAATTGGGCTTGGCTCACCATGGCCTATTTGGATCATTATATGAACCAATTTGTGCACAAGACAAATGAACTTTACAATACACACACACACACACACACATATATATATATATATATATTGGCTGAGTAAAAGGAAGGATCAACAAGTACACAGCACAAAAATAAGCAACAATAACTGTGAACGCTTCAAAAAATTTATATTTGATTAAGTCAATTGTTAGAGTACATTTGGTCCCATCTTGTGAAGATACTCCACAAGGTCCAACAAGCCTCAAAGATCACAGACTTGGCTAATCCCCTTTGGGTTCCTAAGACTTATGAAATTTGAGTCTTTTGAATTCGAGTGGTGCCTCGAATATTTTTGCTACAGGACCTATTACAATGCCTCTCTTCTCTCAATGAACTCAACTTAAAGCTTAAAACTCTCTTCTTGTCTATTTTTTTGGTCTCTTGTGCGTAATGATGGCTACCTCCTTATGTTTCCCTTGCTCCTCTTTTATATTGCTCTTTGAAGACCTTGAATTACAGTTTTTATCCCTTGCTTCTCTTGGTAATAGGGTTGAGTCCCTTTGTCTGAAACCTTGGGGGTTGTTCCTTTCCTTATCTTCTCTCATTTCGTTCTTTTGAGAACTCACTCCCTGAAAGTGCATTGGTGGATTTTCTACTCATAGAAGCTTCATTTTTGACAAATCAGGTCCTCCTTTAAGGTCAACATCCCATGGTCTTCTTCCAAGGCTTTAAAAGGTTATTTCGATGGCTTTAAAAGGACATTTCAAAGGTCCTAGAACCTTGATGTTGACCCCTCTTGGCTTGTTCTTTTCCCATAATTAGCAAAGATTCCTCCTTGCAATGGGTGAGCTTGAAAAGCCTTTGACCATCTTTCCTCTTAATACATGTCCCCTGCCTTACCGAGGTCCCTTGGTTCCTTTGCTAGGTTCTGATCTCGAGGCTGTCAATTGTCCCGCTCAATTCTCTCTGCCCCCCAAGGAGCTTGATTTTGATAGGACATCCAACATCTCTTTCTTTCTTTTTCCTCTTTCAAAGATACATATGATTTGTTCCTAGACTACCTTCTACCTCTTCCATATCCTTCTCTGCATTTTCAGGCTTTCTCCCTAAGGACCCGTTTCCTGGAGGATGGGTGACCCGTCCGTGGCTCAAGCTTGTGTTTCATTCTTTTTACTTCTTTCTTTCACCTTCCTTCTTTTTAGGCCTTTTGGCCTTCCAGGTCCTTCATAACTTCACGAGCTAGGCCTTCTTTTGTTAAGGCCCGCAATCCTTCCTTGCCTTCATGGATTGGACTTCCTTGTTACATTTTGGACCTCAATAAAAGTTTATTTTTAAATCCTCTTATCCAAAAATTAGTTCTTCAAATTCCTTTTGTTTCTATATATTTCTAGAATTGTGGTCACATAAAAGTTGAGTTTTATATGGTAAAACAATTAATGATGCAAGACTTTTAGCCCAAATAAAAAGAATGGTTACTAAACAATCTCCTTTCTCTATATTATATATTTTTGTTGATTTCATTTAAACTTTTAGAAAAGTCGATAGAACATCATATATGTTATATAACATCAATCAATCAATCAATATATATATATATATATATATATATATATATATCTATATATATATAATAGCAGAAGTTGAGAGAAAGTGGATTCCTACAATTAAGGAGGTGTTGACAAATAAGATAACTGCTTATCTAAAATTCAGACATGTATCACTTAAAAAAGTGATACATTATATTGTTTGGCAAGGCAAATATCGTTTGACCGTGGTTGGGTATATAAAAAAGAAAAAAAATGGTTAAAAAAAAAAATGTAGCCTCTAAAAAATCCCTAGCGATCTCTTCTCATCAGACGTCGCTTAATGTTTTCTCTCTAAAAAAAAAAACCCATAGCGATATTGCGATACAGAGAATGGCCAGCCATCACCATCTGATTTGCTCCTTTGCCTCATCTCTCCTCTGCAAAAAAAATTTTCTAAAGGTCAGCGTACTCTTTTCTTCTTCAAATACTGTTTTGGTTTTCTGAAACTTTTCACCATTGCTTTTCCTTTTTGAATTAGCATATTAAATCTCCAATATGTATATGTTTTTAGTTTAAAACTAGATGTTTATACTACAAGAATTACCATCTTCCTTTTCAATATATATGTATTTCAAAATTTTCTACATACCGAATTGTCTAGTGTTCTTCTTTGACTCATTTTGAAATATAGATGGGTTTATTTCTCTTTGTATGGAAAAATTATAATTCCCGGTTTTAAGTACTAGTAACATAAGGGATTTTGCCCTTGATCTTAGTGGCCAAATTTCAACTTGGATGGTTATAAGTCTGAAAGTTTAGAGTGTGTAATGATGGGTTTATTCTCTCTCTATGGATGATTTGGTCTAAAATACTTATTTTTGGTTTTAAGTTTTGGCAACATTAGGGATTTCGCCCTTGATTAGTAATTTATAATTTTTTTCTAAGTGAAATTATGGTTTTTTGGATTAATTACTGGGTTCTTGAAAAATAAATTAATTAATTAATAACCAACTGATTACTATACACCTTCCAATAGTTTGTTAGACACTGTGTTATTGAAATTATAAAAAACCTTCTTACCTTGTCATTTTGTTGAAATTCAGATTTGCTGCAGTTCTCTGTCAAGTATATATCTTGAGTAATTTGCAAGTAGAGTTGCTGGAACAAACTGATAGGTTAGGAAAGCCTAATTTTTCCTTTGTTTATCTTATAATTCTGTCCATTATGTATTCGTAGTTTGAATTTCCTCTGTTTTTGCATATTTTAGACAGCTTTTTCTATATAAAAAAAAAAAAAAAAAAATGCATTCCATGATTCTTTTTCAACTAACTTGTAAATTTTTTTTTTTTTTTTTTTTGGTGTCATGCTTTGTGATCAACTTCCTTATAATGATTCTCAAAAAAAAAAAAAAAAAAAAAAAAAAAAAAAAACTTCCTTATAATGATTACTTCAGCTTCTTTTTGTAGACTTTGTTTCACCTTAGGATGGCCTTACTATCCTTCTATTTATCTGATATTTTGAATTACATTTTGTTTATTGATGAATTTGGGATAGTTCTAAGCAAAATTAGATTGTTAGAGTTCTATTTGGTTTTTTTTTTTTAAATAAAAATCCATTTTTTAGGGTTTACATTTTAGTCTACCTCACAAATTAAATTTTCTTGATTATGAGGGATTTCAGTTGCTGTTTGTGATGATTCTGTGAATGGAACTTTCAATTTCAAATAGAGCTCTTATATATGGTTTGTGATCTCTAGCATTTTTCCCCACCCATGTTTGTAAGATTTTAGTTGCGATAGTAGCAGATTATTTATTACAAGTTTGGGTATCTTATATTAGTATCTATTTAATTGTTAGCCTCTAGCTTTCATACTATTGAATACGTTGTTCTGTTGAGTTATTTTGGAACTCTGTGCATCCATCTTAATTTCGGTAATTTTTGCATATAGGCTCTGGTTGTTGTTTTTCCTATTAAATAAGTAGTGTTGTTCTCAAAGTTGTTGGTTTGAAAGTGAATGGTTTGATTCAAGTGCTAATTTGAAGATTTTATCGATTAAGGTAGATCAAGATCATTTTTCATATTTAGGTGTGGTTAGACTCATTACATGAATTTGAGTGTCCATGTGCTGAATTAGCAACATGTGTGCACCTTAAGGCAATATCTTTACATGAGATAACATAGGAGAAGAAGACTAAGCCTTGGTGACATTTGCTGGCTGTATTAATGGTGTGGAGGATTTTTTATATTATTTTTAAAATTTATTTGAACAATGATAATTTGTACCATCTGTTTAGTGCACATATTTTATAGCCTGGATTTTTTTTCCCTTCTTACATGCTTGCTTTTTGTTTCCTTTGATGGAATGCCATGTTGTCTTTTTTGTTTTTTTGTTTTTTGTTTTTTAATGGAATGCCATGTTTTCTTTGGCAAGATGCTATATGGTAGAGACCACTTTCAATTCTTAAGACTCAATTTGGTTAGTGACTATGTTTTGATTAGAAAAAATGTTTTGGCTTCCCATTAGTCACTTATCTTTTAAATTTTTTAATACATTTCTAGGAGTCATTATGCCGAAAAAATTATTGAATCAAGGTTAAAGGTAACCTGATTTCCCATTTTATTTTTCCAATTTTTTGGGTTTTGTTTTGTCTATTATTGTTATTTGGTTAGAATGTTTTTCCCTGTTTGGTAGATAATTGAAAGATAAAACCATTTTATAGTTTAATATAGTTTGCTTGAATGCTGATTTTATTTTTACTTATCTCATACTTCGTATTACATTTTGTTCGTTTACTATATTCCTGTTTCAATTATCTTCAGCCAATTCTCCCTTCTACTTATTTCACGTCCTCACCGCTACTTTTTGTTATTTGAATTTGAATTTGAATTAAAATCCGGATGTTTATTCTCTCTCTTTCAATGTTTTGGCCTCAGATTACAATATTTTTTTTTCCTGCTTAAACATTTTTGTCGTTCAATAATGGTTGATTTCTTAGCATTTTATTTTTTTTCAATGTTTGTAGGTTTTGGTGTTTTGGGCTGCTCTGAATAAGTATATGATTCATAAAGTGTTTCATGTTCACATAATTTTTCATATGTGCGTGCATCCACCCTTTGGTGTTAGTTCTTGAGTTTTTATTGAAAATTTAGCTTCGCAACCCAATGAAGAGATAACTAGAAGGTAGTGGGCTGATTTTTTATTGATGAGTAATGGAATCTTAGGGATGTGCTTTAGCAATACAACATTTTGAATCAAAAGAAGGGGTCAAATATTAGGTTTTACTTTCTTTGGTAACAGAGGTTATATTTATTATATGTGTCCATTAAGTGTTGATTTTCTTAATAGGTTGTACCTTTCTTCTAAGACTTTGTTAAATACTGTTTTGCTGCATTACTCAATCAAGGATTAAGGTTTGGCTACATTTTTCCCTAATTTCCTTTCTTTTTTTTTTTTTTTTTCAAATTTCTTGAGTTCTGTTTTGTTTAGTTTTCTTGAACTAATTATGTTTTGTCGATGACTACACGCTAAGAGATTACCAAGTCAAAGTCTTTTTCAATTTATCTAAAGTCCTTAACTTCTCATTCCCAACTACTTAATGCTACAAAGGGTCCTCTCACTGATAAGACCATTTATTATACTACAAAGAACTTGCAGAGATGCAAAAAGAGGTAATTTCATATATAAATATTAGCCCTATATCTTTATTATCTGAAAATTGAAGTTTTAATACTTTCTTACCAATGTTGTATAGACACACACACACACACACACCCCTATACACGCACCATTTTCTGTTTTTAAAAAAAAAATTACCAAAAAAATAATTGCACAAGACATGACGCGGCATGTATGTATACATATTTTGCTAATTGTATGTTACTTTGTTCAAACAGATTTTGAAATTAGATGAGAATATTTTACCAAAAGAGATTTAGAAAATAATTGGCAATGAATATTTGTTCCAACTGCATCTTGATGAATATAATTTGAAGTAAGAAAAAGAAAATTACACAGTTTCAAAGATTTTGGAGACGGAAATTGCACACAAGCATAATGACTTATGTAAAGTTGAAGAACATCAGGTAATTGAAGCATACTTACTTCACTTTTCTTACTATATGATTTAAACATTAGTCTACAAATAACTTACTATACATATCTAACTAATACATAAGAATGAAAATTATTGCAGGACACAATGGAGGAAATTGTAAGAAAATCAAGGAAGGACAGGTACATAGCCAGTCAAAAAATAGAAATAGGAGAAACATCTTTTGAAAGACCTGAATTAACTGCTCCTGTAAATACTGAAGATGGAAGACCTGGTCATAAAAGAACGCCGCTCCAAATGCTTCAAAAATGTCAAAACGGTACTAAGCATTTTGAATCAAAGAAAAAAAAATGAAGTCTAATGCATTTCAATCTATCTTATAAATAACTTACTCTTACAAACAAGACAAACAAATGGATATACTACCTTACTCTATGAATCTTTATATATTTCTTTATATTATTTAATTTTATTTTATTTTATTAGAGGAGTATTTGTTGCTCTGCCTCAAAGATCACCATACTCTTTCATTACTTCAAATAGTTTTTTTTCCTTAAACTTCTCACCACTGCATTTCCTTTACGAATTATCATATTAAATCTCCAATAAACATATGTTTTTGTTTTAAATTGTCTAAAATCTGAAAGTTTAGTAATTTTAACAAACCTTCTTATCCTGCCATTTTGTTTAAATTCAGATTTGCTGCAGTTCTCTGTCAAGACTCTATCCAGTATGCATTTATTGTTTGAATTACCTTTGTTTAGACATATTTATAACATTCACCAGGTGTTCTCAAGAAACATTGCTGGATAAAGCTAACAGGTTTGGACAGCCTAACTATCATTCTTATCCATTTGACTTTTACTCTTTTTAATTCCATATTAATCTGATAAGATTTTTTAATGTTCCAAACCATAAACTCAGGTTGAATGTAGGTCTGCCAATAATGTAGTTATGTTTCCCAATTCGCCTTGAACTAATGTAAATGACTCTGCTGTTTTTGTTATCTTTGGTGCTGGAAAATTATGCTTTGCAAAATCTGGGGCTAGGAGTTTAGCCATTGTAGATGATAACGGTTTTGAGAATAATGATATTACTGTATATAAGGGCCAATTCTATGTAAGATAGTACACTTCCAAAGTTTCTTATTGAGTTAAAATAAAGGAAGACATTATGAAATTGAGAAAGTGGAAAATCTAGAATAAATTTTAATTTAATGCTATATTCTAATTCTATTGAACTATCTTAGCAAAAGAAAAACTGTTGATGTAGATAGTATGGGGTTTGTTGTATATCATGTTTTGCGTCAAAGTAATGCTAGGATATTTGAGGCCGACTCAAGAATGAGGAAGGTGAAATACAAGCTATTGAGGTCAAGTCTCAATTGGTAACCAAAGTACCATGTTATTATTCGAAGATGCCTCTATTTGTACTTGGCAAGTAAACTGAAATCTTTATTCATTAAGGAAGCAGTTTTTTTCCTTTTTAACTTGGCAAGTAAACTAAAATCTTGACTGTTTCTACAGAAGTTTTCACTGTGGCATGCCACTTAGTACTTACCACACGTAGGATATGTACTCTCACTTTTGCTGATTGGTATAGCTTTGAGTGATATCTCATGAAGCTGGTGCAACACAGGTGCTTTGATCCAAGCTAATGCAAGAATAGCAGTGATGCTAGCTGCTATAATTTAACAGGAGCATAGCTAATGTATGATCTGTTAGTGTAGATCTGTTAGCTAATGTATGAGCATAGCTAATGTATGAGCATAGTTAATGTTTTAAAAGTGTACCTCGAAATGTGAATGTAATTGCTATTAAGTTGACAGAAATTGCATGTAATTCAATTAGTAGATCATGTAATTGCTATTAATTAGTAGTGTTTTATAAGTAATAGTAATCTTTAAAGTTTGCAAAATGAACCAATTTGATTGCCATGCCAATTGCTTTGTGGACATTTGCAAGTCCCAAGAATTTTTAGATACAAATATATTACTGCTTTTTTTCAAAAATAATAATAATAATAATAATAACTTAAAAAAATGCAAAGATAATACATATAAAATAGATAAAGAGAGAGAAATCTTAAGATTTAAAAAATATTAAACCCATAATGTTAAATTAGTTTTAAATTCTGATTTTGGTTTTGACATTTTGAGTGCTATTTAAAAAATTTTAATTTCTAATACATTAGCTACATATTTATTTAATTAAATTTATTTAACTAAAACTTTTAATAAAAAATATTCACTTCAAATATTTATCTTAAATTATTTGAATATATTTACTTTCTCATATACTAATTATTTTTTGAGTAGACATTTATCTTTGAGCTACAAAGATAGGGTAGCAACAAATTGGTAATTGACCTAAAAATTTGCATCATAAAATATATTAGAAAATCGTTAGATTTAACAGATGACTTGGTCAATTAGGAATCACACCAAAACTCTAGATGAAGCTAAATATATGTGTTACAATGAGAGAATACTATGCATATCGATTGTGTTTCTATGATGTGGCTTTTTTCTCATTGATGGAAGTGTATTTTTTAAGTTAAATAGCCACATGACAAAATCTTAAGAAGGTAACCTAAGAAACAGTACTTACTGTACATAAGTTTTGTCCATAGTTAAAAATGTCATTTTTTAAACAATGTTTCTGTTTAAAATAATATTATTTGATGGTTATAAATGAGTTTTTTTTTTTCAACATTTAACTTTTAATATATGTTTTAAATTATATTTCGTCTTCTTATGAACAATTCTTTCCCTATTTTACCATCATAAAATGATCCCGCGCATTACGTGGGTTAAACACTAGTATATATAATAGCAGAAGCCTTAAGGAGGTGCTGCCACGTAAGGAAAAAAGACCACTTAAAATTCTTTCCCTATTTTACCATCATAAAATGATCCCGCGCATTACGTGGGTTAAACACTAGTCATCATATATATAATAGCAGAAGCTGAGAGAAAGTGGATTCCTACGATTAAGGAGGTTGTGACAAATAAGAAAAAAGAACCCTTAAAATGCTGACACGTATACAGCTTTAAAATAAAACCAGCTGTACGTTACAATGTTTGGCCTTTCAAAACTCTACCACGCTTGCAATTTAAAAAGTAAAAATTAAATAACCGGTTTAAAAAAAAAACCCCTTAAAATAAAATAAAATAAAAACATTGCAATTAAAATACCCTACCGATTTCTTTTCATCAGACTGCTTAACATTTTCTCTCTCTAAACCAAAAAAAAAAAAAAAAAAGAAGCGATGCTATGATACAGAAAAAGGAAGGAGAAAAAAAAAAAAAAAAACTTGCAATCCAGTGGAGAATCGTACTGCCGGCCATCGCCATCCCCTGCCAGACTTAGACAACCAATCGATACTATGATACAAAGAAAGGGAAGGAGGAAAAAAAAAAAGGGCTTGCAATCCAGTGGAGAATTGTGCGATCAAACGTTCGTCCCAGAGGTATTGAGATACGAAGATAGGGATCGGCCGTTAGGGTCGCCACCCATATGTTCTGTTTTTAGTTTTAGAAAGTGGGGTTTCTATTGGGAGATTCATTTGGGTATTATTTATGATTCAAGAATTTTGGTTTGATTGGTTATGATTTAGGTTTTTGGGTTAGGAGTAGTTTTGTTTAATTTATGTAAATAGACAGGTTAGGTTTGGTTTAATCTCTTACCCTATTGTCTTCTTTAGGGTTGCTGTCAATTTAGGGATTTGAGATACGGAGATAGAGATCGACGCAACTCCGTGGCTAACATAATCAGAACTAAACACAGACCAATGAAAGGTACGTATCAATTCTCTGAGTTCAAATTTGAATTGAAATTCGAATGTTCATTCTCTTTCTTTACTTGCTTTGTTGTGTGAATTGTATTCTTTCATTATTTACTGCCTTCTTTGAAATAGAAATTTAGAAATAATACTAAACAAAAGTGCACAATGTCATCAGGGACAATCCAAGCCATTAGATGACTTTTCAAGCCCTTTGAATTGCTACCTCTCCTCTCTCTTTACTGTTTTCTCTCCACTAACAAAAAATGAAAAACCCATTTTTTCTTTGATATCTAAAATTTCAAATACAATTATAAATCATTTTTGAAAGTATTAATAAATTTTTTTTAAACAACTTAAACCGTTTCACACCACTTAATGAAAGCCCTAAATTGCTATAGCCTAAAACAAACGGCACCACTCTGTTTTGCTTCTTTTCCTGCTGCACCAATACTCTAGGTCAGTTTTTTTGTTACTTGGTCAGTTATGCTCTTTACTTTGAATCCACATTTTTAAAGGGTGGCATCAAGAGGTTTAGCCCTTGAAAATGTGTAGGAAAAAACATGTTTGCCATTCAATAATGGTTGATTGCTCAATGTCGCTACTCTGCACATCTATTAACTGAAACTAAAAAGTGTAAAACCTTTTTAATGTTTGTGCTAAAAAATCATGTTCCCTGTTTGATTGTATATTTTTTTAAAGGAATGTATATTTGTTTTAAAGAACCAATGAATTTTTTTTGACAGTAAATTATGTTTTTTTCCCCCTTATTGAATTTGATTAAACAGCCAAAATATTGCTTAAAATTATGTTGTCAAATATTTAGGGATTAACTGCTACTATTCTTCTGTTTTGAACAGAATTTTAGTAATTGTTACACTCAACTCTGCTCTTCACTTCCCACCTGATCATTTTGACCATAGCCTCTTCAGGAAGGTAGTCTTCCTTGATTAATACTAGCATTCCTCTGAAACCAAATATGATACATAGTAGAGCAGAATGCCAATCTGGACACAATTCTCATCCTTAAGCATAATCTCATGCCAACAGAACTTTGGGATTTTTTAAAGGCACCAGCTCATTATGGTTCACCATATATTCATCGATAATGAACAATCACAAAACAAGTGATGCCTGCTTTCAATTATCTTTTTACAAAGAACACACTGAGTATCAAGATTAGCACACCATCACTACACATTTAATCTGTTGTGGACATTCTGTTGTGAACCGTTAGCCTTAGCCAGCCTATAAACACATGCTTTGGAATTACTTTGGGAAACCAGATGATGATCTTCACAATTTAAACTTGGGGAATTTCTTCCTAATACAGTTTCATGCACCTGCACCAGAATATGTCATTGTTTTCTCGGTAATCCAAATTAGCATATTTTCCCTTCCAATCTCATCTAGACTAAGCTTACTCTGTATGTTATACAAGCAATCTTGGGACATAATATTAGAGAAAGTGCCTCTAGCAATACCATAGCTGTCCAGTAAAAGTTGCAAGTACCATCTAAATGCTTCAGATTTTGTGGCAATTAGAAGCTACTATAACATACAAAATTATTGTGAAAGCCTCAAGAACCCTTTAAAATGCATGAACCTGTCATCATTTAAATGAGAGTTTCTAATTTATTTATTTTTGTATTTATCTGTTTAATGATTCGTTATAGTAAATAGATATAAAATGCAGTGGGGCAGTTATACATTTGGATTAAAAATGTTGCAGGCCCAATTTTTTTAGGCAATATAGCATTTGTCTTTGCATTTTTCTAAGATTCCAATCTAACCTAAATTAAGCCAATTGCTTAAATAATTAGACAAATTAAATGGAATTCAGCAAAACCTGAAGGATATAAATATTAAAAAAAATAATCTACGTACTTCTATTGATCCACTAATTCACTAATTGTCTTCGATTAATGTTTTTGATTTGTCCATGAATCTTTATTATTATAGATTGTTTGAATGCTGATTTTCTTTTTACTTATCTCATACTTCGTCTTACATTTTGTTCATTTACTTTATTTTTGTTTCAATTGGCTTTGATTTGCATGTTTTAGCCAGCTTCTGTCTTCACAAATTGATTTCTTTAGCCAATTCTCCCTTTTACTTACTTCACATCCTTACCACTACTTTTTGTTATTTGAATTTTAATTAAAATCCAGATGTTTATTGTCACGCCCCAAACCCGATACTCGGATTTGTGACCATGACCGGCATGCTAATATCAAGCCTAAACCTGATATTAACAAGAACCAACTAAACTTTTAACAAACTTTTACAAAAGCTTTCCTCTTTCTTTTCATTCTTGTTTCTTTACTTAAATGATATAACTTTCCACTTGAAATTCAGAGCATCTACATTGTACCTCAAAGGATAACACAATCCACTGATTATTCAAATTCTAAATTTCACATAATACATCTCTTAATACTTTAAGGTACACACTTTCATTATATCCTAAAACACACCATACTACAAATCTAAACATCAAGTTGCTAATTTAAGATCTATACATATAAAACTAAAACCAGCTCCTTCCAGACTCGACTAAGGCTCCCTTTGCTCCAAAATACAACCTGCTAACTGAAAGAGTGGAAGGGGTGAGCTACACAGCTCAGTAAAGGTAAGATATATGAGAATTTAATAAGGATGCATGTAAATCAGATTATTTCATTCTATGAACAGTTGAATAGGAGAACAACTTTTCATGCATAGTATTTTATACTATCATAATAATACTTATACGTTTTTCATAGGAAAATAATTGTTCTCCCTTTTCTTATCAGAATCATATTACCCAAAACCTTTCGGATCGAACTTCTTTCATTTCTTACAAAGTCACCAATTATGATATTGATTATATAGAATCGCATACATACATACATAAATATATATATATATATATATATATATATACATACATATATATATACATATATTCTTACTACGAAATAATCGTTTTTATTTAAATCGGATAATTGGTAACACTGTCTTAGCTAGAAAAATCTTAAAGAATAACAAAACTTTTCTTCATAAACTTCTTCTCGTAAAATATTATAACTTTCATTGTCATAAAACTTAACGTTTCATAAGATTAAATATCTTATAACCTTTTAACATAAACTTGTACTTTCATTAGAAACTTTATCTTTAAAACGTAACAGAACTTCAGAAACTCTTACCTTTAAGGAACAGCTTTTCTTTTCATCATAAACTTCTTTTCATGAGAGCTTTTAACTTTTCATAATGCATTTAAACAAAATCATTCTCTCATGATTAATAACATTATATAGTTGTTCATAAATAACTTATTGGTTAGTCCATATCTGATAAGTCTGTACTTATTTGGGAGGCTTCTAGCACCACGGTGCTAGGCATCCAGCATTCCCCACAATGCCAGGTATTCCCGGGATCACATCATAATACATATCTTTCAACCATGGGGGTAGGTTGACTTCCCCCACAAGTTGGCCGTAACCAACAAGGGGCGGGTACAGCAGAGCCAATCCCACTTAATGGCCAATCATATAACATTTTCCATGGAAAGCCAGTAATTAACCCCTACTGACAGAGTTCAGATCACCAGAGGACATAACCCGAAAACATTTCATTCTTTATATCATACTGAAATTTCTTATTTTGCGTAACATTTCAATATTAATAGGATATTCATTCCTTTCTTTAAACGTCATGTTCGTGAAATTAATAATAGCATCAATATGCTTAAATCATATACATAGGGTTTTCGAGAACTCACGAACATATCTTTGTCAGAATAATGATTATATGCTATATCTCTAATCGAAAACCTTTTAATGCAACATATACTTTAAAATAACCTCATGACTTACCAAATGCCCATATAACTTATCCCTTACCTGAAAGCAGAGGAACCGAGAGCCTACAGTCGAAGGAGCTTAGAGTTGAGGACTGGTAACACCTAAACCAAAATCAAAACTTATTACTATCCATTACTCCTTATCATAAACTTACACATTCGTCTCCAAAACCTATATCTTAGAACCAAGAAAATCCTATTCCCATCACATAAAGTTCCCCAAAGCACATGATACAATCATCAAACATATTATGCATCCAAACCACAGAGAAACCAATTCATAAAAATTCATATGTGATCTTAACATACCAAAGAATAATCATATTAAATTATAGCTCAAAACATACACCCTAACTTGAGAATTAAATCCACAAAGTCAGGGGTAGCATATATTGTTCACTGCTCATTCCAGCAGCATACTCCCCATTTGTAAAATACAAACGGGCTGTCCACACACATCCAATTGTCATGAAATTTTACAGAACTACTCCCCTGTATGTCCAGTATCTACCATAAAAATTTCGGAGTCAAAGCATAAACCCATGATTTACTAAAAATCACGCAAGACGGCATACTCAAATCTATCCTGACAGAATTTCATGCAACTTATAAATTAACCCATTATTTTTATATTAATCCAAATTCTGTGAGACCACTTCCATAACAACCATATGTATCTTAGAATTCATAAAAACTACTCCTAGCCTCTTAATTCACAGCATATGATTTAATACATAATTTTCTTGTTGTAAACACCAAATCTGTCACAGAGACAGCTTCAGTACATATTCTTACAAAATCATCAACAAATAGCAATAGGCCTTAATTCCATTTGGGTATTTTTGTACCTTTAATAAACATACTAAAATATGTTATCAAACATTCAATAAACCATAATATCATCAAACCATCAAACCACTAAAACAGAATCATAATTCAGCCTATAAAATCAGGATAGAGGTTAAAGAAGTAGAAATGAACAAATAAAGTTTTGATTACTTACCCACAAACTTGGAAGCTGAAATTTTAGTGTTAACCTTTTAATTTCTTCTTTAGAGAGGGATATTTTGTTTTGGTGAGAGAGAGGAGGCTGCCGTGTGAGAGCAAAGAGAGAAGAAAACCAAAACAAAGAAAAAGGAGAAGAGAAAGAGGGCTGGACTTTTTGTCTGATGCAGCCAAGAAAATGAGATAAGGACAGGACTTTTGAGGCAGCCAAAATCAGATAAGAGAAGAGGACAATTGGGGTGGGAAACGTGGAAGGCTAGGGAAAATATCACACCCACTTTTCCACTTTCTCAACTTTCTTGCATTCACACTCATTTTTCTACTTTTCTTTGCATTCACACTTAACACTTTTCTACAAAAATAATATCACTTTGCATATGTATATATATATATATATATATATCCTTACCTTCACAAAGTTATATTCATAACATTAAAATAGCATATATGTTCCATAATATCACAATATCAAAACTTCATGCACTTAAAGTTAATTAAGATAATGACATGCATATAAACCCTTACCTTTATACACTTAATTAAACACCAACAACTATATATCTAATAACTTGAATCACTTAATATAATTTTGTACATCCTTAATATATATACAAAATGCAATTAGTCATTCAATTATTTATAATCTTTACAATACTTATTCAATAGCATATAAAATAATATGTTTATTAAAAACTCTTATATTAATTTTAGAAAGTAAGTGGCTTAAAAATAATAATAGTACTTAGCCACTTAAACACATGGTTTAATTATAAGGTTGGGTCGGGGTGTTACATTTATTCTCTCTCTTTCAATGTTTTGGCCTCAGATTATAATTTTTGTTTTTCCTATTTTACTAACATTATAATCTTTTCCAATTTGGAATTATTATTGTTAGGATTAATGCCCTTAAATCCTATTGTATGATGCTATGTATGTTATTATGTATGACATTATGTATGACTTAATGTTGTGATTAATAAAGTTTCTTTATTATTATTATCTAAAATAATGGTAACATGAATATTTGGACATTATCATATAGTCCATGAGATGCATAGTATGTGATTTATGTGATTTAGTCACAGAAGATATAGATCACAAGTTCTTTGTAAACTCTTAATTTTGGTTCGTAGTCGGTGATAAAATTGGGCATTTCATCTGCGAAGACTATAACATATCAACTAAGATGATTTGTCTTGATCATGGAAGTGGAGACTTCTAGTTGATATGTTGATATATTTTAAGAGTTAAGACATATTGAACTGGACCGCTGTGAGATTTATTATTCTCCTAACGACTGTCAGATGAATAATAAATCTCACGACTCCTATTTGCATGAACTCTTAATCCTGAGAGAATAATGGACCTGATCATGAGGTGTAGGTTATTTTGATATATCAGGAGTGAGATCTAAAGGCACGATCAAAACCTCAGTATGTTGGGCAACCACTTTTAGTGTTGTTGGAACATATATTCTCAAGATGGAATTCATAGTCTCTTAACAGAGATATAAAATATTCCCTTGAGATAAGTTTAATGGGTTTGGTTATTCAGAGAGTTAGGCCTAACCACTTTAGTAAGAAATTACTAAAGTATATATTTATGAAATTGGATTTCATAAATATATGATGAATAACTTAAAAGGATTAAACCGGGTACTCAAGGATTAAGATGTAGTAATTTTCAAAGTGGCAGTCTACATTCATGACTTTGTATTACTACGAATATTTTTTGAAGGGGTTGCGTGTATAATAAAGTCTTGGGATATAATTTATAAATAAGACCTAGAGTGCAATTATATTTATATAGTGGTATTAAATATAATTAATGGTAACTTTGGACTTGTCAAGAGTTGACAGAAAAGCCCAAGGCCCATTGGAGCTAGTGTCTTATTGGTCCCTTTTGGTCCCACTCCAAGCCACACATTAAAGCCCAATTGGAAAGGCCCAATAGGCCGGCCCAATTAGATAATCAGTTAGATATAAAAGGGAGAAACATACAGAAATTTTTTTTTTAAGAGAATCATAATTGTGAAGTGGTGTGTATGTGCAAGTGAAACCACTCGATTATTCTCCCTTAGAAACTGATTGAGAGACCACACTTCTTGGGCGAAAAGTGGAATTGGAGTGGAGATTAAAAGTGTTCCCAAGAACTTCTAATCTTTTGTTTTGAATTTCACCACACCAAGGTACGCTATCTTGTTCTCAAATTCTCAAAATCACATAGTGCATGTTATCGATCATGAATGAAATAGATCCATGTTTGTTGCTTCCGCTGTGTGTTTTGTATGGGATACAAAACCAAATTTTCCTTCAATTATATTCTTTGATTATTTACTGCCTTCTTTGAAATAGAAAATTGGAGATAATACTAAACAAAGGTGCACAATGTCATCAGGGACAATCTAAGTCATTAGACGATCTACATTCATAGGGATAGGCAGTTGGTAAAAGGAAAACAGCAAAATAAAACCTCTCCCTCCTTCCAATTGTAAATTTGACACCCATTCTGTTTCGCTTCTTTTCTACAACACCTATACCCAAGGTCAGCATTTTGTTACTTGATGTGTTATACTCTTCATTTTGATGCTTTCTTCTTGATTTATCGTAATCCTCTTTTTTTTTCTTTTTCTTTTTTTTTTTCTTTTTTTTGAGTGGCATCATGAGGTTTAGCCCTTCAATATATGTACAAAAAAACATGTTCGTCGTTCAATAATCATTGATTTTTTAGCATTTTTTTTTCATTGTTTGTAGGTTTTGGTGTTTTGGGCTGCTCTGAATAAGTATATGATTCATAGTGTTTCATGTTCACATAATTTTTCGTATGTGCATGCATCCACCCTTTGGTGTTAGTTCTTGAGTTTTTATTGAAAATTTTGCTTCACAATACAACATTTTGAATCAAAAGAAAGGGTCACATATTAGGTTTTACTTTCGCTGCTAACAGAGGTTATATTTATTATGTGTCCATTAAGGGTTGAGGTTTGGCTACCTTTTTTCCTAATTTCCTTTTCTTTTTTTTTTTTGCCCAATTTCTTGAGTTCTGTTTTGTTTAGTTTTCTTTAATCGATACATGCTAAGGGATTACCTTTTTTTTTTTTTTTTTTTTTTTCCCCCAGTTTATCTAAAGTCTTGAACTTCTCATTTCTAACTACTTAATGCTACAAAGGGTCTTCTCACTGATAAGACCATTTATTGTACTTCAATAAGAGTTACTAAATTAATTTGAAAGGCCAAATTTTGTTTTCATTTTTACATGAGTGCCTGCAGAGTGTAGAGTGACATGATTTGGAGGTAATAATAGATGAAGCTTTTGCTTTTTTGTTTTCCTTCTTGATATTTAATTTTACTATTATTTCTTTATTGATATATGTCTCTGATTTACTAGAATGCTTATCTTGTTTCTATTTTATTTTTTTGGAGCATCTTACGCTTTCTTTTTGCATTAATAATAATTTCTCATATATTTCAAAATTGTTCTATTAGACTTTGTTTCTTTTAATTTTTGTACTGCTCAGGCTAATAGGTTCAGTTTATTGGCAGGTATTGTTTTTTAATATTGTTGTGGTTGGCTTTGTTTATTTTCTTAATTCATTTGTTTTTATTGTGTATGTCTTAGGGCTTTGGATAGAGTGCTTATAGATGCTTTAATTTTATTCATTTATTTTATGAATAGAAGATTACATTATAATAATGGGTGAAAAGCTTCATGAATTCCATAACTTGAGTGTGTGTATAATCTAATCTATCTCTGTGTAATTTTGAAGCATCCTAAAAAATTTGGGGAACGTCAATGTAATTAATCTTGATTGTTGCTGTCTTATTGAGTACTTATGTTTAGGTGCTTTTATTTCTTTATGATTTGGCTTTTATGAAAGTGTTAAGAAAAAGTTTCAAGAGGAAGGATTATTTGATTAAATGAAGGATTTGTAATAGCCAAATCATGATCCATATGAAACTTAATTTGTCCAAAATTTCCAATTATTAACTCCAGCTCTTATATATAACTAGCTTATAACCCGCACAATGTGCATGATACTTTTATTTATTACAAAAGACAAACCATAGGTAAAAATTTAAAAATTTCATAATTGGTTGGAGGACCCTTCTTATTCCTTCAATTCCACATTGTATAATACATTCAAAGATTGTGTGTGTAGCAGCCAATGTGGCATGACCACAAAGCTGAAGCTGTAAAGGGGTATCCAACATTTGCAGTGTTAATTACTCTTTAATCAACATTTATTTTTAGTATAAAACTTCATAAATTAACTGTGACTAAGATTACCAATTGAAAATAAGTCTTTTAAAGAAAGACTGGCTATGTCAATGACGTATATTACTACTTTATACTATATATAAAAGCAAAATCCTTTTCTTGCAATTAAGGAGGTTGTGCCACGTAGGAAAAAACACCACTTTAACCTTCTAGCACGTTTACAGTTAAACCTCAAATTAAATCACTAAAAGCTGTACCTTTTCACGTCTTCAAACTAAACTTTAAATACCAAACGTTATGCTAATTTATTCCAACACAACCTGGCAGAATAAAGGCCCTTGCCTCCATCGTTCAATGTTCATTCTAACTTCTGATGTTGTTTGTTCTTCTGCCACATCCCTTCTCTGCTTTGTTCATTCTCTGGCCCCATCTGTTCTGCTTTGTCCCTTCTCTTTACTGTCCCTTCTCTGCAATAGTCATGTGTCAAAAATAAAACTGAAACGTCACACCCAAAGAAACAAAACCAGTCATTCTGCCATTTTTTACTACCATTTGGAGAGGAATGAAAAATAAAAATGTCTCATGCAGGGGAAGATAGAGAGACATCTCAAGCTAGCACTACCAACAAACTGACTTCCGTCACCGATGTACTGCTAGAATTGTCACCGGGTGAATTATTTATTTATTTATTATTGCTTTCTTTGTATTTTGATTTTTTATAATTAAATAACAAAAACTTGCAATAGCTATTATTTATGTTTATATATTTGTTTGGTTTTGATTGAAGCATTTGGGTTGAATATGGTTTGGATAAAGGTATTTTGTTTATCTTTTTCTTTTATTTATTTATTTTTTTTTTTGGAGAAAGATTGTTTATCGTAATTGATTGCGCCTTGAATTTTACATATGTTGTGATTGTAAGATTACCAAAATCTTTGATTTTTTTCATTTTTTTTTTCTCCGATTTTTAATTCAGTTACTTCTTCATTTAATTTGCAGCCTTTGAAATGATTTGGTTTTTCTTGGAATATTTGGATTCATATTTTTAGGGTACTCCAAACTTATAATTCAAAGGCTACAATATTTACATTGTTTTAATAGTTGGGCTTCTAATTGATATACAACAGAATTATCTTAACTGTGTTAATAGTGTTTGCATGACTGTTGGCTAAGTTTTATAGCATGATACATGTTTGACAAAATGTGTTATGGACCTGCATTTTATTCCCTTAGTATTATGTTGTTTAGAAAATATATACCTATAAAACAAATCCTCTAACTTTTAATACCATTAAGATGATTACACTATTGACTCATAAGTATTAAAAGATGATTGCACTATTAACTCATAAAATAGATACCTACAAAAGAGAAGGCAAAGGATAGCCCATAGCTGTATGATGCCAGTTACTATCTATTCGATCCACGGATCTTTATTTTTTTTTGGTAATATGTTTGAAATATCCCTAGAGGAATACCCCTAGACCACAGCCACCACCTTATACTTTGAAGGGCTAGAGCTGCTGTTGTACATAAAGGTACACTACAGTGATCTGCTTATTTACTTTAATTTCAAGGAAACATTTAAAATATAAATGAAAACATGGAAAAGTGTACCAATAGAAGTTTTACATAAATAAATTTTTGGCGTAAACTTATTGAATTAAGATACTTACTTCAAGATGTACCTTATCGTGCATCTTTGATTCTTGAAGAGAATTTTCATTTTGATGATCAAGACGTATATTGGTTTGGGAAAAAAAAAAATTAGTTGCACTTTAAATGGCTTTCAACTTACTATGAATATGAATTAGTATAAATGTCTCCACATCTTTATGCATTTTATCTTTAGTTGCATAAGAAAGTTAAGCTCAAAGTATGTAATATGTATATATTTTACATATTTTGATGAATCGTTGGTCTTAAATGTCCAACATTGTAAGAAACAAAAAATTTTGTTATAGGAAAACCAAAGGATGACAACTCTATCAACAACCAAAAAAAATAGAAGTAGTAGAAACCTTCACTAATAATTCTCCATGTGCTTCTCTCATAATTGTTGAAGCTCTAAAATGCCAATCCAAATGCGTCATAAATGTCAAAAAGGCAACTACACCGAAAGCATCAAAGAACAAAAACAATTAAAGAAAGACACAAGAAAAACTTAGTACAAATTATATATATGCTGCTATTTTATAATTGTTGTGATATAATGTTAATGTATTTAGAGTTTCACATTGGTTGATTTTGATAGACTTAAACTGCAATATGCTACTTTTAGAATTTTACTGTATAGTATAAACTACATACCTATAATTGTAATAATTCTTCTACTATAGACTTTATTGTATTGTATAGATGACAATCATATAACTTATGAATCTTACATCTTTGAACGTGAATAATGCATCAAATAATGCCCGCACATTGCGCGGGTTAAAAACTAGTATATATAATAGTAGAAGCCTTAAGGAGGTGCAGCCACATAAGGAAAAAAGACCACTTAAAATGCTGCCATGTATACAGTTTAATCTTTAAAAAACCGCACGGTACACCGTTTAAGAGTCTTTTTTTATATTTTTGACCAACCGTTTGAGAGCCTTCATATCAATCTTATTTATAAAAACACTAACCCAAACGTTGTATTCCCAATGAAAAATTGAGAGAATCTGAGAAACAGAGGGAGAGTCGCAAAGAGTGGAGAAAGAGAAAAAACTGAGAAATCTGGAGAGAGAAATCTGAGAAGTCTGTTTGCCAACTGCATCAAGCCGTAAGACAATCCAAGCCTAGATTCTTACTGGTTGGAAGGATCATGTATCATTCTAAACTTAAAGACCTATTTCAATCTTTGTTTCCAGAAATTCCGATCAAGAAAAAAGAGAACTACTTCCCAGTAAAACAACCTTTTTGGTTTTTGATCTTTCTAGAAAAAGAAGTAGAAGAAGAAGGCATATGAAGTTGACTAAAAAGAGTTCCCTCTGACTTTTTGGTTGACAATGACTCCGATGGATAATTCTTTCTCTGACCTTTTTTCCTCCACAAATTTAAAATTAAATTAGTTCTGTTATATGATTTCAACATTTAAAAAAAAAAAAAAAAAAAAAAAAAACCCATTTATCCCTATTTCTCCACCGATACTTATTCTAAAAACTAAAACAAAAACCCGATAATAAAAAATATTTCTCCTACCTATCTCCTTCTCCCTCCTAAAAAAAAACCGATCAACTCTCTCTTCCTTTATCCCCATCTCCATCTCCTTCTATATCACAAACTCAACATAAACCAAAACACCCCATCTCCGGCTTTGTCATCTTTCTCCCCATCCCATAAATTTCTTCAAACACATTACACACCCAGCACAAACCAAACCCATAAATCATCAAAACCAAAATAATCTCATCTCTCTCTTCATCATCTTCATCTTCATCCCATAAATTTCCTCAAACATAGTGCACAAGTAGCATAAACCAAACCCATAAATCACAAATACAAGCCAAACCCACAAATCACAGAACCTCCTTCTTTGCATCTCAGTCTCTTTCAGACTTTGCACTCTTTCTCCTTCTGCTCTCAGATCTTCCATTTCATGTCTCTCTCTGTAAACTTTGGGTCTTTTTTGTTCAAATGCTAGAGAAGAGATAGCGAGATGAGATAAAGAAAATGAAAGAAATTGTTGGCAAAAAAAACTGGGGAGGTAAGATGGAAAAAAAAAAAGAACAGAAACTCACAAACACGTTGGAGGAAACTTAAGTTTTAGCCGCTGATAATTTGATTAAACATGGTCTGAAACTTTCAGAGATAAGATGAAGAGAAAGTTTGAAATTTTTTTATCCAAAGAAAATAAAAAGGCCAACTATGAAAGTTTGAAGGACTTTGCGTGGATGTTGTGCTGCCAACACATTCTTGGAACTTGATCACTTTTCATTTTATGTTAATATTTTTTACTTTTCTTTAGTAGCTTCCTTGGATTGTTCGCCCACTTAACTGGAGACTCTTTGGTTAAGGAAACAAAATCCTATGAGAACAAGATATTATGGGTTAAAAACTTAACATATTATTAGACTATCAAACTTCAATATCTATATATGCTTACTTAGAATTTAATATTTTTATTTACCTAAAAGTTGTGATTTAAAAGATAGATTTTTATATTTATTTGGACTATTTTAGTCAAATTTTCAACTTTTACCAATTTAATATATTTATTTTATTTTAAATAATTATTAAATTAATTGTGATGTCATTACAATTCAACTTTGGTTCGATCTCGGTCCGACCTTAAAAATTTTGAACATCTTCTTTATCCGGTTTGTTAAATGGTTAGATACTTATTTCATTATGAAATATATCAAATATGATCTTCATTTTCACAAAACATAAGGTATCATATTCACAAAACTTCACTTAAGGCTTTCCTTCTTTTTGAAAAAAATTTCAAATCCATTCCATGAGTTTGTCTATTCTTTATTCATTGTTGATTTTTTTTCATAGTTAATAGATTTCCCATGCATCGCACGGGTTAGCAACTAGTATATATAAAAGCAGAGACCTCATATGGGAAAGCACAATGTTCTGCTAAGTGGCGCATTTTATATAAAGAGAATTGAAATATTCTAAAATGTCACGTTAGAGATAAGAACAAATTAAATATTGACTTTTTGTTTCATTTGGTTCAAAATTCAAGATTTTTTTAATTAAAAAATAAATGTTCTTTGTATCATTTGGTTCAATTTTTCAAGACTTTTCATCCCTCACACATACACATAAACCTCTTTGCATTTTAATTCACTATTTTCACCTCTTGGACTCTACCCCTTTATATATACCTACTCATAGCCCTTCATGCCATCCCATATCAAATACACACAGACCAAAAACAATGTCATTGACCCTCAATCTTTCAATGAAACCTACCTGGCATTATCATTGTTGTTTTATCTAATCCTAATCCGTATGAGCTAGCTATAACCAAGAAAGGGGGGCTCATTTTGCATTGAGTGACAATGGCAATTATGATTTTGATGTTAAGGCTGGAAGTTATGGATTTGTGAGTTTTGTAAATGATGTGATTAACTGTGGTTGTTTAGGATGTGTATTTTGTTTTAGAATTAAGGAGAAAAAGAAAGACACATTCTATATCAACTTTTATTCTATAATATTCCTCAAAAGTTTTTTTTATCTATTATTACTTCAATTGAATAGATGATATTTGTGCAATTTATAATTGTTGTTTTTTTATGATGAACTCATTACTAATAAAGTTATATAACAATTATGCTTTAATGCTCAAACAATATTCTCCAAAACCATCTTAGATAAAACATTACAACATTATCCGTGCATCGAATGGGTAACTTATTGGTTGAATATAATAGGAAAGGACAAAAGATTTTCATGGTGGGTTATTCTCAGTTCTAGTAAATAATGGAGTTTTTGGAGTCCTTCTGGAAGATTTATTTTGAGCTCGTCGCAACATTGAACATGAAAATATTATAGTGCAGAACGGTTATCAAATTGATTTGTCAGTGACTTAAGATTGGGCAGCATGGAATTATGTAAGGACTTAAAAGAATCTTATGATTTTGCAATAGTCCATCTAGAAAAACTGTCAAATCAACCATGCCATTAAGCACATGTGAAGAAAGTGAAGTGAGATCTATAATGACCTAATTAACATTGAATTGTTTCTACTTCATTCACTGTTCACCTTTTCTTTGAATTCGGCATCCATTATAAAGGGAATCTCATCAAGGAAGGCAACAATATTTCACTATCTCTATGGATTTCATTGATCAGATATTTCACGAAATTGTAGACACCGCATTTTGTACCACTTACAACTTAGACCCCTGCTCTCCAATGATGTTGGAATTCTAAAGCCCAAGGTTGATTTAGGGCCTAATTAGATTGAAATTGGCTTGGGAAAATGTTTTAGGAAAAATATAACTGTTTTATGATAAAATAAGCTATTTTGGGAAAATAAAGACTAAGGAAACCCTAGGGCATGCGTACGCATACATGGATATGTGCATGCATGCTCAAGCTCCGCGTACACATGCGTATGCATACACAAGCATGCATACACATGTTAGGGTTCTAGAAACTATGAAAGGCAAGTTTTTCTGCATTAAAGATGGATTTTGGAATGAATGCCACATCGTCTAGGAGCCGTTCCAAACCCCTATTTTTTACTCTATAAAGCCATACATAATAGCTTTTCAAAACATAGAGAAAACCCTGAGATAAAACACAAGATTCACTAGAAATAGTGAATCAAAGAGAGAATTGTTAGGGTCATATTTTATGTAATTGGCTAATCCTTTGAAAAAATGCACTTTACTTGTAGTTGGGTAAATTTAAGTTGGGTTTTATAAATCAAGAAATATGTTGTTCATGCATATCAAGTGTTCGTATTAAAGACATGAAGATTGATCCAAGAAACAAGTGAAGAAAAACTATTTCATTAAGTCTTGATAGATAGCTTGACAGATACTACTATTAAGACTAAATGAGAAGCTTGACAGATGGCTTGATAGAAGCTTGATTTATCAAGAATTACAATTTTCAGATTTTCAAATCTGAAATTTTGCCCAAACTTATGTATTTTTTTAGGGTTTCTTTTCTCACAACCCTAGACATATATAACGCTTATTTTAAGAGTTGTCACACACGGATATAGAGACCAAGAGTTTATTTTTCTCTGTGAGAAGCAACTGTGTTTGTATGCCATAGGGTTTTGTAACCAGGTGCTTCCTGATCTTCATTGTTGATGAAGTGAAGAACTTTACAACTAATAACATCCATTTAAGTTGCTGGAGTTAGTCACAGATTGGAGATTTGCGCATCAAAGGAAAGAAAGCTACTACAAGATCAAGCCCACTTGGGTATTGGAGCAAGGGTTCAACAGTAGGTTCGTATTTTGGGATAGGCCAGGGTAGTGGTAAGAGTTCTTATACTTGTAACCACTTGATTGTGGATTATTGGAATCTTGGAATTGGTAACCTAAAAATCACCTGGTGGGGTTTTTTGCATTGCGAGAGGTTTTTCCCATTTATCAACAAATCACCGTATCAATTTAATTTCCATTGCATTTAGTTTAATTGTTGATTTGTTGGTGCCTCCAAGATTTGCATGCAATTTAGCCTAATTAATTAACTTGGGTAATTGAATTAATTAACTGGGGTCAAGCTATCTTAACCCAACAAGTGATATCAGAGCAGACACACTTTGATTAGGTTTTAATCTTTGTTGTGTGATCCATTGATCCCTATTGTTATGGATTTTGGGCAATCCCTGATTATTCCTCCTTTATTTGATGGTACTAACTATGCATACAGGAAAGTACGCATGAGAGCCTTTTTGCTGTCTTTAGATGAAAAAGTCTAGCTAGTTGTTAAAGTGGGTTGGACTAAACCTGATGATCCACCAGCATCGTAGGATGATACTAAGATCAAAGCTACCAATTTTAAGACTAGAGCACTAAATGTCTTGTTTGGCGTTGTGACCAATGAGGAATTCAAGAAGATCTCCTCCACTGACAGTGTAAAGGAAGCATGGACTATTCTTTAGAATACCAATAAGCGTACAAAGATGCTAAAAACTCCAAACTCTAAAGGCTCACTACCAGCTTTGAGGAAATAAGGATGGATGATGATGAATCATTCAATGAATTCTATACCAAGCTCAAGGACATAGTGAATTTAGCATTTAATCTTGGAGAACAGTTTCAGAGCCTAGGATTTTTTTGAAAGATTCTCAAATCTCTTCCAAAGAGATTTCATGCTAAGATCATTGCCATAGAAGAATCAAAGGATCTTGACTTTATTCCTTTGATAGAACGGATTGGGAATTTGCAAACATATGAACTAGGTTTAGTAAGGGTTGGCAAAGGTAGCAAAAGCAAGAACTTGGCCTTGAAGGTCAAGAATGATGATAAAGATGAATTGTCTGAAGATGAGGACACCAAGTTCAAATCATACATCACTAGACAATTCAAGAAGTTCATCAAGAATGCGAATGTCAAGGCAAGTGACAAGGATCGCAAACAATCTGGATTTTCTTAGTTCAAATCTCAAGACAAAGGCAAGAGAGAATTCAAAGATGCTAGACAAAGCAATAATGTTACTACTGGGCCAGAGTGCTACAAATGTCAAGGATATGGATAGATGAAGCAAGGATGTCCCACATATCTCAAATCCATTGGTAAGAGCAAACCCTAGCTGCCACCTTGAGTGATACAAAACTAGAGGCAACTTTTGATGATAGTGATCAAGAGGAAATAGTAGAACTGATTCTCCTGAGGAAATAGTAGAACTGGTTGATGAGGAGGAAGAGCTAATGGAATCCAAGTTTGAGAAGATGGATGAACAAGAAAACATCCACACTGCCTACTCTAAGTTGTACAAGGTTTCCGAGAAGCGTGAGAAATTTTACAGGTTAGCTACGAGGAAGTTGAGTGAAGTAGGGTTGGAATGAGAGGAACTCTCCACCAAGGTTGATAAAGCTAATCAAACCATCGGAGCACTACAATTTGAAAACAGCTTTCTAGCTGAAAAGACCAAGAAACTGGATGTAGAATTTTTTCAAGAGCTCAATTGGAAAGGATTTCAAGTGCCAAGCTGGATGAAATGCTCAACTTCCAGAAAGCTACATTTGACAAAATAGGTCTAGGGTATGATCACTCTCTCTATTCTTGCAGTACCTCTTCTAATGCTTTAAATAGAGTCATTTTTGTCCCTTCTGAAAATAATGATAACTCTAAGGTAATTGAACCTAAAACTAAAAATTTGAGTGAGGCTAAAAATGATAAGGGAAAATCCATTCTAGGAGCACCCCCTAAAGTAGTTAAGAAAAAGACTAAGTAGAATGATCACCGTTCTACCAACAAGAAGTCTCAACAAAAGAAGCCAAATTTCTACCATTACTATGGAGCATCTAGGCACACTTGTCCAAATTGCTATAAGTGGCTAGCCATTCAACAAAGTCGTAGTGTGTATCCTTTAGGAGTTAAAATCAATTCCAACCCTCTTTGGCCCATCTTGGAGAACTTCTTAAGGCTGTCAAGTTACTCTCAAACTTCAATGGATTCAACTCTCCTTCTTATCTATCTGGACAAAAGTTTATGCAAAAGAAAGGTTCTCCATCCAGGTCTCTCATTTGGAAGGAAAAAGATTTCAAGTGATTCTTTCACTTTCTTGTTCTCATGCATGGTCATTTGGTGTGTTTTGAGTCAGTCTAGTTTTTGATGTTTTATTGTGTTTGTTTTGGTACCTTGTTTAATGTTTTTTTTTTAATAAAAAAAATTTGAAAAATAAAAAAATAGTGTGTGTTTGTGTATATGGTACTTGTGTACCTTGAATGGCCTTTAAAACAAAGCTTCTCAACTTTGTATCACTTGTAGCTTTGATGAGTGTCTTCATGAGCTATGTGGCTCATTTATGTGATTTATATGTTTTGGTTGATCTTTTATATCTTTATTACTTTTTTTGATGGGAAGGACTAACAAATCCTAAGAGAGAGGCATAAATAACCATCTCACCACTAAAACTCGTCAATCATAAAACATCTGTGTGCCATTCATAAAAACCGTGCAGTGTAGAACTTGCATAGCAAAAACAAGATGTTTGGCTTACATAATTAGGTATTTCTTTTCTTTCTCCTATATACCCATGCATGATATGCTCAAAAGAAAAAAAAAATTATATATATATATATTTGCAAAGAATGTGAAAAGCAAAAAGAATCAGAATGCTTTTAAAATGGTTGCGAGTGTGTTTCTAGGAGATGTGAGAATTATATGATGTACCTTAAAGGTGATGGTCCCTATCAAACAGTTATGATTGTGTGCAAATGTAATTGATTTTCTTATATCGTTACTCTTCATATTATGAATTACTTATGCTCTCTTGCAAAAGTTTCACACACAACACACGTACTCTTTGCAACTCCTAATACTATTGTATAGGTACAATGTGATTTGACCATCACAAGGAATACATGTGGTAGTATGCTCATTAAACTGTCTAAACTAGGTTTTGAAAATAAAATTGGTTAGACTTGTTTAGTGTGTTTTGATTTAGGAATGCTTTGCATTTAGAGTTGATGATGTGTTTAAGTGCTTAACATGCTTCTTGGTTGCTTGTTTTGGTGTCTATCTTGATTGCATTCATCTTGTGTTGTTTTTCTCCTTGAAAAACCTTGTTTCAGGCTTCTTAATAACTCCTTGATAGATGCTCGATACCTCCTTGATCTATTGAGAATCTTTTGCCGTCGATACCTCCTCGATTCCTCTTAATCTATTGAGTTTTTGTTCTCAGTACCTTCTCAATCTATCGAGTTGTGTTTTTCTATATATGTTTGAGGTTCGACCTGATCCATTTCAAACTCAAATATCTCGATCTCTCTCTCTTCTCTCTTGATTCAAACCTCACCTTTTCACCAAAAACCTTCTTCCATTCAATGTTTCGGCCTAATTCAAGCCTCAATCTCTTGGTAAGTGTTCTAGATATTTTCTTCTTCTCATTCTTTATGTATTTCATGCATTTTAGACCTAGGTTTTTGGTTTTGTTGAAAAATTTGGGGTTTTGTGGTTTTCTAGCATTATAATCATGTTTTCATGCATTCTAGGTTGTATGCTTGATTAAACAATGTGAGTATTGTAATTTGGATTGAGTTTTTTCCGATGCAATTTATTTTTGCATGTAACATGTTCATGCATTATCTTGCATTGCACATCTTTCTTCTTTCTTTCTCGAGCATTTTTCCTTTTGCTATGTTACCTTTCTCCTCCCTTCTCTATTTAGTTTCCCGTCTATGGCACCCAAGAAATCTATCCCTTCTAACAACCCAATCTCATGCTGTGGTTCTTCTTCTTTTTCTCCCTCAGTTCCTGATTCTGTTAGGTTCCGTGATGAGAAGGCCCAACAGGACTTCTATGAGAAATTTTCTGACTGAGTGATTCATTCGGAATGCTAGGTCCTTTTGTCTGATTTTCTAGACACTGCTCTTCCTACTGTGTCTCGGGGTTGGGCTTCTCTTTGTGAGATACCCAAGTGGTGTCTCAATGTGTTCATATAGGAGTTCTACTCCAATATGCATGCCATCATTACCTCTATGCCTAGGTTTACTATGGTATTCCGAGGCACACGTATCTTAGTCACGCCGGAGTTCATTTTTGAGGTACTAAATGTCCTTAGGGTAGTTTGTCTGGACTATCCTAGTCACACTCGTCTTCGCTCTATCTCTCGAGATGAGATGACCTCACTATTTTGTGAAAAAGCCATGGTATGGGGAGAAACTCTAAATTTCTCCACAACCGTGTTTGCTAATGGTCCAAGGATCCTTAATATGGTGATGATATTTGTTCTCACACCACGATCACACTATAACACTATCACTGAGCCTCGTGCTCATTTTCTTCTCTCTCTTTTAGAGAATCTTTCTATACATTTTCATTCACATATGATAGAATCTACGATAGATATCTATCAAGACACTGCTACACTTGATAAGCTCATATTTCCTTCAGCTATCACACACATCCTCTCACATATGCACGTAACCATTCCTCCCCCCACTCCTTTTTATTCCATGGGTGCCATCAACAAGGAATCTATTTGGAGGAGTGATGCATAGCTGGCTGCTAAATGGCCACATGTGGAGTCTACTTCGACGGATGCTACCCATGCTTCTCGACCTTCTTCTTCATATAATCATCCTCCTTCTTCTAGAGCAGAGGTATCTCTTACTGCCATCATGGATCAGCTTTAGCTCATGCGTGCTGATTTTGGTTGGCGTCTTGACCATCTTTCCGATGAGATGTGTCAGATGAACACCAAGATTGGTCACATTGCTCGCCTCTAGTCTCGCCTTAGTGGTTTTGCTCCTTCTCCCACACCCAAGCCTGCTGAAAAGTCTTCTTCAGATGGTGGAGATGATGATAATGATGATGCTTTTGGCTTTGAGACTGATGATGAGATGGCTGCTTCTCAGTGATTCACCCATTGTCACTCAAAAAAAAAAAAAGGGGAGTAGTTTTGTATATGAAAGTGGTCATGTTGTTACAGGGAGAGCTAGCATAGGGATAGACTAGTTAGGGAGAGAGTTCATTTTTGATATATCCTTCTCACTATCATGTACCATAGTCTTGTGACCATTTTTACATACATTCTTGTACTTCTTGATATATATATATATATATGATGTATGTTTCTTCACCTTTATCTCACATGTGTTGTTTCTTTTCTCTCTTTAAGCACATGTTTCTTTTTTTTATATAACTTGTCTATATTTCACACTTGATGCCTTGATGGATCTTGTTTAAGTGTTTCAGATAAAACAGGTTACAAGTCTCTCAAGCCATGATCTCTTTTCTTGCAAAGTTTTTCAAGAGTTCATAGTAATAGTTAGACTTTTGTACTTTTGTGTAATAGTTATGGAGATTGTTGTTTACAGTTCTCTCATAATTATGTTTGTGGTTTTGTCCCAGATTTCCAAATAGGGAGATTGTTAGGGTCATATTTTATGTAATTGGCTAATCATTTGACAAAATGCACTTTACTTGTAATTTGGTAAATCTAATTTGGGTTTTTTACATCAAGAAATATGTTGTTTAAGCATATCAAGTGTTCGCATTTAAGACATGAAGATTGATCCAAAAAACAAGTGAAGAAAAGCTATTTCATTAAGTCTTGACAGATAGCTCGACAGATACTGCTATTGAGACTAAATGAGAAGCTCGACAGATGGCTCGATAAAAGCTCGACCTATCGAGAATTACAATTTTCAGATTTTCAAATTTGAAATTCGGTCCAAGCTTATGTATTTGTTAAGGGTTTCTTTTTTCACAACCCTAGAGATATATAATTCTTATTTTAAGAGCTGTCACACACGGATATAGAGACCAATAATATATTTTTCTCTGTGAGAATCTACTGCGTTTGTACGCCATAGGGTTTTGTAACCAAGTGCTTCTTGATCTTCATTGTTGATGAAGTGAAGAACTTTGCAACTAATAATATCCATTCAAGTTGTTGGAGTTAGTCATGTACTAGGATCCATGCAAAAGGGTTAGTCATAGATTGGAGATTTGTGCATCAAAGGAAAAAAGGCTACTATAAGATCAAGTCTAGTTGGGTAATGGAGAAAGAGTTCAACTATAGGTTGGTATTTCAGGATAGGTTAATGGTAAGATTCCTTATATACTTGTGACTGCTTAATTGTTGATTAGTGGATTCTTGGGTGTGATGACCTTAAAATCACCTAATGGGGCTTTTTGCCTTGTGAGAGGTTTTCCCCATTTCTCAACAAATCACCATGTCAATTTAATTTATGCTACTTTTAGTTTAATTGGTTATTTGTTGGTGCCTCCACAATTTGCATGCAATTTAACCTAATTAATCAATTTGGGTAATTGAATTAATTAACCGGGGTCAAGCTATCTTAACCCAACATGAGTTTTTCACAAAACATCCTCAAGTCAGTATTTTTCTAATTAAGGCCTTTTCTAGCCTTGATCTTGGAGTTTTAAGATTATTGATCACTTTTGTATTTGATTATGAATAGTTTTGACTAAAGGAAACGGTCAAAATTAAGCCAAGGAGCTTTAGTTTTAAGGTATAAAGTTTCTTACCTCTTTTCTTTTATTTTTCTTTGCTTTTATCATTATTTTTAATTCTGTTGCCTATTTTTGTGTTTTAATATGTTTTCTTAAGTTAGGTTTTCTTTATCTTTTGATTTAAAGCATATTAGGTTATTAGATTTATAGTTTTACATCTGCCCTGTTCTGCATTTCTGTGTTTTTGGGTTAGGGTTTAGGGCGAGTATGCGTACGCATGCTTTCTACATGCACACGCACACCTGAAATATGCATATGTAGTATGCATACAATTGTGCTGTGTACATTGTAGGCACACGCAAACTCAAGCCCAAAAACCCTATTCCGACCCCTTTTGCTTTTGTTTCTTCATTTTTCTTATATAATATGCCTCTGCCTTGTTCCTCTTTATGCTTGTAAGTCTCCATTTCTCTGTTTGTTAGTTTGATTGTTCTTCACATGCTAGATTAGGGTTCCTTTAATGTTTTTCTTTGTTTTGCCATGAACATGCGTTCATGTGACCATGCATTGATGCATAATTGTTGTGGTAGAGTGAGGTAAGTCATGCATTCACATGAACATGCATATAATTGTGGATATGATTGATATGATGTATATTAGATGTGCAATCTGGATTTGCTATGAATATGTGAATATGTTTTTTGATCCTACCATGCCTATGTTTCTACCTTGATTTGATATATACATGTTTCTGTCTTGGATGTAATAAATGCTATGTGTGATAGATGTATGCTAGGTTTGATATGAGTTGCCGTGATAGATGTATGTTAGGGTTTGAGATGAAATGCCATGTTGATTGCTGGATGTATGTTAACATGTGTATGAGTCTAGAATGACAATGTTGAATATGCAATTAACAAGATTAAGACGTAAGACACAATGAATGGAAGTTGACTCAAGGGTCAGGTGGTCTTGGGTGCTTAGCATGTTCGCAAGTCATACCTAAACTCTGAACCTAAACTTTGGTAGTAAGATCAGTCCTTCTAGGAAGGGTGCTATATATATGGTTCCTAGACCTAATCTAGGTGGCGACTCCATTTCTTTTCTTCACCTAGGTCTACTCTGCTGAGGTGTACCCCCCCACCCCTCATTGCACCCATAATGGCGACTCTACTGGGGATAAAGAGTTTGATTCCAATGTGTCTTATTTCTTAATTTTGATAAAGGCTTGTTCAATATTTGTTTGCTCACACTTCACTTGATTCTTTTGTCCCTTTCACTCTAGTTGGTGATGAGTGGGAAGACGAGTATGCTCCATTCATGCCAAATTCTTTCGAAGTTCATCCCACCAACTCACAATCTATGTCATTACCTATGATGCTTTGAGTACGTTAACGGTTTGCCACCAATCCACAATGGTCCATTTAGGCCCAAGGTTAGAATCATGGCCCACCTAGTTGTGAGTGACCTATTGATCTATCCTTTTAGCTTTTGGGCTACCCACACTTAGAGAGATCCTAGATCCCATCAATAAAAGGATACCCTTCATATCTCTTGTTTGTTCCACCATATATCTTAAGCTCACCTAATTCTAAAGGACAAATAAAATGTGTAAAAATTTTTGGATAACACAAAAGTTATGGCATACCCCAAGATATTGGGATAAAAGAAAGGAAGTTCTCATATATAAGAGGCTTTTCCCAAAGTCCAAAGGTATATCTTAACTTGAAAACTTTATAAGACCGTAGCTTAGCTGCTATCGTAAGCCTAAATCCAAAGGCCTCTTGAAAATAAGAACCTTAGGCTTAAGGTGACAAATATTCTATGGACTTAGCATCCCACATCCTACAAAGCCAATATGAAATTCACTAATCTTAGGCCTCCTTATTGCGTGCTTAGGCCCAAAATGATGAGAAATTCATGGACTTTGGAAGGAAGGCTAAAATGTATTCTAGTTAGAGGGCTACTTTAAAAAAAAAAATGATGATGATAATGAATGGAAAAAAAGAACGGCCTAAAGGTGATGGATACATTGTAAGCCCATATTTGAGACAGAAGGTTGAAAATTTCTAAATACATTCTAATGAAAGCTCACGAGAGTAAGATGAGAACTTTATTGCAAAAGGACTAAAGCCTGATGAAACAAGGGGCAAGGTTCAAGAGAGAAAAGGGAGTGATTCTGTAATTGGGCCTTCATTAAAATGGACTTAAAGATTTTCTAAGAACATCTAAGAACCCTTTTGGGATGTGCTAATGCTTCTAATGACTTCTCCTAGCTTTTCCACGTGCCACAACGTCTGATCATGTGACTCAAGAGGATATTGATTGTATAATAAGCAAAGTAACAGCTTGGTTCCTCCTTCCAGTGCTAGAGCATGTTCTCGGACCATGGACCTTCACTAGGGCTCATGTCAATGACTTTACTATAATGGGAAACGTAGGGTCATGGGAAGATCATGAGTGGTTGGATTGGACCCCAACAATTAAGATGACCCAGATTGCTCTTGCCAGCTTTGTGATTGAATGTGACATAGACCTACCCTCTGATGACGACCAATACTTTGTCATAAGATGAAGATAAGGAGGAGGAAGAGGACAATGGGGTGACGAGCTATTGGAGCAAGGATGACTATGACTGGGCTTTGGACGTGAAGGATGATATCCTTTCCAACAACGAGAAATTCTCATGGGACATAACTGATGCCATAATATAGACACTGCATTTTGTACCCATTAATAAATTTTGGTCCCCAGCCCCAATGATGAGCTTGACATATGTCAACCAAGGGTTATTAAAGAGTTCATAATAGTTTGGAAGTAATCACAACTTAAAAGTGTTCAAATTGTTTTGAAATCGATACTAAAAATTACTTTTGCTCACTGTTTTGACCATAACTTTTGGTCCATAAAGAAATTTTGAGTGAGGTTTGTTTCATTGAAAAGTACTTGGAATGCCTAAAGACAATTAAAAACCCCTAAAAGCGCCCTAATTTTAACTTATAAATACTTATCTCATGTCTCCAATTAAAACCCTAACTAGAGAGAGTTATTTTTTGGCCTCCATATTTTCTAAAACCTTTTTTTTCTCTTTTCAAAACCCTAAAGCAGCATTTTAGCACGTTTTTAACAAATAAAAAACCTATCTTTAGTTATTTCTAAGAGAGAAGCTATTTTTCCAATTTGATTGCTTAAAACCTTTTTTAAAACTAATCTTGTTCTTGAATTGTGATTATCAAAAACTATTGTATTCTTTAATTCTCTTGTTCACTCAACTTAAACTTTGTGTTGTAGGCACTGAAGGGCCAGTTAAATATCAAACAAGTTGTGGTCCATAAGCAAGGTGAGTCTTTCTTCATGGCTTTTCCTTGATTAGGGTTTTTTATAACATATGTTCTTGTTATTCATAATTGATTTAAATGTTATATACTCTTAGAAATATGTTTTTCTTTGTTTATTTATTTATTTTTTTGTGTGGGGTTTCATCATTTTTTGATTGGAGAGTTAAATGATTTGACATTTTGATGAACATGTTTTGATGTGTTAAGTGTTGTTCTTGTTTGTTGTTAGATCCAATGCATATGTTAGGAATAGATTTTGTTTTTTTATTTTTTTATTTTGGATATCTTTGTTGTTAGTTTAGGTTGTTTAATATTATATTACAAGTATGTTAGGTTGTTTAATATTCTAGTTTTTGGGCTAGGGTTTTCTGGGTGTGTATGTGTACGCATGCTTGAAGTATGCATATGCATACAACTGGACTGTTTTCGCAAGCCTATGTATGCACATGCATACTCATGCCTAGAAACCCTAACCCAAGTTTTCTGCTTCTGTTTCTTTATTTCATTTATATGATATGCTTCTGTTTTAACCCTTTTTTTTTCCTTTTTTTTTTTTTTTTAATAATGTTTTTGGGTATCTATTTCTCTATTTGATTGTTTGTTTGCTTTTGACATGCTAGATTAGGGTTTTCTTTTTCTTTTCTTTTCTTGCTTTAATACCATGAACATGCAAATGATATGATCATGCATTGATGCATAAGTGCTGTGATGCAGTAAGGTAAGTGGGGTAAGTCATGCATTTACATGAACATGCATTTTGGATAATGAACACAATGAATATGTTTTTTGATTCTTGGATACTATGTTTAGATGTTTGAGTTATATTTGGTTTTAATACCTTGCTACCATGTCCATATTTATACCCTTGTGATATTTTGTTTGTTGGTTGCCTTGGAAGAAATGATATGATATGCATGATAGATGTATGCTAGGTTTGATATGAGTTGCCATGATAGATGTATGTTAGGGTTTTGGGATGATTGATGCCATGTTGATTGCTAGATGTATGCTAGTGTGTGTGGGGGGGGGGGGGGGGGTATAGATAACAATATTGAATGAGCCTTTAATGAGATTAAGGCGTAAGACACAATGACTGGAAGCCGATGGGGTTGGGTGATTAACACCTTCCCATCCCCATACCTAAACTTCGACCTCATACTCTGATAGTAAGATTAGTCCTTCCATATAAGGGTGCTATTTTATGGTTCCTAGACTCCATCTTTTCTCTGTCCTAGTCCACTCGGCCGAGGTGTACTCCCTTTTCCTTTAAGGAGGAGGTCGCTGCGTCCACACATACATATTTAGGAGCCCTTGAAAGATAAAGACTGGTTCATGGAACTACAGATTCTCTTCATAGAAGAGAATGAGGAAGGAGGTGGTGCCACCTAAGGACAAAAGAAGGACAGAAATTGTCACGCCTACTGATGGGAAATTTAGTAATTGGACTTGTGTTGGGTTTTCTAAGAATATGAGAAATGAATTTTGTAATGCAAGTTCAGAAGTGCTTTTCAACATTTTTAATAAAATGAATTTTGATTGGGCTTATTTTGATGTGTTCCATAATATTGAAATTCTGCACTTAAATGATTCGAAGGAATTTGAAAATGAAATTAATAAACAATTGGAAAAGAAAATTGAACCTATGGAACCAACTTTTGAAACTCTTGATTTGGGCAATGATGAGAATCCTAGCTTTATTAACATTGGCTCAACCCTACATAAAGAAGAAAGAAAAGACCTTCAAGAACTTCTTACAAAATTCCAAGAGGTGTTTGTGTGGTCCTATGAAGATATGCTCGGCATTGATCCCAAGATAGCCTAACACCACATTGATACCCATGCTTACATGGTGCCTGTTAAGCAGAAGTTGAGGCGTATGAACCAAGTGGCTCTTTAAGATCAAGGAAGTGGTCACAAAATAGTTGAAAGTAAGATTCATCAAACCTGTGCACCAAGTTGAGTAAATAGCCAATGTTGTGTCTGTACCCAAGAAGGATGGAAAGGTAAGGATGTGTGCGGACTTTAGAGACCTAAACAAGGCTTGCCCTAAGGACGATTTCCCTCTTCCTCACATAGATGTCTTAGTGGATAGCACTATCGGTAATGCCTTGATGTCTTTTATGGATGGTTTCTCAAGATAAAACCAAATCAAGATGGCTCATAAGAACATGACCAAGAGCACCTTCACCACAAAATGGTGGATCTATTGTTATATGGTGATGCTATTTGGGCTTAAGAACGCGGGTGCAACCTATCAAAGATTGGCTACAGCATTGTTACATGATATGATGCACAATGAAGTTAAGGTATATGTTAATGACATGATCATGAAATCCAAAGATAGAGAAGGCCACATAGCTAATTAGAGGAAATTCTTCGAGAGGATCAAGGAGTATAGATTGAGATTGAACCCACAAAATGCACCTTTGGAGTAACTATTGGGAAATTGCTAGGCTTCTTGGTAAGTGATAGAGGGATAATGGTTGACTTATCAAAGATCAAAACCATATTGGATATGCCTCCACCAAAGAGTAGGATTCTTAGGCCGACTACAATACATCAACCGATTCATTGCCAAGTTTACCTCCACTTGTGAGTCCATCTTTAAGCTCTTAAGGAAGAATGAACCCCATACATGGGACGATAAGTGTTAGAAGCCTTTGAACTTATCAAGGAATACCTTCTCCATCCACCCATCTTGATGCCCCCAAGGCATGGAAAGCCACTACTCCTTTATCACCTTATCATAGAGAATGCAGTTGGAAGTATGCTTGCACAAGAGGATGATGATAAAAATGGGAGAGCTATATACTACTTGAGCAAGAGGTTCCATGATTATGATACTAGATACAGATCCACAGAAAAGTCATGTTTTGCTTTCGTGTGGGCCGTGCAGAAATTGAGACATATCATCCTATCTTTCTAGATATGGATAGTGGCCAGAATGGACCCATTGAAGTATTTGTTTGAGAAGCCTGCCTCAAGTGGAAGGTTATCAAGATAATAGATTCTATTGGCATAATTTGATTGGAAATATGTGGCTAGAAAAACCATCAAAGGAAGCGCCATGTTAGATTTTTGTGCCGAAAACCACATAGAAGAAGAAAATGGTAAAGAAGATTTCCCGGATAAGGATATTTTGGATATTGAACTAGGGGCATGGAAGATGTATTTTGATGGAGCTAACCAATATGGAAATGTGATAGGAGTACTTTTGATAACCCTCGATGGATCTCACATACCTTTGGCAGTCAAGTTGAACTTCGAGGCAACTAACATAGTAGAATATGAGAATTGTATTGCTGGAATGGAAGCTCTTCGAGAGTTAGGGGTAAAGGAGGCAAATATATTTGGAGATTCAACTTTGGTCATAGCCTAAGCATAAAGATTATGGAAGGTGAAGGAAGAACACTTGAAGCTTTATCAGCAATATTTAGAGGATTTGACCAAAAATTTTGACAAGATTGAATACAATATCATACCTAAAGTTTAGAATCAATTTGCTGATGCCTTAGATACTTTAGCCTCAATGGTTGAAATACCTAAGGGAGTATGGACACGACTCTTAGAGAATGAATAAAGCTATGTGTTGGTACACAAGGAAAATGTAGAGTCTTCAGTTTTGGCTATAGAGGGGGAAGGAATCCCTTAGTATTATGACATCATGAAATTCTTGGAATTGGGGGTATATCTTGATGGTGCTGATAAGAGAGAACATCGTTTGGTTAAGATGATGACAATGCAATACATCCTATGTGGGGGTTAGCTTTATAGGAGATCTTATGATGGTATACACCTTTGTTGTCTAAAGAAAGAAGAAGCCAAGAGAGTTATGGGTGAAGTTCATCAAGGGATTTGTGATCCTTACATGAATGGGAGGATGTTAGCAAAGAAGATTCTGAGGATGGGATACTATTGGAATATGATGGATGTTAATTGTGTGGACTACGTGAAGAGTTGTCTCGACTGCCAAACAAATGCAACCTTGAACCATGTACCACCTAGTGAGCTATACAACATGACCTCTCCATGGCCTTTTTTAGTATGGGGCATAGACATGATTAGAAGAATAGGCCCTAAGGCCTCAAACGGACACAAATGCATCCTAGTGGCGATTGACTACTTTACTAAGTGGGTAGAGGTGGCCTCCTACTTTGCACTAAAATCCAAGCATATATCTCGATTCATAGAGAACAACATCATTTGTTGGTTTTAGGGTACCCCAAGAGATATCTTAGATAACGGTTCCCACTTTGAAGGGGGAGTTCAAAGAATCATGGAGTTGTACAACATTGAGTATCACAAGTCTTCACCATACCAACCACAGCAACAGGGCCGTAGACGTAACTAATAAGAATATCAAGAATATCCTAGCCAAGATGGTAGATATATACAAGGATTAGGCTGAGAAGCTTTTATCCGTGCATTAACTAGGGCAACCTCCTACTCTTTGGTTTATGGGAGTGAAGTAGTGCTTCCCATTAAGGTGGAAATACAATCTTTGAGGAGGCATGTAGAAACCAGGGTCCTAGAAGAAGAATGGATGAAGGATAGATTTAAACAGTTGGGTTTGATAGATACAAAGAGAAGTAGAGCACAATACCATGCATAGGGTTATCAAAAGAGGACTACTAGAGCATTTAACTAGAAGGTGAAACCTAGAAACCTTAAGGAGGGAGATCTAGTCCTAAAGGTACTTAGAGACGAGACTTTCGATCCAAGAGGAAAGATGAAGCCAAGATGGTCTTGGCCTTTCATTATCAAGAAAATCATGTCAGGAGGTGCTATAAGAATTACAGATTTGAATGGGGAAGAGATGCTTTGTCTAATGAACCTAGATAGACTCTAAAAGTATAAAATTTGAAAAAGCAAAAGGTAAAGCCTACTAGGTTGAAAACCCAAAAGGATGGCCTAGGCAAAAATTTTGGCAAAGAAACCTCACTATGTTGAAAACCTAAAAGGGCGATCTAGGAAAAAGATAGGGAGAAAGACCATGGGCATAGCGAAAATTCCCACAAGGACGTCATGGTAAAAAGTTACATGGCAAAGAAAAACGAAAAGAAAAAGAAAGAAAAAGGAAAGTAAAGACAATAAGCAAAGATAATAGATTCTCATATTACTCAAATTAAAAGATGATAAATTATTTTCATAAGCAATTTAGAACATTCCAATCCTTTATTAAATTCAAAAGAAAAGACATGAGAATCATAAAGTGTAGAAATGTAAAATTTGGGGCATATCAAGGTAATCACTCAATCCTCTTCCTTTTGTTGGACTTCCTGTAATCCTTCTCTTCCCTACAGACCAACCTCATGTCAGCAGTCAACCAAGCTTTGTATCCTAAAGTAGGATGGAGAAATTAAGGGAAATGGAAGTCCTTAGCCACCATCCTCTTCAACCAAGTCTCAAAAATTTTGCCCAAGATCCTATTAGTCAATGCCAAGGTATAGAAGATGCCATCATCACTGGGAGCTCCTTGGCAATCGCCAAATTGTCTTGCAATATGACATGTGGAGTAGGAAGAGCAACAGTGAAGCCCAACCAAAGGAACACAGTTGTCTTTGAAAACACGATTGACCATGTCTATAATACGCCACCATTCCACCACCCATTGGATTCCTAAAGGAGAGAGACATTTCAGGAGCCCAGTAAATTAATCAAATATTACAAGACACTATGGACACCATATTTTGTTACCCTTACAACTTGGGCCTCTGTTCCACAATGATGTTGGAATTCTAAAGTCCAAAGTTGGTTTAGGGCCCAATCAAATTGAAATTGACTTGAGGAAGATATTTTAGGAAAATTATAACTCTTTTACGAATAACATAAGCTATTTTTGAAAAATAAAGACAAAGGAAATCCTAGGGCATGCGTATGCATACACACGTATGTGCATGCATGCTCAAGCTCTACGTACACATGCTTCATGCATGCATACGCATACACGAGCATACGTACACATGTTAGGGTTCCGGAAACTATGAAAGACAAGGAAATTAATCAAATATTTCAGGACACTGTGGACACCATATTTTGTTACCCTTACAACTTGGGCCTCCGTTCCACAATGATGTTGGAATTCTAAAGTCCAAGGTTGGTTTAGGGCCCAATCAAATTGAAATTGACTTGAGGAAGATATTTTAGGAAAATTATAACTCTTTTACGAGTAACATAAGCTATTTTTGAAAAATAAAGACAAAGGAAATACTAGGGCATGCGTATGCATACACATGTATGTGCATGCATGCTCAAGCTCTACGTACACATGCTTCATGCATGCATATGCATACACGAGCATGCGTACACATGTTAGGGTTCCAGAAACTATGAAAGACAACGAAATTTTTTTTTTTTTTTTTTGCATTAAAGATGGATTTTGGAATGAATCCACATTGTTTGGGAGCCGTTCCAAACCCCTATTTTCTCACTATACAAAACCATACATAGTTGCTTTTCAAAACACAGAGAAAATCCTAAGGGAAAATACAAGATTCTCTAGAAATAGTGAATCAAAGAGGGAGTTTTTTCACAAAAAATCCTTAAGTCAATATTTTTCTAATTGAGGCCTTTTTTGGCCTTGATCTTGGAGTTTTAAAATTACTAATCACTTTTGTATTTGATTATGAATAGATTTGACTGAGGAGAATGGTCAAAATCAAGCCAAGGAGCTTTTCTTTTAAGGTATAAAGTTTTTTACCTCTTTTCTTTTATTTTTCTTTGTTTTGATCTTTATTTTTGTTTATGTTGCTTATTTTTGTATTATAATATGTCTACTTAGTTTAGGTTTTCGTTATCTTTTGATGTAAAGCATATTAGGTTGTTAACTTTATAGTTTTACTTTTAACATATTCTGTGTTTTTGTGTTTCTGGGTTAAGGTTTAGGGTAAGTGTAAGGTTGAATTTTATCAACCATCTTGTTGGCTTTATTCCGTGCCAAATTTGCTTATATTTCAGCAATTAGTAACCCTGTATTTAGGTGGGATTCTTGTAAGGGTAGTGAGTGAGATAGTGTGAAGAAATGCTCAAGACTGTGCAAGAAAAATGGAGGCTCACGATGGATCTCGCGGGTGACTCATGGCAACAAGCCGCCAGAAACTACTCATGTGCCAGGCATGCCAGAAGTTGAAATGTCACGCTAGCTGGAGCACTACAGGACAAAATAGGACAACTGGCCATTCAGTTACCTCGCGGTGCTAGAACTCGTGACTCAATCAAGCCGCGAGGCCAAGCCACGAGCCAGCCCTATTTTGAAAAACTTGACTCTTCACATTCCACTCTCACCCCAGTATAAATACCCCTTTTACCCACGAAAGTAAGAGAGCTTCCAGAGAGACTTTTTAGAGAGAAATTCTAGAGGAAAACAAGATTGATTCATCCCCAATCTTCATTAAGAGACTCTTCAAATTCCGCAACTCTCTTCCTCTCCATTGTTAAATCCTTGAGAGGCTTATTACCAAAACCTTTTCTCACCATATCTATTTTTATGAGATGGCTGTTTAGTGCTTTGGGAAGCAGTTAGGAAGGAACCAATTTCACATTGGTTGATGTTATGGTCAAGTAGCGAAATCCGGGAAGCTAGAAAAGAAATAGGTTCAGTGTAACCTCGTTGGAGCAAGAAGCTTGGATGGCTTAGGTACATTGGGTAGATTAGGTTTAGAGGGTCTATTGTTGTTCATGTATCCCAACTACATTTTCTAGCTGATTACTTACCGCTTGGAGGGCGGTGGAGAGGTTTTACGCCGAGGGCTTAGGTTTCCTCTTCGATAACACATCGTGTGTTGTCCTTGTGTTTGCATCTCTCTTCCCTTAATCTTTGCCATTTAATTTCTGTTGTGGATGTGATTTTATTTAGTTTAGATTGTTATCAATTCTGTGTTAAGCTTGTGTTCATATTCTGCACATTAATTGTTTGACATTAAGCTTGAATTGGTAATTTGTAAATTGGGGGTCTAAACGTTTAAGGGTGTGTTATACACATATTGAACTTTCAATTGGTATCAGAGCGGGTGCATTTGCTGTGGTTTGATTACCTAAGTGCGATCCTAGACACCTTTGTTTTGGATGCTGCTATGGAAAATGTCATGCTGAATTGTAGTTTAAGTGTTTGTGATAATGACTCTATTAGTATGATTGAAGGGTGTCCTAACAATGAACTCTTATAGTTATTAAAAACAAAGAAACATGCTAGGATATTTGTTCACACGCTGAAATATTTTGAAAATGAGAATCACATCTTACACAATAGCATATCTGAATCTAAATCTTTGATTAAGAAGTACAAAAGGAAAAATTGAGTGTTGAGTAAGAAGGTTGATAATCTGAAAAGGAAATGTTAATCTAACAGAAGCATGGATAGTGAAGAAAAAATTCTGTTTGAAGGTCAAGAATGTTTGTCTCATGTGAGCTTATTTGTGCATACCTCATTGAAGGTGTTTAACTCATGCTTATGGTATCTTGACAACAGCTGTTCTCGTCATATGACAGGAGATAAATCACTGTTTAAGACACTAAAAGAGAAGGTTGGTGACTATATGACTTTTGGTGATGGAAGTCATGCTTAAGTTCTCGGCAAAGGGACTATTGAGATACTAGGATTACCTCTATTGAAATATGTCTTATACATCAAAGGGCTGAAGGCAATCTTTTGAGCATCACTCAAATATGTGATGAGGATTTCCTTGTCCAATTCTTAAATAAGGAATGCATAATCATCAATGAAGAAGGGATTCAAGTCTTGGAGGGAAATAGGACTACAGATAATTGCTATGGAGTAGTTCCTACAACACTCGTTTCATGTAGAAGTGCTCGTGTTGACATGTTAGAACTTTGGCATCACAGATTTGGGCATGCGAATTTCAAACAAGTAGTTAAAGTATCTAAACTTGAAGCAGTTGAGGGACTTCCAAAGTTTGGAAAGGTGAAGAAGACTATTTGTGGTGCATGCCAAATGGGAATGCAAACAAAGGCAAGCCATCACAAGGTGAATGTGATTGCTACTTCACGATGTTTAAAGCTTCTTCATGTTGATCTAATGGGGCCTACAAGAACTGAAAGTCTTGAAGGAAAATCTGGTTTTGTATCCCATACAAAACACACAGCGGAAGCGACAAACATGGATCTATTTCATTCATGATTGATAACATGCATTATGTGATTTTCAGAATTTGAGAACAAGATAGCATATCTTGGTGTGGTGAAATTCAAAAAAAAAGATTAGAAGTTCTTGGGAACACTTTTAATCTCCACTCCAATTCCACTTTACGCCCAAGAAGTGTGGTCTCTCAATCAGTTTCTAAGGGAGAATTATCGAGTGGTTTCACTCGCACATACACACCACTTCACAATGATGATTATCTTAAAATAAATTTCTGTATGTTTCTCCCTTTTATAACTAACTGATTATCTAATTGGGCCTTTCCAATTGGGCTTTAGTGTGTGGCTTGGAGTGGGACCAAAAGGGACCAATAAAACACTAGCTCCAATGGGCCTTGGGCTTTTCTGTCAACTCTTGACAAGTCCAAAGTTACCATTAATTATATTTAATACCACTATATAAATATAATTGCACTCTAGGCTTTGTTAATAAATTATATCCCAAGACTTTATTATACATGCAACCCCTTCATAAAATATTCGTAGTAATACAAAGTCATGAATGTAGACTGCCACTTTGAAAATTACTACATCTTAATCCTTGAATACCCGATTTAATCCTTTTAAGTTATTCATCATATATTTATGAAATCCAATTTCATAAATATATACTTTAGTAATTTCTTACTAAAGTGGTTAGGCCTAACTCTCTGAATAACCAAACCCATTAAACTTATCTCAAGGGAATATTTTATATCTCTGTTAAGAGACTATGAATTCTATCTTGAGAATATATGTTCCATCAACACTAAATGTGGTTGCCCAACATACTGAGGTTTTGATCGTGCCTTTAGATCTCACTCTTGATATATCAAAGCAACCTACACCTTATGATCAGGTCCATTATTCTCTCAGGATTAAGAGTTCATGCAAATAGGAGTCGTGAGATTTATTATTCATTTGACAGTCCTTAGGAGAATAATAAATCTCACAGCGGTCCAGTTCAATATGTCTTAACTCTTAAAACATATCAACATATCAACTAGAAGTCTCCACTTCCATGATCAAGACAAATCATCTTAGTTGATATGTTATAGTCTTCGCAGATGAAATGCCCAATTTCATCACCGACTACGAACCAAAATTATGAGTTTACAAAGAACTTGTGATCTATATCTTCTGTGACTAAATCACATAAATCACATACTATGCATCTCATGGACTATATGATAATGTCCAAATATTCATGTTACCATTATTTTAGATAATAATAATAAAGAAACTTTATTAATCACAACATTAAGTCATACATAATGTCATACATAATAACATACATAGCATCATACAATAGGATTTAAGGGCACTAATCCTAACAATCTCCCACTTGCCTTAAAGACTATTGTGTACTAATCTAACTCCCATTCCCTCCAAATGTGACTCGAAGGTCCTTTGAGGCAAGGCTTTGGTAAAGGGATCTGCTAGATTATTTGCACTTTCAATCTTTGCTACCACCACATCTCCACGAGCAATAATATCTCTAATGATGTGATACTTTCTCTCAATGTGCTTTCCTTTCTTGTGATTCCTTGGATCTTTTGATTGTGCAACTGCTCCATTATTGTCACAAAACAAAGTAATGGGAACTTGCTCAATTCTCACTACACCAAGGTCAGAAAGGAATTTCTTGAGCCATACAGCTTCTTTTGCTGCTTCACAAGCAGCAACATATTCTGCTTCCATGGTGGAGTCCGCAATACAAGATTGCTTGACACTCCTCCATGTTATGGCTCCACCTCCCAAGGTGAAAACACATCCTGATGTGGACTTCCTGAAATCTAGATCTGATAGAAAGTCTGAATCTGTATAGCCAATGGGAATCAAATCCTCAAACTGGTAAACAAGCATATAATCTCTCGTTCTCCGAAGATACTTGAGAATATGCTTTACAGCTTGCCAATGTTTTGGTCCTGGATTTGATTGATATCGGCTGACCATGCCAACTGAATAACAAATATCTGGTCTAGTACAAAGCATGGCATACATGAGACTTCCCACTGCAGGAGCATAAGGAACTTGTTTCATCATATCTACTTCCTCTTGAGTCTTAGGCCTTTGGTCATCAGACAGAGGAACTCCATGTCTGAAAGGAAGTAAACCTTTCTTGGAGTTTTGCATGCTAAACCGTTCTAGAACCTTATCTATATATCCAGCTTGTGATAAGCCTAACATCTTATTTTTGCGATCTCGCCAAAGCTTGATCCCTAGAATAAAATTAGCTTCACCCAAGTCCTTCATATCAAATTGGCTTGACAACCAAACCTTTACTGATGACATTACCCCTACATCATTTCCAATGAGTAGAATATCATCAACATAAAGCACTAGGAACATTACTACTTTATCTTGATGTCTTTTGTACACACATGGTTCATCAAGATTTTGTTCAAAACCAAATGACTTGATTGCTTAATCAAATCTGATGTTCCATGACCTAGATGCTTGCTTAAGTCCATAAATGGACCTTTTCAACTTGCATACCATATGCTCTTGGTTCTTTGCAATGAAACCTTCCAGTTGCAACGTATAGATTTCTTCTTCAAGATTGCCATTAAGAAATGCGGTCTTGACATCCATTTGCCAAATCTCATAATCATAATAAGTAGCAATGGATAAGAGAATTCTGATAGATTTAAGCATGGCTACTAGCGAAAAAGTTTCATCATAGTCAATGCCTTCTTTTTGTGTATACCCTTTCGCCATTAGCCTTGCTTTAAAGGTTTCAACCTTTCCATCTACCCCTCTCTTCCTCTTGTAAACCCATTTGCAACCAACAGGTTTAATGTCGTTAGGTGCCTTTACAAGATCCCAAACTTGATTGGAATACATAGAATCTAATTTAGATTTCATAGCTTTGATCCAATGATGTGCATCTATATCATTCATTGCCTCCTCATAAGTGTAGGGATCCGATTCAGCCTTTTCTGGGACAGCTTCATAAGTTTCTCCCAAACTTATAAATCTTATAGGAGGCCGAACAATTCTCCCACTACGACGAGGCACCTGTGTATTAGTCATCTCATGAGTAATATCTTGTGGTGTATCTAATACAGCCACATCATCCCTAGTTTCATCTATTGGTTGTTCATTTACAGGTTCATTCATTTCAACCAAAACAACTTTATTTCTAAGATTAAAATTATTCACATAATCATCCTCCAAAAATTTGGCATGTGTGCTAACAAACACTTTGTTATCTTTATGATTATAGAATAAATAACCCTTTGTTTCCTTTGAATACCCTAAAAACATGCATACTTCGGTTTTAGCTTCCAACTTATCAGACTTCCTTTTCAACACATGTGTCGGACATCCCCAAATGTGGAGGTATCTCATACTAGGCTTGTGCCCACTCCACAATTCCTTAGGTGTGTTGGGAACAGATTTTGATGGAACTAAATTCAAAATGTGCATTGCAGTTTTTAGTGCATATCCCCAAAAAGAAACTGGTAAAGTTGAATAACTCATCATGGACCTAACCATTTCCAAAAGAGTCCTATTCCTTCTTTCTGCTACACCATTTTGTTGGGGAGTTCCAGGTGCAGTCAATTGGGATACAATCCCATTTTGAGTTAAGTAATCCTTGAAATCCCCAAGAAGGTATTCGCCACCACGATCAGATCGAATGGCCTTTATGCGTTTACCTAATTGATTCTCAACTTCAGCCCTAAACTCTTTGAACTTTTCAAAAGCTTCGGACTTCCGTCTCATTAGGTACACATAACCATATCTTTAGTAATCATCGGTGAAAGTGATGAAGTACTCATAACCTCCTTTTGCTTAGGTTGACATAGGACCACATACATCCGTATGAACTAATTCAAGCAATTCTTGGGCTTTTCTACCTTTTGTATTAAAAGGTCGTTTGGTCATTTTACCTTCCAAACAAGATTCACAAACTGGAAATTCATTAAAGTCCAATGGCTCTAAGAGTCCATCTTTGATCAGTCTTTGAATTCTGTTTGAATTAATATGACCCAAACGCAAGTGCCAAAGATATGCTTCATTAGTAGAAGGAAACTTTCTCTTTAATGATTTTACATGAGAGTTATGATCTAATTCAGAATTATGTAATTCATGTTTATCAGGAGTTAAAATATAAAGACCATCCACAATATTTCCAGAACAAATAAACACTTTATCCTTCTTTATTACAACATTGTCTTTTAGGATAACACAATATCCATGTTTACCTAAATAAGTTGCAGAAATTAAATTCCTACGAACATTAGGTACATACAAACAGTCTTCCAGTATTAAAACTCTAGATTCAAAACATAAATTACACACTCCAATAGCTACAACTGGAATCCTGCTCCCATCAGCCAAGGTAAGAAACATTTCTCCTTCATTCAGCTTTCTGGTCTCCTGAAACCCCTGCAAAGAATTGCAGATATGATTAGTACAACCTGAATCCACACACCAGGAATCTGTGGGATTCTGTACTAAACATGTTTTAAGAAGGAATGTACTTTTCATACCTTTATTCTTGGCAGCCTTAAATATTGGACAATTCCTCTTCCAATGTCCTTTCTCACCACAATGGAAACACTTTCCTTTGGTTTTCTTTCCTTTGTTGGCAACTCCTAAGGCAACTTGTTTACCATCTTGCTTGGCGAAGTTCTTCTTCTTCTTCTTCTTCTTACCCTTGCCTTTCGACTTAGGTTGAGAAGTAGAAGCTTCCGCCATGTTGGCATCAACACTAGAAGTACCAAGGATGCCTTCCGCCGCTACCAACTCATTCATTAATTCAGACAAAGAATAAATCTTTTTGTTCATATTATAGTTAAGTATAAATTCCTTGAATGATTCTGGTAGTGACTGGAGTATCATATCCACTTGGGATTCTCCATCAATATCGGCACCTAAAACTTCCAATGTATTCAGATTAGAGATCATCCGAAGACAATGCTCCCTCACTGAAGTACCTTCAGCCATTTTGGTATTATAAATCTGCCTCATAGTTTCTTGCCTTGCAGAATGGCCTTGCTCACCAAACATCTCCTTCAGACTTAGCATAATGTCCGAAGCTAGTTCTACATCCTGCATTTGATGCTGTAGAACATTTGAAATAGATGCTAGGATGTAGCACTTGGCCATCTCATTAGATTTCTGCCAACGATCATATCGCTGTTTTTTCTCAAGAGGAGCATCTAATGATGGAAAGCTAGGACATGGTTGAGTAAGCACATATTTGTGCTCTTCAGCAGTAAGAATAATATCCAAATTTCTTTTCCAGTCAACATAATTGGATCCAATCAGTTTGTTTTGATTAAGAATAGCAACAAGTGGGCTAAATGATGCCATGATTTTAAATCTGAAAATAACAAACATGAATATAATAAGTAAACTGGACATTATCAATTTAGCATATAAGTATATAATATGGAACCTCATAAAACCTTAAAATAATATATGCAACGACAAACCAATCCATGTCTATAATTCCTTGGTAGCAAGTTTATTATAAACACATTAATTGATTGAGAACTATTCTCATTATTAGTGCTATCATGATAACTCTTATCATACACTAATAATATGCCGTATTACCTTTAGCCTCTAAGTAATAATGACATAACTCCTTTGGGAGGTTAACATTACACTTAGTCTAGTGTACACCATTATCTAGAATCATGTGTAGCCACATTTCCTCTCCCTTATAGTGTTTAAACTTGTAGTACTATGGAGCAAAACACCCTCCTTTGGGATCGCGAGGCATATACGCCAAGACAAGGTGCTTGTCCACACTACTTTAAACAGGTTAGTTCAATCTTGTAGTACTATGAAGTAAACACCCTCCTTTGGGATCGCAAGGCATATACGCCAAGACGAGGTGCTTACCCCACACTACTATGAACCGATAATAGAGGCCGTGAGATCCAACCCTTGTATCTCTCTCCCACTAGATATTTTAAATTAAAGGTTTTTATGATCAAGAACCATATTAATGCTAGAAACCCTTGAAAACATAATCCTAATCTCATTAGGAATAAATTTCATTAAATGAATACTTTAATCCTAGCATTAATGTATATAAATATATATAAACCAAGGCAAGCAACAATATGATGAATCCTTTATAAACAATTTGCATGTAAACCCATATATTTATATATATATAAAACATAATATACGGATTTTACAACCAAGGCAAATATTACATGCTTATAAGATGGCCATCAAGAACTTGCATATAAACCCATATATATAATTGAAAGCATGTTAATGGCAGATGGAATTTGCCACATGGGTCCACGAAATCATGCAACAAATCAAGCCAATATATACATCTATATCCAACCGATGCAATATCAAAGTGCACGCACATGAACCCATATAAATATATATGTTAAGCCAATTATCACACCATATATATAATATACGGATTCAATACTTCCAAAAGAAGTAGTTTTCATGCATATAATATATGACAATTACACCAAATTGTTAATTGCCTTGTTATAACCAAGCGGTGCAACACAAAGTCCAAGTGGTGTAATAACTTGGTTCACGCACATGGTAGTTACAATACGGTTACTTCAACAATCAATACCTACCATAAAGCAATGCAATCGGTACTAAATTCATATATTTACCAATGCATCAAGGCAATCCATCATGAACGGTTATCTCACAACTTCATCTAGAAGTCTATAGAACTTCAATCTATATAATCGAAAACAACTATGGGCCACCAAGAAACCGTTTTTCTTTAATTCTAAAATTCAATCACATGCTATACAATCATGATATGAAAACCTGGCTCTGATACCAATTGAAGGAAAATCTGGTTTTGTATCCCATACAAAACACACAGCAGAAGCGACAAACATGGATCTATTTCATTCATGATTGATAACATGCATTATGTGATTTTTAGAATTTAAGAACAAGATAGCGTACCTTGGTGCGGTGAAATTCAAAACAAAAGATTAGAAGTTCTTGGGAACACTTTTAATCTTCACTCCAATTCCACTTTACACCCAAGAAGTGTGGTCTCTCAATCAGTTTCTAAGGGAGAATTATTGAGTGGTTTCACTCGCACATACACACCACTTCACAATGATGATTATCTTAAAATAAATTTCTATATGTTTCTCCCTTTTATAACTAACTGATTATCTAATTGGGCCGGCCTATTGGGCCTTTCCAATTGGGCTTTAGTGTGTGGCTTGGAGTGGGACCAAAAGGGACCAATAAAACACTAGCTCCAATGGGCCTTGGGCTTTTCTGTCAACTCTTGACAAGTCCAAAATTACCATTAATTATATTTAATACCACTATATAAATATAATTGCAATCTAGGCTTTGTTAATAAATTATATCCCAAGACTTTATTATACATGCAACCCCTTCATAAAATATTCGTAGTAATACAAAGTCATGAATGTAGACTGCCACTTTGAAAATTACTACATCTTAATCCTTGAGTACCCGATTTAATCCTTTTAAGTTATTCATCATATATTTATGAAATCCAATTTCATAAATATATACTTTAGTAATTTCTTACTAAAGTGGTTAGGCCTAACTCTCTAAATAACCAAACCCATTAAACTTATCTCAAGGGAATATTTTATATCTCTGTTAAGAGACTATGAATTCCATCTTGAGAATATATGTTCCATCAACACTAAATGTGGTTGCCCAACATACTGAGGTTTTGATCGTGCCTTTAGATCTCACTCCTGATATATCAAAGCAACCTACACCTTATGATCAGGTCCATTATTCTCTCAAGATTAAGAGTTCATGCAAATAGGAGTCGTGAGATTTATTATTCATTTGATAGTCCTTAGGAGAATAATAAATCTCACAGCGGTCCAGTTCAATATGTCTTAACTCTTAAAACATATCAACATATCAACTAGAAGTCTCCACTTCCATGATCAAGACAAATCATCTTAGTTGATATGTTATAGTCTTCGTAGATGAAATGCCCAATTTCATCACCGACTACGAACTAAAATTATGAGTTTACAAAGAACTTGTGATCTATATCTTCTGTGACTAAATCACATAAATCACATACTATGCATCTCATGGACTATATGATAATGTCCAAATATTCATGTTACCATTATTTTAGATAATAATAATAAAGAAACTTTATTAATCACAACATTAAGTCATACATAATGTCATACATAATAACATACATAGCATCATACAATAGGATTTAAGGGCACTAATCCTAACAAGTCTAGGAGGAAAGAGATACATTATGGTCATTGTTGATGATTTCTCAAGATACACTTGGGTTGAATTCCTTAGAGAAAAATCAGAAGCATGTGAAAAGTTGGAAATCCTTTGCAAGAAATTACAAAACGAGAAAAGGGCTCTTATTGTCAAGATAAGAAATGATTATGGGAAAGAATTTGAAAATGCAAGATTTGAGTCATTTTGTGCAAAGAATGGAATCAAAAGGGAATTTTCAGCCCCCAAAACTCCTCAACAAAATGGAGTGGTAGAGAGAAAGAATTGGGTGATTCAAGAAATGGCAAGAGTTATGCTACTAAACAAGCAAATACCTCAAAATTTTTGGGGAAAAGCCGTGAACACCTCATGTCACATTGGCAATAGAATATTCTTCTGAGTAGGAACATAGAAGACCGCTTATGAGATTTGGAATGGAAAGAAGCCCAGAGTAAAGTACTTCCGAGTGTTTGGAAGCAAGTGTTATATTCTAAATGATCAGGAGAATCTTGGGAAATTTGATGCAAAAAGTGATGAAGGTATTTTTCTTGGGTACTCTACTACTAGCCAAGCGTATAGGGTTTTCAACAAGAGAACTAAGACAATAATGGAGTCCATCAATGTCAAAATTGATGATGCCTTAACACACCAAAGAACTCGATGTTGAGGTCGAAGCTCTTGATATAGAAGTTGAAGGATCTACACTGGTAGAAAAATCAACTCCCATGAACCCAAGAATGGAAACAAGATTAATGTCTAGAACATTAAGTCCTCTCACTCCTCCGGAAGTTGATCCTCCCATCTCATGGAATGATCAAGTCTCTACATCAAAGAAGCCATCATCAAGAGTGATTAAGAACTATCTGGATAGCAACATTATAGGGATTTTAGATGAAGGTCTTCGCCTTAGAAAAGGAAACATCCTTTTGGCCAATCATGTAACATACCATTGCTACCTTGCTCAATTTGAGCCAAAAAGGGTAGAAGAAGCTCTCCAAGATGAAAATTGGGTTGAGTCAATACATGAAGAGTTGAATCAATTTGTGAGAAATTATGTGTGGGAACTTGCTCTAAGGCTTGAAAATGTTCATGTCATTGGCACCAAATGGATATTCAAAAGCAAAACCGATGAAGATGGAGAGATAATACAGAATAAATCTCGGTTAGTAGCTCAAGGATATACTCAAGTAGAAGGAATAGACTTTGATGAATCCTTTGCTCCTGTGGCAAGACTTGAGTCTATTCGAATTCTTATGTCCATTGCATGCACTATGAACTTCAAACTCTACCAAATGGATGTAAAATGTGCATTTCTAAATGGATACCTGAATGAAGAAGTGTTTGTTGAACAACTAAAAGGCTTTGAGGATCCTCACTTTCCTGATCATGTGTTGAGATTGAAGAAAGCCCTTTATGGCTTAAAACAAGCTCCTAGAGCTTGGTATGATCGGCTTACCCATTACCTCCTGAATAGAGGATTCAAAAGGGGATATGCCGACTAGACTTTTTTTTATCAAGAATGATGAAGATTACCTCCTTGTGGCTTAAGTATATGTTGATGACAGAGTATTTGGGGCTACCATTGATGATCGGGCTATAGAATTCTCTGAGGAGATGAAGAAAGAATTTGAGATGAGTATGGTGGGGGAGCTCACATTTTTCTTGGGCCTTCAAGTCAAACAAAAGAAGGAAGGCATATTCGTTTCACAAGAGAAGTATACTAGAAACATTGTCAAGAAGTTTGGACTAGACTCCAAAAAACATGCCTCCACTCCCATGAGCTCGTCTACTAAACTGAATGTTGATTCTTCCAGGGTGGAAGTGAGTCCCACCTTGTATAGGAGTATCATTGGGAGTCTACTCTATCTTATAGCTAGTAGATCGAATATTGCGTTCAATGTTGCTGTTTGTGCTAGATATCAAGCTGCTCCAAAGGAATCACACCTGACTGCGGTGAAGCGAATTATATGATACATCAATGGAACTCCAGATTATGGTTTGTGGTATTCAAAAGACTCAAATGCTTGCCTTGCCTGGTATTCAGATGCATACTGGGCTGGTAGTGTGGACGATAGAAAAAGTACTTCAGAAGGCTGCTTCTACCTTGGTAACAATCTTGTCTCATGGATGAGCAAGAAACAAAATTCCGTGTCTCTCTCTATAGCTGAAGCAGAGTACATAGCCGCTGGAAGTTACTGCACACAACTTCTTTGGATGAAGAAGCTACTTCATGACTATGGAATTCCTCAAGATACAATGTGTGTTTTTCTGTGATAATACCAGTGCCATAAATCTTTCTAAGAACTTGGTCCATCATTCAAAATCTAAGCACATAGAGATACGTTACCATTTCATTCGAGACTTGGTGGAAGAAAGAGTTGTGTGTCTTGAATTCATCTACATAGACAATCAAAAAGCGGACATCTTCACCAAGCCTCTTGATGGTCCACGGTTTGAATCCCTCCGTAGGACCATTGGTGTTGGTACAATCCCTTGAATCTCTTGTGTGATGTGTGATTCACCTGTTTATATTGTGTTATTTTGTTTGTGGGACACACATTACTTTGTTGGCTATCTGTATAGCATGATCTTATTAGTTGTTAATTGCTTTGTCTGCTTTTGTTGTTTTTAAATTATTGCTTTTGATCAATCCTTCCCTTATTTTGTGTCAAAAATCCAAAAACCACATAAAAAGTAGAAAATCAAAAAGTTTGTTTGACATTGTTGAGGCTTGTCTCAAAACTTGTTTTGCCTTGTACCTTTGTGCTAATGGCTTTGTGCATTTACGAGCGTAGCTTGTTCCTTTGCATTCTTATCACTGTGGAAGAAATCTTGAAATCTATGTGACTGTTGTAAATAGATCTCCAAACTTGTCATGAATGATTAGTGAATGACTTTATTGATCTTGAGACATGCATAGACTTGTTCCTATATATCTTTCCACTCTTTATTTTTTTTGTTTTTGCTAAAAAAAGCTCTCCAAATGTAAATCTCCTAATGTAAAGAGATATTGAGCTGCAAAAGCCTGTCGCACATACTAGTATTTGACTAGGAAAAAGGGAAAGCGACCAAAAATAAAGTGTATGATTTTTCAAAAAGCCAAAGGCTATCCTATCAAGGTGAAATATCAAACGTCATTCTCACAATGAGATGTGATTGTTTCAAAAGGATAAAAAAGATCTAATGTTTTGATTGAAAAATGGAGCCAAAGGTAAAGCTCCAGCTTAAGTTATCAAGTCATGTGAGAGATCATATATGCATACTTTTATAATTGAGATGGGTCATATGATCTAGTGCTAATTGTGTATGCCTTGGTTGAAATTGATCATTGAAGCTTCACATTAGACTAAGGACTATCTCATTGTTGATATCCACACACAACACACAAGTTTATGTTTAATGAATGCCATATTCATTTGTGTGATTGTACTTGATAAAATGTGTTTTCACATGCTCAATCTTTGTTGATTCAAACACAAAAAGATTTTTGAGTGTTTTAGGTGTTTTTGGAAAGTATTTTGTTTTTACAAAAACTGAAAAATTTCAAAAACAGTGTTGCCCTATTTTGGCAACTCCATCGCGGGTCATCCAAGTCGCATACTACAGCTGCGAGCTCGCGGGTTGGGTTTGGTGACTTGTTCGCAAGTGAAAGGTGTCACGAGGGGTACGCAGAGATTTTTGCAGCTCAGCTCGTGACTCCCTCGTGAGTGAGACTTCTAGTCGCGAAAAACACTTAGCAAATTTTTTCAAATTTTTTGGCTTGAAGTGTTTTGGCGGGTGACCCTGGTGACTGACTGGCGACTTGTCTCAGTCGCAAAAAATGCGTGTTTTGCGTTTCAAAGACAGTTTTTAAAACTTTTTCAGTTTTTCCCTCGAATTTTTGTGACTGTTCACTATCTTCCCCATTTCTCTCTCAACTGAAATTGACTCAAACACTCCGTGTCACACTTCTCAAACTCCATTTTTGCATAATTTCTTCTCCAATATTCAAGAAAAAGGTATGGGTTTTCTTTGTCTCACTTGATTTCTTCATGTTTTGAGAATTATTTTCTTGATTTTTGGGTTGTCACCATGGTTTGAGATATACCGTGTTCGAACATGTTTTTGCTTAGATTACTAGGTATCTGTTTGTCCGGTGTCTTCATTGTGTGTTTTCCGGTGGTTATATACTGATCTACTCTATATTGTGACAACATTGGGTCATTAATGACACACGAACACTCATTGTCATTTTCTGGAAATTCCCATCCAATTGTTAGGGTTTTCTTCATTATCCATATGTTGACACTAACCCATTGCTAAAGATGTCTCTTGTACTGTGTTCTTTTTCCTCTGTTACATGATGCAAACTGCAAATGTCTCCATTCAAGAAAGCAACCGTGAAAGGAGGTGGATCCAAAGGAAAGGAACCTGTCATTAATGTCGATGACTTCTCACCTAAAACAAAAAGGACTAGTTCCTCATCAGGAGTGTTCGATCCCAACAAGTTCAGATCCTATGCTGCCTTTCAGACTCATGAGAATTATTTCCGAGATGCTACACCATTATCAGAAAGACCTGTTGATCAATTGCCACTTCATGACACTGAAATTCCACAATGGTTTGCTCACAAGGATTGGAATTATCTTCTCTCCGATCTGGATGAAGCTTATGAGAATTTGGTAAAATAATTTTATGCCAATGCAATTGTGGAAGGTGAAGAACTCAAATGCTCGGTTAGGAGAAAAAAATTTTCAATATCTCCTGCATATTTGGCAGATATATTTCACATTAACCGGCCAATGCTTAAAAACTCACTAGTTTATGATGATCTATGTCTAGATGAGGAACTTCTTAGGGATGGTCTTGGACAAGACTTGGAATTCTCATCCAATGGAAACTCAGTCAACGTTTCCTCTCTTCCTCCTAAACTGAGAGTGCTTACAATAGTGATGTTCCATAACTTGTACCCCTTATCCAGCACTAGTTATATGAACCTCGGATGTGCCTTGTTTCTTCATGACCTAATCTCTGATGTAGAGATTGACATTTGTGCTCATATCTTTCACGTTCTGCACAAAACGGTTCTACGAACTAAGTCACAAATATGTGTTCCTTTTTGCTGTCTCATTTCTAGGATTTTGAAGCTCAAAGGAATTCTCCCAACAACAGATGAGTCTCCCTGCTCAAAACAGTGTCCGATCAACATGCGTACATTCAACGCAAGCATTGGTTATAGTCGGAAGAGAGTCAAACCGGAAACTTTCACATCTCACAGTGGTTCGCGCTTTAGCACATTATCCTTTGATGAAAAACTCGACAACATTGTGACATCTGTTCACGAGTTGAGTACCAAGATGTTAGAACTCACATCTATTTTACACCATCACAGCACTCGGTGGGATATGAAGTTTACCTCCCTACAAACTTAATTGGATCAGATTCAAAGGAAGCCAGAAGAGATTATGTAGCTATTCCATGAAAAAAATGGGGAGATGATGTCATAAGAGGAATACAATGAAAGGGGGAGTGATAGCTTAATCAAATGGGGAGATTTTAGCAAGCAGTTTAAACATTTTTATTTAAATATTTTTACTTTAAGTTGTTATTTAGTTTTCTTCTTGTTTGTACCCATGTTGCTTTTGTAAGCTTTTAGGGTTTGTTTTCATTGTTTTGTAGGCTTTATGGTCTGTACCATGCTTTAGGCAGCCTTGTTGTTTTGTTGAATCAGCACTTCTAACTAAATGTCATGCATTTTCTTTTAAGTACTGTCACTCTTATGCCCTTTTAGGGTTGTTCCTATATGCATATACTTAGTGTATTATGCATTGGTTGAGTGTTGGGCATGCAAGTGATTTGCATTGATCTTATTAGCTTGTATGTCCAAGTGTTCATTCCAAGTGTGAATGAACATTGTGGTCACTACCTTGTAGTGATTGCTTCTTTGGTCAAGCCATGGTTTGTTTCTTAGCTCCATCTTTGCTTGATCACATCATGCCTACTTCATATGCATTTCATGCTTTTCTGCATACAATGATCATGGTGTATTGTTGTGTTTCAGGAGATTCATGTTCATATGATTCAAGAGCTTCACAGTTTCTGGAGTTAGGTGTGAGTGAGTTATGTTTAATTGTTCCCAACTCACATGTTAAGTCTAGAGTCTGTTTTAGGGTTTTGTCACGGAATAGCCAATGGGGGAGATTGTAAGGTTGAATTTTATCAACCATCTTATTGATTTTATTCCATGCCAAATTTGCTTGTATTTCAGCAATTAGTAACCCTATATGTAGGTGGGATTCTTGTAAGGGTAGTGAGTGAGATAGTGTGAAGAAATGCTCAAGAGTGTGCAAGAAAAATAGAGACTCGCGACTGGATCTCGACGGTGACTCGTGGCTACAAGCCGCCAGAAACTACTCACATGCCAAGCATGCCAAAAGTTGAAGCGTCACACTAGCTGGAGCATTACAAGACAAAATAGGACAACTTGCCGTTCAGTTACCTCGCGGCTGGAACTTGCGACTCAGTCGAGCTGCGAGCCAACCTTATTTTGAAAAACCTGACTCTTCACATTCCATTCTCACCCCAGTATAAATACCCATTTTACCCACGAAAGCAAGAGAGCTTCTAGAGAGAATTTTAAGAGAGAAACCCTAGAGAAAAACAAGATTGATTCATCCTCAATCTTCATTAAGAGACTCTTCAAATTCCTCAACTCTCTTCCTCTCCATTGTTAAATCCTTGAGAGACTTATTACCAAAACCTTTTCTCACCATATCCATTTCTATGAGAGGGCTGTTTGGTGCTTTGGAAGCAGTTAGGAAGGAACCAATTTCACATTGTTTAATGCTATGGTCAAGTAGCGGAATCCGGGAAGCTAGAAAAGAAATAGGTTCGGGGCAACCTCATTGGAGCAAGAAGCTTGGAGAGCTTAGGTACATTGGGTAGATTAGGCTTGAAGGGTCTATTGCTGTTCATTTATCCCAACTACATTTTTTAGTGGATTACTTACCGCTTGGAGGGCGGCGGAGAGGTTTTACGCCAAGGGCTTCGGTTTCCTCTTCGATAACACATCGTGTGTTGTCCTTGTGTTTGCATCTCTCTTCCTTTAATCTTTGCCATTTAATTTCTGCTGTGGATGTGATTTTATTTAGTTTAGATTGTTTATCAATTCTATGTTAAGCTTATGTTCATATTCCGCACATTAATTGTTTGACATTAAGCTTGAATTGGTAATTTGTAAATTGGAGGTCTAAACGTTCAAGGGTGTGTTATACACATATTGAACTTTCAGTAAGTATGCATACACATGCCTTCTGCATGTGCACTCATACTTGAAGTATGCCTACACATACAACTGGGCTGCGTACACGGGCCCTATGTATGCACATGCATACTCAAGCCCAAAAACCGTAATCCGGCCCTTTATGCTTCTATTTCTTCATTTCTCTTATATAATATGCATCTACCTTGTCCACTTTATGCTTGTACATCTCTATTTCTTTGTTTGTTTGTATGATTTTTCTTCATATGCTAGATTAGGGCTCCTTTAATGTTTTTGTTTTTTTTTTTTTGCCATGAACACACATTCATATGACCATGCATTGATGCATAGGTGCTGTGAAGTAAGTCATGCATTCACATGAACATACATCTAGTTGTGGATATGATGGATATGATGTATATTAGACATGCAATCTAGATTTGCTATGAATATGTGAACATGTTGTTTTAATCCTACCATGCCTAAGTTTTTGCCTTGATTTGATATATACATGTTTCTATCTTGGATGTAATGGATGCTATGTGTGATAGATTTATGTTAGGTTTGATATGAGTTGCCATGATAGATGTATGTTAGGGTTTGAAATGAAATGCCATGTTGATTGCTAGATGTATATTAGCATGTGTGTGAGCTAGTATGACAATGTTAAGTATGCCTTTAACAAGATTAAGACGCAAAACACAATGAGTAGAAGTCGACCCATGGGTTGGACGATTATAGGTGCCTAACACCTTCCCAAGCTGTACCTAAACTCTGAAGCCATATTCTGGTAGTAAGATCAGTCCTTCCACAAAGGGCACTATATATACGATTCCTAGACCTAATCTAGGTGGCGACTCCATCTCTTTTCTCTACCCCAGTCCACTCGGCTGAGGAGTACTCCCCCCGTTATGCCCATATACATACATGCCTTTTTTCACAATGTTCTAGCAAAATTTGGAAGAGATCATAAATAAAGTAGTGAATCTTGCATCCATGATAGTTACATATATGCACAACCAAACTTCATGTTTTCAGACCATTAAGAACATCTTCATGTTTACTGTCACTTTGCGACTAAAGATTTTGTTTCCCAATCAAATTTACATTTTTGGACTCCTTTAAATTTCTTACATTATCAAGTTCCTTTATTAACAATTGGTTTCAAAGGTTTAGTTCTTTCAGATCACTTATTTGATAACCATTTTTCTTGCCAACAATGAAGAAGCTCAGTGATTTGAGGCAAGATAGTTTTCCCATTCCTTTAGGCATATTAGTAAGAGATTTACAACAAGTGATGCAAATATAGATAAGGTTTTTCCTATGCATCATTCTTAGTGACATATATTATGTAATTGGCTAATCCTCTGACAAAATTCACTTTACTTGTAATTGGGTAGATCTAGGATGGGTTTAAGACTTCAAGAAACATGTTGTTCAAGTCAAGTATTAAAGCCATGAAGATTTGACCAAGAAACAAGTGAAGAAGAGTTGTTCATTAAAGCTCGATAGATACCTTGACAGAAACAGTATCTATCGAGATTTAAGCATTTTGAGACTTGAAAGGAGGACCTATCACCCGGTGAGGTTTTGCCTTCCGAGAGGTTTTCCACATTAGTCAACAAATTACTGTGACAATTCATTTTTCACTGCACTTTAATTTATTTGGTGATTTGTGTGTGCCTCCACAATTTGCATGTAATTTGACCTAATAAATCAACTTGAGTAATTGAATTAATTAATCAGAGTTAATCTATAACCCGACAGATCTTGGTACTTTGATGACAAGAAAACTGAAACCTCATGCCTAAAAATACTTTTTGTTTCAAAAAGAGGGGCAGAAAAGCTTCAATAATATGATTGTAACTAGGTGATGCTTGAATGCATCACCTTTACCAAATTATAAACCGAAGGATTGAACTATATTTATGTCCTCGTTCCAAGAAATGGCTTGTGATGAGATCGTTTTGAACCACAAGTGACATATCATTTCTGGAAATTTAACCCTTTTACAAGATTCTTCTGTAAGGCATACCAGCCTTATAATAGGCTGTGGTAGGTAATGCATAAGATCATGCATTTCGAGACTTGAAAGGACCTCTAAACTAATTCATTGAAGATATCAAGACCAACACCATGTGACTCCAACGATGCTTAGGAGGGAATAAAACCACTAGACATTTACAACTGTACAACCTATCCATCTCAATCTCGTGATCATTGCGGAATACACAACAATAAGCAAAACATTACCTTAGATACAATAGTAGATGATAATAACTCAACCATAAGGCAGACAAGATAGATTCTCACCTTCTCTTTTATTGATTTTCAGATGCAATCACTTTCAACAATTGAGATTGTGAGTATAAAAACAAAAATTCCAATCTAATCTTTAGGATAAAAAATTATTCTAACCTTTTAACTTTGTAACTTTTTAAATTTAAGAAGAGATAAAATTGTTCACTTTTCAAAATTTAAGAGACTAAATTCAAATTTTATAATTAACCACCAAAATCCAACTTATCCTTTTGTAATTAAAAAAAAAAAAAAAATCATTTTGTACATTCTTTTGGACCCATTTATCTAATTAAACGGGAACCCATATTGCTTAGGCCCCAAATATTTCCGACCCAACTAACAATAAGTATATTCCATGACTATTAGAAATGTTATTTATTTATTTTAAAATGATTTTTTTTTAGCAAAGAAAGTGTGGGGTTTATTAATAATGTTAGTACCACACACTTTATCACAATTAGTCGTGGACCCATGTGCTGCATGTGAATAGATAATTATTTTGTAATTGTGGTATAATGTATAATTTGTTCTCTAAAATTTGTTGAAAATAATTTGTTTTCCCTAAAAATTAAACAATTTCTAAAATTATTTTTCATCTTTCTATCTCTACAAAGATATCATTATATTATTTTTTAGTGTAGTGTTTGATTTATTTTATTCCATTATGAGCTGGTTCATATTCTTTGAAATTATTTTATAGGGTGCTATGTTTTTCGAAAATTTTTCTCTACAGCTAAACTTTTTAAGTTTCAAATAAATTATTCAAATTCTCTATTCTTTTAAAAGAGATTATCATGATAATTAAAACTTATAACAAAATTACTTTTTAATATTACTCAAATAATTGATAGACACATTCAAATGCATAGCTAATATTTTTTTTTGGATAAAAATTCAAATTCTCACTTCTAAAATAGCTAAGTATTAACTCAAACCAAAGCTATAACAGAGAGAGAGAGAGAGAGAGAGAGAGAGAGAGAGAGTGAGTACATGTATTGGTGAACTAAAAAATACAACACCATAACGTATTAACCTAAAATAGAGTTATAAAAAAATACAATGTTTCATCAACATAAAGTAGAGTTGCAAGAAATAATAAAAAATTTAGAGAGAGAGTGTCACACCCCAAACCCAAAAGGGTTCAAAGTATGAGAAATACATCCCAAATGTATCTGTAGATTTTTCCTTATCAACAATTCAAACTGTAGGAGATCTTTCTTTTCCTTTCTTTTCTACAGGATAGGAATATATAACCATACTAAAATCTCCACATTACAAGTCAGAACTCTATAACACATTTGTAAACAAGAACTAAAAATCATGTGTCTCCATATAATACAAGAATATATAACAAAACTACAATTGGATTACACAAAGTCACAATCTTATCAAGGATAAGGAACCTTAACATTGAGCCTAGGCCTACCACGCCTAAAGCTAACAAACCTCAATTGCCCAACCTCCTATAGAATTAATCATGGCCTTGTTGAACATAGCAAGATTGAGTCACCAACCATTTATAGCACAAGTCTCCAAATTTAACATAGCACTATAATCATCACCAAAGAAATAAGCTCCATACCCAAGGTGTAACTAAAAGTACAAATAGTGTATAAAACACTATGAACGTTAAGACCCCCAATAATAAAATTACCAATTCAAGCTTTATGACAAACAATAAGTGTGCGGAAAATGAACACAAGCTATAAACAGAGTTGGTAAACAATCTAAGCCAATTAAAATCACATCCACAGTAGAAAATAGAAGGCAAAGATTAAGGGAAGAGAGATGCAAACATAAGGACAACACAACAATATGTTATCGAAGAGGAAACCGAAGCCCTCGGCGTAAAACCTCTCCGCCGCCCTCCAAGCGGTAAGTAATCCACTAGAAAATGTAGTTGGGATACATGAACAGCAATAGACCCTCCAAGCCTAATCTACCCAGTGTACTTAAGCCCTCTAAGCTTCTTGCTCCAACGAAGTTGCGCCGAACCTATTTCTTTTCTAGCTTCTCGGATTCCACTACTTGACCATAACATCAACCAATGTGAAATTGGTTCCTTCCTAACTGCTTCCCAAAGCACCAAACTGCCCTCTCACAGAAATGAATATGGTGAGAAAATGTTTTGGTAATAAGCCTTTCAAGGATTAACAATGGAGAGGAAGAGAGTTAAGGAATTTGAAGAGTCTCTTAATGAAGATTGGGAATGAATCAATCTTGTTTTTCTCTAGGGTTTCTCTCTCAAAATTCTCTCTGGAAGCACTCTTTCTTTCATGGGTAAAAGGGGTATTTATACTGGGGTAATAATGGAATGTGAAGAGTCAGGTTTTTCAAAACAGGGCTGGCTCATGGCTTGGCTTCACGGCTTGACTAAGTCGCGAGTTCCAGCCGCTAGATAATTGAATGGCCAGTTGTCCTATTTTGTCCTCTAGTGCTCCAGCTGGAAAGGGGAGAGCTACATAAGAAAGGAAGTGTGCATAGTGATAGGGGGAGTTGTTTGCTCTAGTGACAGGAGGAGTTGTTTGCTCAAGAGGAGGAAGCTGATACATATACACATACATACTTTTGGATAAACTAACCTATGATTGGCTTGTCTAGTTTACAGTTATTTGTTTATAGTTTCTTTATTGGTTTAACTCATAGATGCTTTTACTGTGCTTTTGTTTAAAGCTTTTGGTACTTTGGTTTATATATTTCAGTTGTTATTCAGTACTTTGTTTTTGTACCGATGCTTTGTAGATTAGTACTTGTTGTTAATGTTATGCATTTCTTTATGTACATCACTCTTGTGCCCTTGTTGGATTTTATATCCTTGATGCAATTACTTTGTGTTGTTGTATCGATTGAGTATTGGACATGCAAATGATACTTTGCATTGAGCTTATTAGCTTGCATGTCTAGATGTTCATTCCTTGTGTGAATGATCATTGTGGTCACTATTTATAGTGATTGTTCATTTTTGGTCAAGCCATGCTTTATTGCTTTATTCTATATTGCTTTATTTTATATTGCTTGATCACATTGTGCTTGCTCCATATGCATTTCAAGGTTTCTGCTTACAATGATCGTATTGTGTTGTTGTTTTCAAAAAATACTTGTCCTATGGTTCAAGAGCTTCACATATTCTAGAGTTAGGTGTGACTAAGTTTTGTCACGAAATAGCCAAAGGGGGAGATTGTAAGGTTGAATTTATTCAATCATTAGTTGGCTTTATTCCATGCCAAATTTGCTTGTAATTCAGTATTTAGAAACCCTATATTTAGGTGGGAATCATGTAAGGGTAGTGTGTGAGAGTGTGTGAAGAAAAACTCAAAAGTGTGCACTCAAGAAGGGCCTCGCGACTGGCAAGTCGCCAAAGCTAGCACACATGTGAAGCAAGCAGGGGAGCTGAAGGGTCACACCAGCTGTTGCACTACAAGACAAACTTCCAGTCTAGCTAGACAGTTAGCTCACGACTCAAACTCGCAACTTGTTCCAGTCACGAGCTCGAGTCGCTAGAACACCTTATTTAGTTATAACTGACTCTTCGCATTCCATACATACCCTACTATAAATACCCTTATACCAACGAAATGTTGAGAGCTTCCAAAGAGAATTTTGAAAGAGAAACCCTAGAGAAAAACAAGATTGACTCATCCACAATCTTCATCCTTTGATTCTCCAAATTCCTTTACTCTATACATCATTGAGAGGTACATTAGCCAAATCCTTATCCATCCATACCCATATCTGTGAGAAGGTTATTTGGTGCTTGGGAAGCAATTAGGAAAGGACCAATTGATATTGGTTGATGCAATGGGCTAATTGTAGGATTCGGTAAGTTAGAGAAGACAAAGGTTCGGCATAACCTCGTTGGAGCAAGAAGCTCGGAGGGCTTATGTGATACCCCAATTTGATTGATTATGTGATATGTGTGGGTGTGTGATGAGTCCTACATCGGGTATTTACTGGGTAGATCTAGGCTTTATTAACAACTACAAGGAGCCTCGATTGTGACTAGTCCTTTTGAGGTATAGCACAGATGTGGCTATCGCTTTTCCTTAGGTCGTTACATATGGTATCAGAGCCAGCCCAATAATCCCGTATGGGCTTAGAGACACTACCCCACAAAGTGGGCCCTAATGAGGACGTTAGGGATTTAAATGGGGGAGATTGTGATGCCCCAATATGTTTGATTATGTGATGTGTGTGGGTATGTGATGAGTCCCACATCAGGTATTTGTTGGCTAGATTTGGGCTTTATTAACAACTACAAGGAGCTTCAATTATGACTAGTCCTTTTGAGGTATAGCATAGATATGGCTAGCGCTTTTCGTTGGGTCGTTACAGCTTAGGTACATTGGGTAGATTAGACTTGGAGGGTCTTCTACTATTCATGTATCCCAACCTTATTCTTTAGTGGATTATTGACTGCTTAGAGGGCTGCGGAGAGGTTTTACGTCGAGGACTTCGGTTTTGTCTTCAATAACACATCGTTGTGTTGTCTTTGTATTTGCATCTATCTTCCCTTAATCTTTGCCACTTAATTAGTGCTATGGTTGTGATTATTTTTGGTTTATATTATTTTATCAATTCTGTTTTAGCTTATTTTCATATTCCGCACATACATTATTTGATAATAAGCTTGAATTGGTAATTTGGGGGTCTAAACGTTCATAGGTGTTTTACACACTATTTGAACATTCAGCTCTGTTTCTTCATCAGAAGTCATTTCTTGTACAGAAACCTCTCGGGTTGAAGAAGTGACCCTTGCTTTGGGTTAAGCTTAAGAAACAGAGCCTGTAACTTGTCAAAGATCAAAAATGGAGAAAGGAAGAAAAGTTACTTGTGCCATGGGTTAGAAGAAGACGTTACAAGTTTTAGTCGCTATATAGAAAATAATGTACCTTAGGCTTCTTGCTGGAAGGGGCTTTTGCATTCTTCTTTCTCTTAGTGCCTGAAGGTTTGGCTTTTAGAAAGGGCTTCAAAGTCAAATCTCCCTTAAAAATAGGTGGGAAATCCACTCATTGGGCACCACTTTCCCTAAAATCCCTAACACGTTCTCTAATGTCGGACCACCATGACTTAAACCTGGGTGAAGGCAGTCTAGCTCTGGTGGGGCAAGTAAAGGCGACTTCAGGGCTTGACACCAATTTCTTGATAAAATTCTCTCTTTTAAAGGCTAAAGTGGCCACTGCAGTGGGTAAAGCTAGGGTAGAGAGATGTCCCAGTATGCCTTGGTTAAATCCATATTGGCGAGCAAACCTTTTGGGGATTATAGATTTAAGTTTCCTACTCATCTTAAAAATGTGCCTAAAGATAAGAAGGAAAAGCACAAGCAGCAAAAGAGAGTTCTTTCTTACACCAGGGGGTGTCTCTGTAACGAGAAACAGAAATGCTCTCTAAGAAAGTGAACAGTGGGGGAAGTCCACCCTCCAAAGCAGAGTAAGGTCTAGCTGTCCAATCAATAGGGTCATCCAACACTTTACTAAGGAAACTATTTGAAGACACTGCCACCTTGTTCCAATGCCAAAAGCATATCAAGCCTTGGGGTGATGTCAGACTGGTTTTATAAAAGTTTAACACCTTAGAGACAGAGGCATAGTTCCTAAAGTGTTCCCACAACCATAGTTGCAAAAAAGCAATGGGTACAAAGGTTTCAACTTGAAATCTACCCCATAGGCATTGAAAGTCAAGGGTAAAATGATCCATGTGAGAATACAAAGTTCCTAGGAAATAAGAAGCAAGAGGAAAGGATTGTCCTTTGGCTAGTTTAACGGCTAAAGGCACATGTTTACTCAAAATCTTCTCATGGGGATATCCCTAAACAAATGGTGAGAAAGTAAAAAGGCAATAAAGGCTTCAAGTTCATAAGAGCTAGAGTTATCTTCCCCAACAACAAAGTCAGTGCCTTCCTTTAAGGAGTCTCCATTGGCTTCCTCATCCATGCCATCAGCATACTCTCTCCAGAAGTATCTGATCCATCCCCAGAAGTTGGCCCTGGAACCTTTGTCTCCACCAACACTAGTATCTTTTGGTACTTCCTCACTCGGGGCTTTCCCTTTCCTTGTTGCCTTCAAGGCTGGTTTCTTTAAAGTTTTCTTCACCGCATCTTCGAGGAACTTTATAGCTTTAGACTCATCGGGAGATAAAGAGATGTTAACTACTTCACCATCTCTAAATAGGGGAAGTCTCAATATCTCGTAGACATCTTCTAGAGATGGAGAGATTTCTTGACATGCTATGAAGAATGTATGAGTAGTAGAGTTCCACCAATACAAAAGAGAGAACGGGCTTTCACTATCTTTGCAGATCTCTAGATTAGAGAACACATGAATGGTCTCCACAAGTTTCACTCTCTGTAGGATGTCCATGAAGGGAGGATGAGCCAACACTCTTTGACGCCAACTTCTCCAACCTTTGGAAATATACGTGTGAGATTTGAAAACCACATCTATGGTGGGAGCAAAGTCCCCTCTGCAAGTGCCAAGCCTAGGAATATGATTTAATTCTAGATCCATGGTCAGGAGATCATAGGGTTCCCCACATGCAGTGTAGGGAGGGCCTTCAGAATAAGGGGTTGAGTCCCTATTGAGACTTTTTTCAAACAGATAGTCTTTGAAGAAATGAGGGATAATACACTGTTTTTCTATGGAAGGATTTTCATCTCCTCTTAGAAAGGGTTTGCTACTTTTCAAAGAGGAAGGCTTTACAAATTTGGTAGAACTAGATCTCAAGTCACATTTTACACCCATGATTTGGTGTTTGAAAAGAATTCTAGGTTTCGGGTCAAAGAAGGAGAAGAAGAAGATAAAGGAAAAGAGAAAAATAAGGAAGGGAAATATCTTTCTTTTCCTTTTATACTTTGAGGAGTTAATTTTTTTTTTTCCCTCCAAAAGAGGACAGTTCAAAAGTGAGACTTCTTTTCAAAATTGACACATGTCAGCATAAGGAGAAAACTGAATTTTTGACAAGAGATGGTAGTTGATGATGCTGAAATCAAGGAAACCGCCTTCATAGACAAAGTGCAAAGGTGTGACCATTCACCAACAGGTATGATTTAATTTGCTACATTTCATATTTTGTAAACTGACATGTTTACCCTTGTATATTTTGTGTAGGAATTTTATAAGTGATAAGATAGACAAAATGTGCAACATAAATGAAAACAGCAAACATATAATAATAAAATAAAATAAAAACTTTTCCTTTATTTTATATATTTTTTGTTAAAAGTTTTTTACAAAATTGAAAAGAGGGATTTACATGGTTTGGCCTTTATGGCCTATCACCTCTTTACTAAATACCAAAAAAAAAAAAAAAAAAAACACAAAACACAAAACACAAAATCATAACAAAATAAAGAAAGATAAAGTTTTTACAACTTAAGCCAACAGATGGCTAAACAAAAAAAACATAATAAATAAATAAAAAATTATAAATAAAGAAAGAATTACAGGTTTAATGGCGGGCAACTTAAGGAGACCGTAGCGCATAGGCATCCGAGTCATCCCCAAAGTCCTCTCAGGGATAATTTAGAGCCTGATACTCCATCTCCTTTTCCTCCTCCTCCTCCTCCTCCTCCTCTTCTTTTTCCCCCTCATCCTCACCTTCATCATCCTTTGAGTTAGAGGAGCCGTCCAGAAGAGCTGTAAGAGGAGTCTGACTCTTCAAAGTCAGAAGACTCCGAAGCACTAGACTCCGAGCTTGATTAAGAGGGCCTTCGCCTTATCCTACACCTAATGGGGGCGTCCATGAATGCAGCAGTTACTGCATCCCCAGCATCTTCTTCAGCCTTCAACCGAAGTTCTTTTAAGTCTTCTTATTCTTCATCGCTCTAGTTAAAAGGAGCGACCTTTTCAAGAATGAAGACCTGAGGAGGCAGAGGGTGAATGGGAAAAGGGAAAGGGAGATGCACAGGGCTTGGTGGTGGAGAAGGAGGGTGATCATTGGAAGCACTCTTAGAGAAGCCCAAAAAGTACTTCGGTGAGTTAGAACCAACAGAGGAAGGGTTCGACAAAAGGAATGAAGATTAAGGAAGAAACATTCCCTATTTAAATCCTCAATTGCAGTTAAGTGAAGAGACATGGCATTTATAAGGAGTAATGTCTATCTGCCAAAACTCAAGAAACGAAGAGGTGCCAAAACGGCTAGAAGCACCCCTATGCACCACGTGTCCATGTTTAAACATCACATGGCATGATTACCAAAGTGTTAATGCCTGAACCAATGTAACTGTCAACAACCTTTTCCATTAAACGCCATTGACAATCAGGGGGCTAATGTACATAACACCATAGGAAAATGTATAAGTGGTTGAATTTGGACCTTACACATGGAACAATTGTTAGCAAAGGAAAAGGAAGCGTTGGGTAAGGGATTTTTTCTTGGTCTGTGCTAAAGACATGATTGCCTTGGGAAGGAAGTAAGATTTGCACTTGACATGGTACTCAAGCACTCTCGAAAAGGGAGATAGTGACTTTCTAAGATCATAAGTTATGAGGACACCCCTTATTGGTTGAATGCATGTTGGACCACATTAGATACACGTGTATCAATCATAGTACTCATAATGTCCCTCTCAATGTCTAGGACTTGTTTCCCAAGCAATGGCAGGGTCACCTACCCATGGGTTCTAGTGCCACGTTGGCACAATTCCTATCCTTTGGTCAGCAGATAACATCACAGTTGTGAAAAGGTCCAAAATAGAAGAATGATGACTTGACACCTGTCTTTGTACTCAGCCATATTCCTCAGATTATAAGAGGAACATGCATCTGTATTGTGAGGCAAGAACCCAAGTAGATGTTTGGAGAAGAGGGTAGGAAGTTAAGAAGATAGGAAGGAAAACATCCTTATTGTATGAAATTGACCTCTTTTCACACATAATATAATCTGAGCAGAGCAAGAACATTCCATTCTTGCTCACATCGTGGTTTTTCATCCCTTTATAGGGTTTTCCACGTATATCCCATGTCTTTCTGTTTCCTTATTATCACTTTCTTCCTCTCTTTCAAGTGTCATGTCAAAGCTAGCATCTTGTCAAGCATTCTCATGTAGATGTACTGTTAAATAACTTATTTTACTTCCCCATATAAGCTCAAATCTAACTTGCACGTACACCAGGTGTGACTTAAAAGTCTTCTGTGGCAAAATTTTGGTAAAGGGATCTGTCAAATTATTTGCACTGTCAATCTTTGCTACTACCACATTTCCTCAAGCCACAATGTCTCAAATAATATGGTACTTTCTTTTTATGTGCTTTCCTTTCTTGGATTCCTTGGATCCTTGGATTGAGCAACTGCTCTACTATTGTCACAAAACAAAGTGATTGGAATCCATTCTCATAACACCAAGATCAGAAAGGAATTTCTTTAGCCAAAAAACTTCCTTTGCTACTTCACAAGTAGTAACATATTCAGCTTCCATGGTGGAGTCGAAAATACAAGATTACTTAACACTCTTCCAACTTATGGCTCTACCTCCCGAGATGAACACACAACCTGAAGTGGACATTCTGAAATCAAGATCTTACTGAAAATCAGAATCTATGTAACCAATAGGTATCAAATCCTCACAATGGTAAACAAGCATATAGTCTCGTGTTCTCCTTATACTTGAGAATATGCTTTACAGCCTCCCAATGTTTTGATCCTAGATTTGATTGATATCGGCTGACTATGCCAACTGAATAACAGATATCTAGTCTAGTACATAGCATGACATACATGAGACTTCCCACTGCAGAAGCATAAGGAACTTGTCTCATTGTCTTTTCCTCTTCAAGAGTCTTTGGCCTCTGGTCATCAAACAGAGGAACTCCATGTTTGAAAGGAAGCAATCCTTTCTTGGAGTTTTGCATGATAAACCTTGCTAGAATCTTATCTATATATCCAGCTTGTGATAAGCCTAACATTCTATTCTTTCGTTCTCGCCAAAGCTTGATCTCTAGAATGTGAGGAGTTGGATAAAGGGTGAAGAGTATGTCATTACTCCAGTAGTAATGGCCTCTGCTCTTGGTGTACCTTTGGTACAACAACCCCTGTACCCATACACTGAGAACCCTCCTCTTGATGACATCATGTCTTTTATCATCGGTACTAGCATTAGTTGGGGAACTGATCCTCATGTCATTTCTCATGAGCTTACTGAGCTCAATTATTTGTTTTTCTAGATTTCTTGTCATTCTATTTGGCTTATCTCTCACCTTCACACTATTCCCATTGAGAGATGTGCATTTTTGTATAGTTACCAATGCTCCTATGAGTTTTCCTACTCTTTTCATTCGATCTCTTGTTGAGGTTCATAGGAGTAATGCAAAATCTCATGGTCTTTTCTTTCCAATTTTTATTCACAGGATTTTGTTAGATTTAGGTTTAGAGGATTTTCCCTTGTCTGAGCCCATACATATCATAGCTCCTATAGGTGCCACCTTTCTTAGGCAAAGAGCAACTCAGTTGAAAGTTAGCTCTAAACGCCCTAGAGTTGAGTCTTCTACAGGTGCATCTAGGCCTCTTACATCTGGTGACGCCACTACTGAGGAGTTTGTAAACCCTACAGCTGTTGTTGAGCCTCTTGCTTATTCATCGAGAGATGCTTCTATACGGAGTATGCTGGACACTGTCATGACCGTTCAAGCAGTGCATGGTCAGCTTCTTTTGGATGTGCTCATTGAGCTTTAGGTTTTACAAGCAAATTTGGAGAGTACTAGAGGATCTACTCCGCAGCCTCCACCTTTTGATGATGAGTCATGATTGTCCTTTGACAATTCGTCGCAAAAAGGGGGAGTACATATGCATGTTGATAGGAGGAGTTTTTATTTTGGAGCTAGATTGTATCTAGGCGCTTGATGTACTTTGTTTTATGGATTTTGATGTATTTTTTATGCCTTTGATGTTTTTATCATTTATGGGTTGTATATGTTAAGGGGAGACACTATGTTTTTTATTTCTTTTATTGTTTCTTGTTTCACATAATGATACATTGGTTATTGATTTATATTATGAGTTTACTCATGGTACATGTCTTTTATTTTATGTTTTGTGAAATCAAGAATTTATTTTGGTTTACTTGTATTTTCCACACATGCGTTTATGTGTTTGTTGACTGTTTCAGGAATTTACAGGTTGATTCAATTTTGGCTGCTGTCTACACTGGCAACTAATAGATAGTAGTTAGGTTGAATTGTATTTGAGCATTTTAAATTTGAATGGGCTGTTTGTAACTTTGAGCATTTCATTTTTGTGATGTGTTTTGCCACGGATTGCCAAAGGTGGAGTTTATTAGGTTCTAAGACTTTAGGAACTAAATGTATTAGAACTTCAGTTGTAATGTGTTGGCAAGCCATAATCAAAACATTGAGTCTAGGTTTAGGCTTGCTCAATGTGTGTTTATTTGCAAAATTGGAATCGAGTGATTACAAGATTTATTAGACTAAATCTACAAGGCTCGATCGATCGAAAATTAGACTTGATCGATCTAATCTCGTGCAGATTTATTTTTCTGCAAAATTTCCAATTCAGCCTAAGCCCATATGACATGTAGGGTTTTATGTTTTACTCCAAGTATAAAAAGAAAAACCCTAGCTATGTTTTAGAAGTTGAATGTGCTATGTGTTGAATCTCTTGTGAGAGATCTAGAGGTGTTTACCTTTATACACACTTAGGGTTGTCAAGATCAAGATTCATGTCAAGAACTTGGTGATCGCTTCAGTTGTTGCACAAAGAACTTAAAGACGATCTGAAACCTTAAAGTGGAGTCTCAAAGTCACAAGTGGGAGTACTTATGGTTGCAATGGATCAAGGAAAGAAGTAGTCCATGGACTCGGAGCTGTCACGTAGTTGTGGTACTAAGTTTTCTACACAAGGTAGCAATAGGATGTTAGTGGTCTAAGTTTGTACAAACTTCAATTCTTTCATAGTGGATCTGTTTTACCTTGAGGATAGCTAGGTTAAATCCTCCCTAAGTTTTTTACCGGTTTGGTTTTCCTGGGTTATCATACCGTGTGTTCTTTATATTTCTGCATTATTTACATGATATGATTTGCTTGTGTTAACTTAGATCTGAATAATTTACCTAAGTAATCACTTGGCTAAATAACTAGGTTAAACAACTTGTGTTTTACGGGGTCTAAAATGTACAAAGTTTGTCCATGAGGAGATGCCATGGAAATGCAAAGATGAAGGTGTGGAAATGGGTTTTAAAAAAATGGTTTTTACAAGGATGCTGAAAAACTCAAGGATCTGAAAAAGATATTTTAAGTGATGGTAGAAATCAAGTTTAGAAGCCTAGAAAAGTGATTTTCTAAACAAGAAATGGAGTGTAAAGGAAGAAAATGCAAAAGGAAGAAACCTGTGAATAGTGAGAATGGAGGAAGAAGAGAGAGTGAAGAAGAAGAAGCAAAAAAAAAAAAGGAGTCCAAATTCCCCCCCCCCCCCTTTCTTTAAGGGTCATGTGAGTTGATGATGATGAATGATAGATAAAAAATAAAAAAATAAAAAAATAAAAACTTTTCAAGGATTTCCAAAAATAGATAGTTTGAATTTCAAGAAAATTTCAAATTTTGAAAAAAATGAAGTGAAGAAAAAAATTTCAAGGATATACAAAAATAAATGGATTCAATTTCAAAAGAGAATTTCAAATTTCAAAAAATAAAATAAAATAAAAATGATGAAGAAAAATTTTCAAAGGACCCCAAAATATTAATGGTTTTTCCTTTGAAAGAAGAAATTCAAGTTTTAAAGCAAAAAAAGGAGAAGGAAGAAGAAGAAAAATTGCACATCTCAAATAATGGAACAATAAAGCACTAATCGCTTAAATTCTAATTCGAGAATTTGGTCTTTTACAAGCAAAATCCAGATTTTTAGGTTGAGCTGGATATAGTTCTCAATTGCCTTAAGAATATCACATTGAGTTGAATATAATTCTCAATCCCCTTCATATTTTCAAGTTGAGCCAGATATAGTTCTCAATCGCCTCCAGAATTTCAGACCAAGCCGGATATAGTTCTTAATCGCCTCCAGAATTTCAAACTGAGCCGAATATAGTTCTTTGTTGCCTTCAGAATTTCAGATTGAGTAGAATATAGTTCTCAATCGCCTCCATAAGATCAGACCAAGCCGAATATAGTTCTCAGTCGCCTCCAGAATTTCAGATTAAGCCAAAAATAGTTCTTAATCACCTCCAAAAGGTCAAATCGAGCCGAATATAGTTCTCAGTCGCCTTCAGAAGTTCAGACCAAGCCAAATATAGTTCTTAGTCACCTCTAGAATTTTAGATCGAGCTGAATATAGTTCTCAGTCACCTTCAGAATTTCAGATTTAGTTGAATATAGTTCTCAATCTACTTCCAGATCAAGCGAATACAATTCCTGGTTACCTTGCCTCATATTGAGCCAAATATAGTTCTCAATCTGCTTCCAAAATAGGCAAATATAGTTCCTAGTTACCTTACCTTAGATTGAGTCGAATATAGTTCTCAATCTATTTCAGATCGGGCGAATACAGTTCCTGGTCAACTCATTCCAAGTCAAGCGAATATAGTTCTCATATTCAAGATTTTATTCAAGTTCCTATATTATCAAAGTAGATTAGATGTCCATAGTTTTCATTTTTTATTAAATAAAAAAATATAATAATAAAAAAAAAAACAATAAAATGCTAGTTCTATACCCAAAGGTTCTAGGGCTAGGAAATCTTTGAAGATTCATCCTTGATTAAATCATGGTTGCTAAAATCAGTGTCTGTGTTTTACATTGACATTTGCTTTGCAAGCTCTATCAATGAAGGGCATTCTGTAGACACTCGATTTTGCACCCATAATTTAATCTTAGGAAATGGCTAAAATGACCATTTCATATACCCAAAAATCATAGTTGCATTACATGCATTAATTAATTTATTGCATATCGTAAAAATGATCTTGAGTTTCTAACGGTCACGACGGTATGCCTGATTTCCAAATCGAACTGTTGGATTGAAAGATATCACAAGATCAAGTTTTCACAGTCTACATGCATTGTATAAGGGTGAAACTTATCACATGTGATTAATTGAAATTAATTCTGATTGGTTAAACAATTAAAGCTAATTAAATAATTTTGTGATTAGTTGTTGGCTTTTGCCAAAAATAAGCCTGCTTGCATGGGAATAAAATGGGTAATCAGATAACAAGGGAATTGTTGATAATTAAGTCCTTTTAAAATATTTATCTATCAAATAATTATTATTTTAAAGACCTAATTACCAAAATAAAAGGGGTTAATTTTAGAATACAAGTTAAAATACGTCTAAGTGCAATTCCCGACTCAAAAAATCCTTAAAAATTAGTCTAAATTGAACCAAAATTGGAAGTGGGCCTCGGAACGCGAGAGGGTCAATCAGCACTCTTGGAGTGCCGACTGGCAAATGGCAAGTGCTGATTAGCACAACTCCGAGGCCCAGCCCAGAAATGCTTTGATTAAGATAAAACCCATATGTTACCAATTTTTGGGGATAACAACTCAATCCAATTTGTATGTGATCCTATTCAGCTTATTTTTCAAGCATTTAACCTCTATAAATAGGAGAAAAACATCAGAAATCAAGCCCCTTATTTTTCTAAATTCTTTGCTCCCTTTACATTAAAGACATTCTGAAAGCCTTGGCTTTAAGAATTTCTTTCTGTAAGTGAACATATTTTAGATATCAAAAAGGTTAAACTTCTTTGATTTCTAAAATATTCTTTCATTGAAGGGTACATTCATGCAAGTATGTCTTTAATCTCACCCTCTTGTTTATTCTTTTATTTCCTGTCTGGTATATATGTTCTATTCATCACATATTTTCATAGATGTATGTTTGATTTTACTCATTGTCAATAAAATCTTGTTCATGTTTTTTTTTTTCCGTGTTCACATGTTTAATTTGTTGTTCAATAGTTGATTAACATGTCTAGGTTTAAGATTTGGTTCTTCCTTAAATCTCAAAATCTACAATAAACTAGTAAAAAAATTTAAAAAAAAAATAACAACAACAACAACAAAACTAGTTTGTATTTTCATTAAATACAGATCTGAAAAATTTCTACATATCAAAAAACTGGTCTGTATTTTCATTAAATACAAATCGAAAAATTTTTTTGAACAAAAACTAATTTCTATTTTCATTAAATAAAGATCTGAAATTGTTTTTTTGTATAAAAACTTGTTTGTATTTTCATTAAATACAAATCTGAATTTTTTCGAAACAAAAACTGGTCTATATTTTCATTAAATATAGATCTAAAATTTTCTGCATAACAAAATTGATTTGTATTTTCATTAAGTGCAGATTTGAAATTTTTGCTACATATAAAAACTTATCTGTATTTTCATTAAATACAAATTTGAATTTTTGCTGCATATAAAAACTAATCTATACTTTCATTAAATACGAATTTGAATTTTTCCACATAACAAAACTGATCTATATTTTTATTAAATATAGATCTGAATTTTTCTAGATAACAAAACTAATCTGTGTTTTCATTAGATATAGATTTGAATTTTTCTGCATATAAAAAACTGATCCGTATTTTCATTAAATACAGATCTGAACCCTTTTTTATAATAAAAAATGTTTTCTTCAATGGAAAATATCACCAATTTTGTGTTTCTTTTTAAATAAAAATTGCAGATTTAGAATTCTTAAAGAATGAATTAATCTTAAATTTGGGGATTTCAATACATCATTGTAATGTCATGCATCATTTAAATTGGTATATAAATGGTCATTTAGAGTTTAGAGGACCAAACTTTGTCTAGGCAGAATAGGTGCCTAACACCTTCCCATTCTGTAATCTAGCCCTCAAATCTAGATTTTGGTTTGTAGGACAATGCGTTATTTTTTCTTTTTTTAAGATTGTAATCTAGGAAATAAAGCTTTGCAATCTTTTACTAGATTGTAATCTAGGAAACAAAACCATGTATATTTCATTTTATTAAATTGTAATTCATTCAAATTAATGATAGGTTGTATTATTCAAGCATGTATTTTTTGTATTCTTTCTTTTTTCTTGTTTTTTTGAAACAAAAAATAAGTGGCGACTCCACACGTAATCCTAATAAGGGAAGGTGCCAATGCCTCACCCCTTTTCTAATAGCCAAATTTTCAGTCTCTCACAGAAGGGGTTCCTGTAGTTTTCTTATTCTAACTCATGGTTGCAACAAGGATCTAGTTTTCACATTGTTTGCTGTTGTTCTTCCTCTAGTATGCTAAATTCATCCACAATATATCGAATATTTTGCAGCATCACGAGCCTATGCTTAAGGTGGGCGCAAACATTATGATCTTTTCGGCAATGGAAAGCTAGGTGATGAAGATTTAAGAAAAACATGGAAGAAAGAGATGGATGGAGATTCTTCTCTGTGAACAGGTAGTGAAGATGAAAGTTGATAGGCCAAGAATGTATTGATCTCCTGTGATGATTAACAAATTAATTAGCCAAGTTAATTAATTAATTCAATTAGTATGTAATACACGTGGTAGCACAAACAAATCACCAATTAACTAAATGTAGTGGAAATTAAATTGACATGAAAATTTGTTTATAAATGGGAAAAACCTACACTGCAAAAACCCCACCGGGTGATTTTAAGGTCATCACTCCCAAGAATTCACTATTATCATAACAAGTGATTACAAGTAAAGGAATCTCAATACCTTATACCTACCTACAGTTGAACCCTTACTCCAATACCCAATTGGACTTGTTATGTAGTGACAATATTTCCTTTTAATGTATGGCTCCTAGTACATGACTAACCAATAGATGCGCAGATCCTCGTACGCGACTTAATCACCAACTTGAGAAAGATGTTGGCTACAAAGTTCTTCAGTTCATCACACGATGAAGATCACAAAGCCCCTTGGTCACAAAACCCTACAGTGTACAAACATAGCAACTTCTTCAAGAGAAAGATGAATTAGGGCAAATTCTATCTCCGATCACAATTTGCATGAACAAAACTTTGCTTCACACTTGCGCAACCTTTGACGGCCCTTAAAATAATCCTTATATATATTTAGGGTTGTGAGAAAAGAAAGCCCAAACATATACACATGGATTGGATGAAAATTAGAGCTGAAAAACTGAATTTCATAAACCTCAACAGATAGGGTATCTATTGAGCTAGTTGTCGAGCATCGGGCTTCAGCGGCTTTTTAAACCTTGATAGATACTAGCTGTCGAGCTAACTGTCGAGCTTTAAAATCCAGCACTTCTTCACTTGTTTCTTGAACAGATTTGCATGGCTTTAACACTAAAACTTGAAACCTTGTTCCTTGAAGCATTAAACACATGCTAGATCTACTCAATTACAAGTAAAGTGCGTTTTGTCAACGGATTAGCCAATTCTAAATTGACATATGTTCTTAACATCAAATCACATATGTCCTAACAAAAGTGACAATGAAAAAGACCCTAAAAGTTGTCTTAAAGAAGAAATTCAGAGAGTGAGATAGCACGCAAAGGAACATTCTGACCTAATTGATGCCAATGACAGTGATGAATTAAGAAGTGTATGGTCTGGAAGTGATGCGGAGAAGACATTGTGGACTGGTAGTGAGGATGATGATGACGGTGATATTCCTACAGAAGCCTACCCAAATGAAAGTAGTGATAAGTACATAGACAAATTGTTTGAGTTTGAAGAAATGCCTAAATATCGAACAATCTTTGTGAAAGCTGAAAATGAACCAGAAGAATTGTCCCCAGGAAAGCAAGCTAGGAAAATTGCAGTTGAAAATGCCTTGAAAAAATTGAGGAAAGGTCCAGATGGGCATTACTCCAATGTGTGGGAGGTCATGAGTGATATAGATATTCTAATTGGAGCATTTGAAAGGATTGTTTCTGGACCAGAGTACACGGAGCTTAGACAGGGAGGGCGTAAGAAATTAAATATGCAGTTCTCTAAGGATATACAAGCACGTATGAGAGATCCAAATAAGTTCTCACCTGAGTTAAAACTGAAGCCGAACAGAAGTTAGTTTTGAGAAAGAAGTGGTAGAAAGCACAGTACAGGAGGAGGAAAGCACAAAAGCGTTAAGTTATAATTGTTTCCTTTTGGCACTAATGTGAGTTAAATGTGTATTATATATCCCTTTCAACTTGTGCTTTTCAAATGTTCAAATCTATAATCATCGATACTCACTATTTTGTTAAAGATTAAATATAGGTTTACTTAGTTTGTAAGATTATCCTCCAATATTATAATTATTCATAGAAACCGTGCAACTGAGAAATATTTCTTCATTTCTTAAACAACGTTACTTACTGTTTTCTTTTATGCATGCTCTTTTATTCATGGCTTAAAAATAAAAACACCCACTTGGGGTTTGAGTCGATTGCAAAAACACCTTCGAGAGTTTCAATTCTTTCTTATAACTCCCTGAGATTTCCATATCCATCAAGTTGACCTCTGGAGATATCCTTTTTTTAGCTCTTATAGATGGAAAGTTGTTTGTGGTGTCCTTTCTCACATGTATATGTTCATCATGTCTGTTGGTGGATAGGTGTAGTGGGACACCCGCCTGCTGGTCATCATATTGGATAATGGATGATCATACTCATAAATTGGCAATCCTTCATAAATGTCTCCATATGCACCTAGTTCATGGCCTCCTAAGGCAGCAAAACCAGCATCATTGCCAAGAAAACCTGCATGGTCATGCATTGGAATTGTTTTGTTTTGAAAATTTTCATGATCACCAATTGTGACTCCATCCCCACCCAGACCTAGATTTTGCATTGCTGCCATCAAATTGTGATTGAATTCACCTGTCACAGTCTTGGCCCCCCTACTCTGATTAAAGTACCATTCAGATCTCCAATCATCATCTACTCTGCCAAAGGTGGGAGATGTGTGCTGATTTTTGGAGGGATCAAGGCCATTGATCAGATATTGGGTTTGGTTCTGGTTCTTGGTATTATTGAATAATTCGACTTGTTTCTTGTTGGAACTTGGAGACCAAAGCTCTGCATGTTTACCAGATCTAACCAGCTTATTGATCAGAGCAGCAGAATCCACACTACCTGTGACAGTGACCTTCTGCTCGTCTGCATCTATGCTTACGTTATAAACACCTGGAATCCAATACCAAAGTAAATAAATACTTTTTTCTTCAAAAAAGAAAAAAAAAAATACAAAATACAAAATCCAAAAAGTTCAATGTAAACGCATTAATTCTTTTGTTTTTTTGGTTTTTGTTTTAGTTTCTGAAAGGGTGACAAGGCATTAACTGCATTATTGGCTAGAATCTGATAATGATGACTAATTTTTCAAGTAAGAAATCTGGAATATGAAACAGTCCTAAAGAATTAAGAGAAATGAACAACCAAGTATAATCACCACCTGCTCAGTGCTCACTTGCACATACGACCAGAGTCCAACATCCAAAATTCTTGACCCTCCAAATGACAATGTTGAAAATATAATATCACATCATCACCGAAATAATAGTAATAAAAGAAAATAATATTAAGAGTAGCCATTGATGTTCCTGTGGAGGCTTCTACTCACAAGATTAAGTGAACATTATATTACCATTGAGTATGTCCAATTTACATTTTCCCTTACTGTTAATAATCATGCTGATTCACTAATTTTAACAATTGTTCAATTAGTAATGATCACAATAATTACATAACTGATGGGAGTAATATAAAATGAAGATTTTATTTTTCAAGAAAAACAGTTCAGAAATTTGATTATATTCGTGTTAGCACCTTCAACTTTTCGGAGGAGTTTTCTCACTTTCAGCATGCACCCTTGACAGTTCATGTGCACTTTGAGAACATATGTCTGCGAAAGAAAGGAATGAATAAAATCTAACAAAAAAAGAAAGCAGAAGTTTAGTGAGAAAAAGAAGTAAAGGCCAAAAAGAAAAAGATAAAAATGCTTAATTGCTTTAGAGAAAAATGGCTTGAAGTAGGGACCTCAATCTTTAAGAACTCAAACTCATTTGATGACATTTTCAACAGTGGTTCTTCAAAATGGAGATGTCTGGAACTTTTTGCTTCCTATTTTCTGCTTTCTTTACAGTAGTATATTTCTTCCCAATTTAAGAGCCACCATGTTGTAGGAAGTTCAGGCAAGCCAAATGAGTTGGGAGTGTTCCAAGTTCCAACAATATGAAGAGCAAACACAAGCTAGAGGGACCCAGTTGTTCAAACGAGAGAGAGAGAGAGAGAGAGAGAGAGAGAGTTTAAAAGGTGAGAATTATGATTTGACTAGAGACCGAGTAGCTTTAATAAACTTTAAAAGTCATGCTCCCAGACCGTTTGAATGTGCTTATTTACCTAAGTTTATTTAAGTTTTTAACTCTTTTTCTGACATTATTTATAAGTTCTATAACATTTTTTAATATTATTCATGAACTTATTTTACTATTCAGCTAATTTTTAACTTTTTTTTTTATTTTACAATTTTAATAAAAAAAATTTAATTTTAACTAAATAAACTGGTCCAACAGAGCAAGTGATTTGTCAGATTTCCTCATGCACTATACATTTTTCAGCTAATGAAATAACGGCAAAGTATTTCAGTGTTTTCTCGTGATGGCTTGGTTGTAGGGTGTACTATTGCCAGTTGCGGAAGTCCCATTCAGTCCAGCAACAAACACAGAAAATTAAAAAAAAAAAATGGCCAAAATTTTCACATCTAACTAACATACATAGCATTTGAGAAAGTACTCTATTGGACCCATCACAACACAAAAACACAAGGAAGGTGTGAAAAAATCAACCAATCATTCTTTGTTAAGAGAGTTTTCCTTTTTAGGATATTGCTTCCCTTGTGTCAAATAGCCAGTAAACGTTTGGATAAATGTGCTTGGGTTTGGCCTATGTTCAGATTAAGCTTAGGCATGATTTGAATTAATCACCTAACAACATAGGAGGAAAAAAACACAAAAGGTAATTTTTTTTTCATTATATCAATGAAAGTTGCTTTAACAGTTTTGTATGTTACGGTTGACTTTGTAGTTTGATATATACTGTTTCTCTTTCTTAAAAAGGAGGCTTCTAGGGGCACTTAAACTTAGTGTATTGTATGAAATTATACGAATTAATAGGGTAGTTAGAAACTTGGAGTTGTATAAGCTGAAGCACAAGATAAGGCCTAGCACTGGTCATGTTATCGCTGCCTTAAGTCAGAAAATTGGGCTGCCTCATTCCGTGGAAACGACTGAACTTTGGCTGCACTTAGAGCTGTTGTGTTTGCTAAAGAATTGAGTGTCTTCAAGGTAGTAGTGGAGGGTGATTATTTGAAGGTCGTTGCAATACTTTGTATGGGACTGTTATTGAGGATGTGCGCAGTTAAGGGACTTCTCTGCAAGCTTGTCATTTTTAGCATGTTAGAAGAGAGGGTAATAAGTTGGCTCATGTCTTAGCTAGGAGAGCGGTTTCATCCGCAGATTTTGATATATGGGTAGAAGAACTACCTAGTGATTTAGAGGATGTATTCCTTTATGATTTTTCTGTTTTAGCTTATTAACATGGACTTACTGGTTTCTCAAAAAAAGATAAGGCCGAGTTTGTGAGGAGCTGAGTAGGCCTAGATTGGAATTTGGAAGAATGCCAAACTTTATAGACCTAATTGTGGGCTTAGCCTAATTGGCCCTAATAATCTCTGGCCTGATTTCTATTCACTGCAAGTACAAGACAATAAAACAAAAAGATTTTAGAAAAGGGATTAAAAGTAAAATACACCAATAATTATAATGGGAAGAAACAAAAAATGTTAGTTTTTAAATTTTTATTGTTGATTGCTGAACAATAGTACTCGGTTGAATTAATTCCTCTCGAAGTCATCTATGACATTTTTAAAAATTCAGACCCAATTGATAAAGAAATAGATTTCAATATGTTTCTCTCAGGTTTGATCAAATTCATCCCCTCTTTTCTTTAACCAAAAAATATATAAAATAAAATAAAATAATTCTATTATAGTTTTGTAACTATCAAAAATCTTGTCACTCAACTAATTAGCAACTACTGGTATTTTCCAATAGAGATATTCAAGATTCAACTCTTTCAGCCCCAAATGTGAATGTATATAGCCTAATACAGTGAAAGTTTTCAATAATTTCTAATATTGGTATTGCAAAAGTAAAAATCTTCAATAATACTTCTCCCCTAAAAAAAAAAAAAAAAAAAGTATGAGCTTTACAAAGCCGATACCAAATAGTGAAATCCTTCAATAATTTTGATTCGAAAAAATAAGGTTGATATTGCTGCTCCACGAGATATTTTTTGCAAAAGAAAATTTGTCTTGATGTAAAATTTTTGTGGAACTGATACAAATTAAAGTAATTCTGATTCTTGAAAGTTGAAATGATCTATTACCCATACATGGTTTGGAAATAATTCAAAGAAACTGATAGTTTTCATAGTCAAGATTAGATATCAATTGAAGAATAAACCAACTTCGTAGTGCATTAGTACATCTCTCTCTCTCTCTCTCTCTATATGGAGGGTGACTACCTCAAATTAATTCCATACAATTTCCATCAATCCCCCTATAATTCCTATCCATCTCCATTAGGAACCACTAGATTCCTAACATTTAGTATCAGAGCCGTCGATCTTGAGACAGGTGAATATGACTAGTAAGAAATCTTGAAAATGGTGAATGAAGTTTTAGAGAAGGTTAAGGTCTTGATAGAATCTCACAAGGCTATTTCAAAGAAATTCAAGGCCTTGGCCGAATCTAACAAGACCATGAATGAAGAGCTCTCAAGATTGCAAGAGGTTCTCGAGAATATAACGGAAGAGGAGCTACAATCTCTTGATTCGATTGACCAAGAATCCACAATACATGAACCTGTTAATGTTGGTGTGGAGCAAGAACACACTACTGACCAAGATTCCATAATACATGAACCTGTTGCTGTTGGTGTGAATGCAATTGATCCAATGGTGTTTGACATTGACCAAACTCATGCTTCAACAAATGGGGCTGCTCATGTAATCAAGAATGTAGGTGTGGAATTAACAATCATGCATGTTGGTGGCAATTCCATTGAATTTGGACTTTGCTATGGGAGCCACATCTTGCCCATTAGTGGTTGTCACAAAGCCAAGGAACTAATTGCTTCTTTTGTTGGTGATAGTTGTGCGATAAATGATGGATTCCACAGTCAAGATGTTCACAGTTTTTATAAGAAATTGAGTTCTGTATTGCTGAAGGTTAAGTTCAATACGACTACTTTGCGTTATGTTCCTATGTCATGGGCTATGATTAATTGCTTTGGAGCTGTTCGTGTAATCAACGGTCAAGATGCTTTGGCGTATTGGGTTAATGGCCGGTTTCCCCTAATGAAGGTGTCATTTCAAAACAATACCTTGTGGGTAAGGTGTTTTCAAGAGGAGGGAAATGTTAGAAATATGAAATAATTGTTGTAATCCCTTTAGTTAGGTAGTTAGCTAGTTGGTTTAGATTATGATGAGTTAATTAGGATTTGAGCACATGTAGCTCATTTAACACATGGCTTAATTCATAGAGCACATGTTGAATTAATTAGCCAATTATCTTGAGCCATGTGGACCAATGACATTAGAGCTAGTTTCCTATAAATACATAATTGCAATTCAACATTACGTATCAATCGAAGAATAAACCAACTTCTTAGTACATCTCTCTCTCTCTCTCTCTCTCTCTCTCTATGGAGGGTAATTACCTCGAATTAAGTCAATTTCACTACAATGTCCATCAATCCCCCTATAATTCCTATTCATCCCCATTAGGAACCACCAGATTCCTAACACAGTGACAAGGATCAGTGTGAGTAAATTGCTAGACAATTAATGAAGTTGCCACAACAACATAAATAGAGGATGATAGTGCCAATTCAAATGGATATGTCTAGTTGTAACCAAACAGCTAGTTGTGTCATAACATGTTTTTACTAAGGAAAATGCTATAACAACAAACTATTTTACAAACTACTTATATGATAAGTGATAATTGGTAAATAAAAAAATAATATTAGTGGTGGGTCCAGATAAGATCCAATAAAAAAATTTCCATAAAAAAAGTTTGTAAAATAGTTTATGAATGTAACATTATTCTTTTACTAATGAAGAGGTTGTAGGAGGAGATTTTGAATGCTTTTATGGCAAATTGCTAAAGGTCTTTCGAGAGACAAGATCATACAAGATGGAAAATTAATAGGGCAATTATAAAAGGCATCTTAAATTTCAGATGGGGGAGATGAGTTTTAGGAAGGCCCATTTCTTAGTTTAGCTGGCATTGGTGTGGCTTTGACGATTGTGGTTTTTTTTTTTTTTTTTTTTTTTTTTTTTTTTTGCTTATGGTTGGGATGGGGTTGAATTTGCGTTTAGGTTTAGGTTTAGGTTCTAGGATTAGTTTTGAGTTTGGATTTGCTCACCCATACTTGTAGGGGCAGAACTAGGATTTTAAGAATGATGGGCCAAAGATAAAATTTTGATTAAAATCAAAAGGTTTTATTACAAATATAAAATGTTTAGGAGGGGTGTGTGTGTGTGTGTTTATATATATATATGACAAAGTTTAGTTACAAAATTGGTTATACCATAAAATTACAATCTTACTTAATAAAATAAATATTACTACATATTTTGAAAATCTAAACGATGAATTACATATTATTTATGCTCTTAATACACTTGTCAAATTTTGTGTCAAACAGATATTATTTACTATATAATTTATAAATTTATATTTTATGCATAATTTTAAACTACAAAAACTTGTAATTTAAACAACTTATTGATGATATAGCTATTGATATTTAATTTTTTAGAAATTTTGCAAGCATAGAAGATATAAGAACAAGATGTATTCTTATGGTGGATTTCTCAAAATTTACCTCCAATAAAAAGATATTGAGTAAGGTTGTAGCCTTACTTTGTAGCTAAACTTTGTCCATATATATAAATTTTTTTTCCTTTTTGAAAAAAAAAAAGAAAAAACTTTTACTAAATATAAGGGTAAAAGTTGATTTCTTGCAAAGTTTAAGGTGCACCCCTCTATAAGGCTCCACACTAGTATATGTGAGAGACTCTGTTCATGATACATTGGGTGTGAAAGGGGGGGGGGGGGGGGGGGGGGAATTATCAAAATATTTTTTTTTGATTTTTTTTTTTCTGAAAAAAATCCAAGTAGGGGAGGAAACCTTTTATTACTCTATCATAGATATCTAGAGGAATTGACTCCATCTAGACAAGAAAATAATTATTAATAGCCCTACTAGCAAGCCTATGGGCTACACAAGTACTTTCCTTCTTACATGACTAACAGAGACATTATTAAAAACTGAAGACAAAGACTTAATATCCTGAAGAGTATAATTAAAAATAGAGTTCTCCATATTGCCATTTTTGCTAGATTTTGTAAAGTTGTGATTTTCAGTTCAATTTTGTTGGCTTTAATTCCGTGTCAAATTTGATTGTAATTCTTCAATCATTTACCCATATTTTTGTGGGATTAAATGTAATGGGTTCAACGTGGAAAATTGGTAAAGAACTGTGAAGAATAGGGTATTTCATGACTGAATCGTGATTGGTGTAACCTATTAAAGGCCACATGAGGTGCATGCTAGGACTTCAAAGACTCAAGTATCAGAGGCATTCTGCTAGTGGCTTGTGACTTAGCCAACTCACGAGATGCACGGACAACTGTATGTGAGTTCTTTCCTCATTTCTTTACCCACACTAATAAAGCCCTCATTATCCACGAAATTGTAAAGAGAGTTTCAAAGAGAAAATCCTTGAAATCCATTGGAGAGTTAGAGATTGCACACCTACAATCCTCTACACATTTCTCTTAGTTTTCTTCACTGTCTTCCCTCTCTAATTCTATATCCTTTGAGAGGTTCTTAGCCTAAACACAAACCACACCCATTCAAAGTGTTGTTAGTTGATTTGGAGCATTTGGGAAGCATTGGGTCATGCCAATCTTTGGTGGAAGCTATTGGGAATAATTGTTAGTGAAGACAAGGATCGGTGAAGTCCATTGGTAACTGGAGCTTAGAGAGCTTAAGTACTTTGGGTATTGTACATAACACCATTAAGGTATGGGATAATGCATGAGTGGTTGAATCCAGACCTTACACGTGGAGCAGCTGTGAGGGAAGGGAGAGTAGGTGTTGGCTAAGAGACTTTGTCTTGGTCAGTGATAAAGGCGCGATTGCCTTGGGAAGGAAGTAAGATTTACACCTGATATGGTACTCAAGCACTCATCAAAAAAGAGATAGTAACTTTTTAAGGTCAAAGACTAAGAGGACACCCTTTATTTGCTGAGTGCACCATGAGTCACCTTGGGAACACATATACCAATCACAGTACTCCTGATGTCCCTCTCAATGTCCAAGACTTGTCTCCCACGTAGCAACAACGCTACCCACCCACGGGTCCCAGTGCCACGTTGGTGCAGTCCTTATCCCTTAGTTAGCAGATAGCATCACAACTGTAAAAAAGATCTTAAAAGATAGAAAATGATGGCTTGACAGCTGTCCTGGTACTCATCCATGTTCCTTAGAGTATAAAAAGAACATGCAACTAAGCTTTTAGGGCAAGAACCTAACCAGATATTTTGGAGATGAAAGTGGAGAGTGGTAGGAGAGAAAAAGCAACTCCATTTAAACTGATCTCTTTCTGATACATAATACAAGCTGAGTCAAGCAATAATGTTATGTTCTTGCTCAAATCGTGGTTTTTTATCCCTTCTCTAGGGTTTTCCACGTACATCTTATGTCATTTTGATAATTTGTTTCTTCTTCTTGTCTAAATGTGAGTCCTTTTCATGTCCTACCATCACTTTCTTTATTTCTTGTTTTGGGTGTTCGAGTGTCATGTCAAAACTTGCATCTTTTCTAGCATTTTCATGTAAACGTACTGTTAGATAACTTATTTCACTTCCATAAATAAGCTCAAATCTAACTTGCACGTACAATTTTGGCGACTCAACTGGGAATCTCTATTTATTTTCCTATTTAAGGGTGTTTTTATTGGGTTATACATCTGCCTGGGAGCACTTCCTCCATGCCTCTGAGGAAGAAGGTGGGTACTGGGATACTGACTAGTGTGGGTGAGAACCATCGTTCAGAACCAAGTACAAATCACATATCCATGCATTTTGAAGGCATAAGGTATTTAGGTGGGACTGCTCATCGTGATAGCAAGGAGATGATGGTTGCCATTGAAGAACTTCAACGTTCTCAAGCTGCTATGTGGGTAGAGTTTCAGTCCTTACATCAGGAAATAGCTGCACCTCAAGCTCCTCAAGGTCCTCAGGGGTCTCTTTACCTGACTAGGGAAGATATACATGTTGGTTAAATACATGTTTGTATCGCATACAAGACATACACAATGGAAAAATTAACGGATCTACTTCATTCGCAATTGATAACATGCACTATGTAAATTTCAGAATATAAGAACAAGATAGTGTACCTTGGTGTGGTGAATTTCAAAAACAAAGATTAGAAGTACTTGAGAACACTTTTAATATTCACTCCAATTCCACTAATGTCCAAGAAGCGTAGTCTCTCAATCAGTTTATATGAATGTGTTTAAGGGAGAATAAGAGAGTGTCCAACACTCACATACAAACAATTTCATTCACTTACAAAATTTTGTATGTTTCTCTCCTTATAACTGATTATCTAATTGAGCTAGCCTTTTGGGTCATTCCAATTGGGCTTTAGTATATGGCTTGGAGTGGGACCAAAAGGAAACAAATAAGACACTAGCTCTAATGGGCCTTTGGCTTTTCTATCAACTCTTGACAAGTCCAAAGTTACCATTAATTATATTTAATACCACTATATAAATATAATTGCACTCTAAGTTTTATTAATAAATTATATCCCAAAACTTTATTGTACATGCAACCCTTTCATAAAATATTCGTAGTAATACAAAGTCATGTAGGTTGACTGCCACTTTGAAGATTATTACATCTTAATACTTGATAACTCAGTTTAATCCTTTAAGTTATTCATCATATATTTATGAAATCCAATTTCATAAATATATACTTTAGTAACTCCTTACTAAAGTGGTTAGGCCTAACACTCTGAATAACTGAATCCATTAAACTTATCTCAAGGGAATATTTTATATCTTCGTTAAGAGATTATGAATTCCATTTTGAGACTATATGTTTCATCAACACTAAATGTGGCTGCCCAACATATTGAGGTTTTGATTGTGACTCTAGATCTCACTCTTGATATAGCAAAGCAACCTACACTTCATGATTAGGTCCATTATTCTCTTAGGATTAAGAGTTCATGTAAATAGAAGTTGTGAGATTTATTATTCATTTAACAGTCATTAGGAGAATAGTAAATCTCACAGCAGTCCAGTTCAATATGTCTTAACTCTTAAAACATATCAACGTATCAACTAGAAGTCTCCATTTCCATGATTAATGCAAATCATCTTAGTTGATATGTTGTAGTCTTCGTAGATGAAATGTCCATTTTCATTAGTGACTATGAACTAAAATTCTGAGTTTACAATGAACTTGTGATTTATATTTTTTGTTACTAAATTACATACTATACATCTCATGGGTTAAATGATAATGTCCAAATATTCATGTTACCATTATTTTAGATAATAATAAAACAACTTTATTAATCACAACATTAAATCATATATAATGTCATACATAGCATCATACAATAGGATTTAAGGGCAGTAATCCTAACAATACATGTTATTCGGTTTGAGGCCAAAAAGATGGAAAGTGTTGTCATGTTGATACCAGGCCTCCTTATCCTGAAGAAATAGTTGGGAAACCTTACCCTGCTAACTACACACCCCCTATATTTCCTATGTATGATGGCATAGTAGGGAACGCTAGAGAGCATATCAGGCGGTATGTAGATGTGCTGATGGTTCACTTTCATGAACACGAGTTGAGGCTCACAGAGTTCTCTGAATCTTTAGAAGGTCAAGCTTTTACTTGGTATACCAATCTCACACTAGGGTCAATGCTAAGTTGGAACGATTTGGCAACACAGTTCATGAAAAAGTTCTTTGCTTTGGAAGAAAAGCTTACGTTGTCAGATCTGCAACACGAGAAGCAAAGGGTGTCAGAGGGATTACTGGAGTATATCCGTAGGTTTAGAGATCTTTCTTTGCTATGTTATGATCCTGTGGAGGAAGAGAGACTGGTGGATGTTTGTATCACAGGTATGTTGTTTGAATATCAAGCTTACTTAGTGAACCTCTAGATCTCTAGTTTTATGAGACTTGTAAAGGCTGCAAGGAGGACAAGCATGTCTGTAAGGAAGCCTTCAAAAGGATTGGCTTCACAAACCGTGAGTGCTCCTAGACAACCGTGGAGGAGAGAAAAAAAGAAGGTGGAAGTTACTGTGACAAAATGATAACCCAGGAAAACCAAACAGGTAAAAAATCTAGGGAGGATTTAACCTAACTATCCTCAAGGTAGAACAAATCCACTATGAAATAATTTAAGTTTTACAATAGCAACTTAGACCACTAACATCCTATTGCTACCTCAAGTAAAAAACTTACTACCATGACCACGTGATAGCTATGAGTCGATGAACTACTTCTTTCTTGGATTCATAGCAACCACAAGTACTCTCACTTGTGTTTTTCTTTAAGCTCTTTATGCAGCAACTAAAACGACCACCAAGCTCTCAACATCAATCTTGATCTTGATAACCCCAAGTATGTATGAAGGCAAACACCTCTAGATCTCATAAGCGATTCATACACACAGCATAAACAACAACTTTAGAGAGCTTTTAGGTACAAAACCCTAGATCTACAAAAGAGGCACAAGATGCACTCTAATCTCTCTAAAAAGCCTTTAAAGACGACCTTAGGGTTTCCTTTATATACTAGGAGTGTTTTACTAGAAATCCAATACGTTTAAGTAGAGTTTTGGCCGAATTTGAATTCTGCAAAAAAATAAATCTACACGTGGTTTGATCGATCGAGTCTAATTTTCAATCGATTGAGCCTTGCAGATTTAGTCCAATAAATTATGCAATCACTCGATTCCAATTTTACAAATAAACATACTTTGAGCAAACCTAAACCTAGACTCTATGTTTTGATTATGGTTTGCCAACATAATACAAATTGAAGTTCTAATACATTAGTTCCTAAAGTCTTAGAAACTAACAACTGCGTTCATTTAATCCAATTTCTTTTTTATCTCAAAATGTCAAGAATTTTCAAAATACCTCTCTCTTTGTATTCAATTCAGCCATGATCGTTCAAATCCTATCTATCTTCCCAGATTCAAATCGACCATGCTCGTCTAAGCTCACACGGATTCAATTCAGTCATGACCGTTAAATCCTATCCATCTTTTCAAGATTCAATTCGACCGTGTTCATTTAATCTCACGCAAATTCAATTCGATCATGACCATCTAATCATATGCACCTTTTCAAGATTCAATTCGACCGTGCTTGTTTAATTTCACACAGATTCAATTTCGTTATGACTGTTTAATCCTATCCATCTTTTTGAGATTCAATTCAACCGTGCTCGTTTAATCTCACGCGGATTCTATTCGGCAATGACCGTTTAATCCTATCCATCTTTTTGAGATTCAATTCGATCGTGCTCATTTAATCTCGCGCGGATTCAATTTGGCAATACCGTTTAATCCTATCCATCTTTTTGAGATTCAATTCAACCATGCTCATTTAATCTCACGTGAATTCAATTTGGCCATGACCATTTAATCCTATCCATCTTTTCGAGATTCAATTCGACCGTGCTCATTTAATCTCATGCGGATTCAATTCGGCCATGACCGTTTAATCCTATCCATCTTTTTGAGATTTAATTTGATCGTGCTCGTTTAATCTCATGCGGATTCAATTTTGCCATGACTGTTTAATCCTACCTTTCTCAAAAAATACTCTCTTTTAAAATTGCATTGTTCCCATATTTTCGAATCTCCCAAAGTTTCCCTGTTATCATTCATAGTTTCTCATGTTTACCTAGCATTTCTCCTAGTTTTTTGTTGTTTTTCTGTGTGTTTTCATAGCATCCAACATTCTCATTTCCATCTTTGTGGCCTAAAATTTAAGTTTTTCTCGCACTAACAGGTGCAAACATAATTATGCTTGACATGTGAAATCATGCAAGTGTGATTATTCAAATACCCAAGAGTGAGAACAAAAATATTTTTCCTAACAGTGTCATGGCATAAATGATTAAAAAAAAAAACATATATGTGCAAAAACATAAAAAATAAAATAAATACTAGCATGCTTTGCTACTTGCTTGGCTACTAACGTGCTTTAGAAAATGAAAAGGAAGAAAAATAGACACTAACCTCAAGTGCAAAATTGGAGACCAAAGCTCTAGATAGCTGGACCTAGACTACAAATTGCTCTAAAGAACTTTTTAAAAGTGAGAATTCATAGAAATAGAAGTGAAATGGTTAAAATGAAGCCTTGGGACCACTTTATAGGGCCTTGTACGGCCTGGGCTACCCTACGCACCTTGAAGGATCGCCGGGTCTACCCGGTGCACCTACAAGGGCCGCTAGTCAACGTGGCCCGGTCGATGTTGACTAGTTGACCTTTGACCCAAAAAAAAAAAAAAAAAATAGTTTCTTGCCCAATTCCAAGGACCAAGTCAGAGAAATTTTTCTAGATCAGCTGTAGCAACTCAACTTTGTCAGGTAAAACCGATCTCGATCTATGAATAGCATAGTTTTCGAACACAATTTTAGGGCAATAAAATGTGGAATCAAGTTCTTTATCTGACCCTCTCATTTCACTAGAGATGTTAGATAAAGAAGGGGCATATGTAGACACCGTATTTTGTCCGCCCTCGATTTACTTGTCGGACCCTGAAAATTCTAAAAATATTATCTTTTCTCCATGGGGCTGTGAAAACATTTATATTGATGTGGCGCAACTCGTTTGGGCATCGAAGTACTCGAAGTGCCATTTTAGGTCAAACTAACCAAAATGTCCCTAGTCAACCCTATGTTGACCAAAAGTAAAAGTTAGTCAAAATCATCCTAAAATGACATTTTCATGTTTCTACATCAAACCCAAGCTACTCAGTGATTTTTGTCAAGTTTGACTAAGTTTTACCCAAGGTTGACTCCCGTAGGCACTAGAAACCCTAATTTTGATTCAACTGTCAGAATAGGTTGGGACCAGTGCCATTGCAAACATTATCAAATTTCCTTTCCAACTACTATTCATTGATCGAAATCGGAATTAAAACAGTTGAGATATATAGAAAACCATGAAAAGTACATCAATACGGTTCCCGAGGCCATAACTTTTGATCCAACCATTGGATTTTCAATTTCTTTAGTTTTTTGGAAACTAGACATCCAAAGCTTTCCAAGGACACTAAGATCAACTCAATCTAAGTCTAGGAAGGCCTTCAAATACACATCTGAAGTGAATCAAGAAAAGGCCAAAATTGCTGATATCAGTAGGGTGGCCAGCGGCCGCCGAAAGCCGAAGGGGAATTTTTCCAATATAAATGCCCCTAGACCCCTCATTTTGCCCCCCCAAAAAAAAAAAAAAAAAATCTTCTTGGTAGTTTTGGGAAAATTCTATCTCTCATCTCTCCAATTTCTCTCCCAAACACATCCAACATATCAAAACACCCTCAAACATCTTAGATTCTCATCTTTTTTCTTCAATCTTCAAGGTAGTGTTCTTGCACCCAATCTTCCTCTCCTTGGTTCCATACCTTGGATTTGAGGTTTAGGGGTGTGGATGTAGCTTTTTAGCTACAATCCACACCCCTTTCTCTTTATAGCTTTTCCTAGCTTCTTTTTGCTTAATAAAATGCTTTTATTTCTTTTCCGAGCATGTTCTTGCTTCCTAGCATGTCTTTATAGCCTATTCTAGCATGTTTCCTTGCTTATGCCATGACTTATTGCTTTGATGTTGTTGGCCTAGCCTTCGTGGGCTAGGATATGTCTAAATTTAATGTTTGAGCTTAGATCCACATGATTTTAGGCTCCTTGCCATGTTTATTCTTAGATCTACATGCTTATGTGTTCTTTGCCTTGTTTTTTCTTAGATCTACATGTCTATGCTTAGATCTATGTCCCTATGCTTAGATCTATGTGTTTATGTGTTTCATGCCATGATTGTGTCCTTGGATCTATGTTGGTTGCTATGTCATGTGCTACTTTAGCCCTTTTTGTCCCTTAATATCTCTCTTTCTTACATTTTGCCCTTATTGGTGGGATGTAGATCTAGATCCTGTGGTCTAGGCCTACATCTATACACTTAGGCCTATATCAAAGGGTTTGGATCATTTTCTTTGCATATCTATGTTTGCATGCTTGCTTCTATACTTTATCTCCATGTTAACCTCTCTAGATCTAGGCTTTTCCATGCTTGTGCCCCCTATGGGCTTGTGCTTGTAAGGTCACATCCGTCCCTCCTAGGTTTTATTCGAATGTAACCATTTGTGAGATACACCTCCATGGTGTTGGTGTGCTTGATTCACGCCTTTCTCTGCTCGGTCCGATGTTGATATGATTGCCTTTCTTGCTTTGCGCCACCCGTTTGGCTTTCTTTGCTTCTTTGCATTTTTGCATGCTTGCCTACATGTTCATGTATGAGTCGCTGTGTCGTCCATACTCCAATACAATGGAACTATGGATACTCGATCCAAACCTACACTTGTCCTTCTAGGACACCCCCTTTTGTTTGATAACATGTTTCTTTGCCTCTTTGTGTACATCGCTTGATTGTTTGCCCCCCGTTTCGCATCTTTTCCTATCTTGTCCTTATCATGCTTTTCCTCCCATTTGTTTCTATTCTTGCCTGCTGGCTTGTTTCTTTTGTCTTTGCATGTACACAAATGGAGAAATAATGCTTTGAGCAAGAGTGTGACCTTCTAAGCACAAGCAAAAAGGGCAAAGATGCAAGCAAGAGGAAGCAAGCCCACAAAGAGCAATGTTCAGTAGATTATGGGGCCTAACCCCTCCAGAGCAGTCTTATCTTTCCCTCTCTCTAAGCCTCTTCTCTAGAGCATGTATTAGGGTCCCCCTCTATATACCCCCTTTTACTTTTCTTGCTCCTCGCTTGGGCTGCGTTCCCTAGGTATGACAATGTCTGTTTTACATTTCCTGTATCTTATTGGGCCATACACTTGGAATGTTGGCAATGTCCGACTTACTTTCCTGCTTTGTGTGATAACATTGTGCATGATTTATGCCTGCGTGTGTGTGGGTGATCGTGCACTTTGTATGATGGACCCTTGTGTTTACGTGAGTGACTCTTTCTAGTCATGAGAGCTCTTGACCTTGTAGTATGGGTATGCACTCAAGGCGATTGTCGTAGGTGCATATTCATGCTATATTGTGTGCAAGATCATCGCGGTGTGATTGTCTTGATCCATGTCACCAAGTGACATTGGTTTCCCCATGTTTGCAACATGCATCAACATGCTTTACACTTCACCCGTGTATGTGGTGTGCTATCGCAAGCAACCAAAAATAAAACCTATAATCCTAAAAATATATGTAATAGTGTGAGCAAGGATCGTTCCCACGAAGAGTATCTAGCCTAGTTTTATGCTACGTGAACAAGGAGGGGGGGGGGGGGGGGGTTGAGTATAATGAAAACAATTTTAAGAAAAAAAACAACTAAGAAACAATTCAAATTAAAGTATCGAAATCAATCAAAAGAACAAATCTTGGTCTAAGTCAACATCCACCATCGGAATTTTACAACTAATCATTGATGCAAATATATATCAATTCACACTTTGAATATTCACCGTTGGAACTATTTTCCCATCTCTCCTTAGTCGTAGTTAATCAGAAAACAAGAAATCTAATAAACCCTAACTACTAAACAACCCAAGACAAGTGCTAAAGGTTTAATCTAGTAGCAGCCTTAAGAATTAGAGAGATCAATGAAACTAAACAACACAAGCACAAGTGGTTGTATTTAATTTAGTTGAGCGTTCTTCCTAAAATCTAATAATTTCTGATACAGCAAATCATTAAATCTTGGTTGCTTCACAAGTTAGAGAGATCAAACAAATACGGATTTGATATCTAACCTAGCAGTAAATTGCAACGAATAATAAATTAGTAGGCCTCCCAGTAATTAAACGAGACAATCATGAAAATAGGCACAAAAGAACATCTAATATTCAAAGCATAAATTGAACAATAAAAACAAATTAGATGTCACAGTTTTATTGATTCTGAGGCTTCAGTTTCCTTCGACCAAGTATAAAAGTTTTAGCCCCGCAAGGCCATGGTGAAAACTCAAAGGAGAAAATTAGAGAAGAAGGGAGAGAGAGGCATGTGTGTCCAATTCTAATTTCTCCTCCCCCTTTTACACGTTAATTCCCCCTTTTCCAAGCCTACAAAATCTCCTAAAAATATTCTCAATAATAATCTCCAAATCTAACTAATTAAGGGAAAATAATAAAAATAAAACAAAGTCCTAATATAACTAAGAAAGTGGTGTTTTCCAGCTGGAATTTTCATGCATCAGATCTGGAAGCTTCCAAAAATAAACCGCATCAGATCTGCGTATTAGAATTGCAGGCAAAGGGACATTCCAGAACATCAACAGTGCAGGTGCAGCAACTTCAAGCCCGATTTCGACCTTGATTCATCCCATATCTCTCAAAAATCAAAACATGAAAGTTGTAGCGCATTGTCTTAGCGTTCCATAGCATCTTGAATCATCTCAATCGGAGCTTGGATGAGAGAGTTATGCCCATATTATGAAGCGATGTCAAAGCTGTTCAGAATCGCCCAATTAGCTATGTTTTGCACTTAATGCCTCCATTTGCATCCTAAATCAAAATATAAGAATAATGAGTACATTTAGGCACCAAATAAATATAAAAGACTAAACATTAAGGGAGAAAAATATGACATTTTGCATTCACATCAATATGCAACATGTATCAATATGCGCTGTATATACAAACACGAAACCTTGCCAGTGCGTCATTGCGCACCAAACGCGAAACTCTGCTGAATTTTTTCCGTGAAAATGGGGCATCCCCATTGCCGCATTCTCACGTCAAAATTTTGGTGAGAATAGTGTTTGGCGTGCTATGATGCATATGAGGCGAAGCACTGTCGGATTTCCACCACAAAAATAAGGCGAAATGCTGCCGAATTTTCACCATGGGAATTTGGCAATAACTTCAATCACACTTGAGAAACATTGATCAAGACCACACCCATTCCGAAACCAAAACTCAAAGCCCAACACATTTAAAGTCCCGAAAGCTAATGCCAATAACTGTTTTTTCAATTGCCAATGTCCTTAAATTATGATTTTACCAAAACAAAGGATTGTCTACAGACAGGCATTGTGGGGGCCTAACACCTTCCCCACATGTAACCAAACTTCCAAACTCAAGAATCAAGATTATTTTTTCTCATCCACGATAGATTAGGAAAAACGACATTTTTCTTAGCCTAGGATCGGTAATAAAATCAAATAAAGTCAGTTGACCAATCACACCTTAAAAAAAACCCAATGATTGGTGGCGATTTCACTTACCCTTGGTAATTTCCTTAAAATCAGCTCATATTCCAGTCACACACACCTAAGGCATGACACACCTCCTCCACATATAGCAAGCGAGCATTGCCACGACAGGTGGTCAAGCAGCCACGATGCATCAACATTTTGCTTTAAAATTTGGCTAAAGTTTGCAAAACTGGCCGTGAATACTCTTGGAAGATATTATTAAGGGATAATTACACTTTTTCACTTTAAATTATACGTCATTTTATATTTTACCGTCCTAAACTATTGAAATGTACAATTGACCCCCAAATTATAACTTTGCATAACTTAACTTCTTGTTATCTGATTTGGTGTTTGGTCTAACAAAACGTAACATTAAAAGACCAGTTTACCATCTACATTCGTTTAGGAAGTAGGAGTAAATTGGTTTTTTAATGCTAAATTTTGTTTGACTAAACCCCAAAATGGACAAAATAGGGGTTAAGTGTTACAGAGTTATAATTTTTGGGCGTCAATTATGTGTTTTGATAATTCATGGAACAAAGTGTAAAATGGGATATAGCTTATGGTGAAAAAATATAATTTCTCCTACTATTATGAATGTACCAAACTGATTTCAAATGTGGTTCAAGGCTTTTTTTTTTTTTTTTTTTCTGTGTTGAATTGGAAAAAAAAAAGTTTTTATAACACTTCCTGAAATATGGTTCCCTCTAAAATTCAGTGATTGTAAATGGTTGAGAGCCAAGGAAGCCACTTGCTCCAACTCTAATGCATTAGAATAATGTCCAGCACCTTCTCTGCTATTCATACTTCCTTGAGCTAAATTTGTTGACCACATAGAGGGAGGATAAGAATAAGGACTTGGATTATCTTGGCTATTATATATTGGAATGGTTTTCCTGCATTTCATATAGTTTCCTCTCTCTTGCCTATCAGGCTAAAGACAACTTCTATGCAAAAAGTGGAAGTCCATTGAGAGACCTAGTAGCTAGGTAATCGGGTTCTCAATGGGAAATAAGAAGTCTTTTCTTTATGTTGAAGAGACTAAAGTATATATTAGCTGGATTTAACAAAGTTCTTTCCTTTACCAAAATAGAAAAATGAAAAAAGAAGGCAATGATTTCTTCTCGATTTGTTTTCTTTTGAATCAATGGAGAGCTTAGTTTATGACACTGCACTTTTTGTGGGCCAAAACATGGAAAATGAAACATGCTCTGGGAAAATGAGGAAAAGTATGTTGGCTAAAAGCATTGGAAGGTTATGCAGGTTATGCTATAGGGATTCGAGAATTGAAATAATGATATTATCATTTCAAATCACAGGATCTTAATTGTGTGTATTAAAAATAAAAATTCGCACGGCCTGTATTTTATTTGAGACCTACAATCATAGACAGATTAGGACCGTTCATGTACCCTCATAGAACACATCTACACTATACATGGATTCTATGTATTGAATGGTCCAAATCGTTCTATATATTTCAAGATTATAGGGTATAAAGCTATAAATCACATGGGATGTACCCAAAACTTTACGACAGTTTGAATTATTATTAGGTCAAGTATTGTAACCATTTCATCTTTCTATGGTGAACATGTTGCTTTATGGTTTTCAGCCCTGTAAAAGGTAAAGTGGAAGTGGAGACAAAAGATCGAATTTGGAATCTTTTGCTCTAATAACATATTAAATTATTGATTTTTTTAAAAATTTAAACTATTAAAAAATAGTATGTTTAATTATTTAATCATAATTTTAACAAGTCTTTTACAGTAGTTTAAAATATAGTATCACTTTTGCCACCACCTAATGAAGCCTCTAATGAGATAGTCGAGCTGAGTGACTTCTGATTGACAGCTTAGTTTTCAAATGACAGAGGCAAATAAGTACGAGAATTGTGATTATGGTTTGATTACAAACTGAATAAAGTCATTTTCATTGTATTTTCGTGTTACCATAAACAAAAATCTAATAAAATCAGATAACAATTATAGCTCCACAACATTTGTCTCTAAGGATTTCTACATATATATCATGCTCGTACCTAGATCACGCCAAATCAATATGAGATTGCAGAATTCTTGATGGGTCTAAAGGAGAGGATTGCATGGGAATTTGGTAGGACAATTCTAATATTTTACCATCTTCTTATAGATTTACCCTTTAAATTTTGTAAGATTTGATTATAACTGGTTAAGGGGCGTATATGGATTGGATTCGGTTAGATTTGGAGTATTTTTCAACCTAACTTAATTTATATTATGGGTTGAGAATTCTCCAACCCAAACTAATCTGTAGGAGTCGGGTTGTGTTAGGTCATTGGGTGAAGATCATTTTATAAAGCCGAATAAAAAAAAAAAATTTTGAATTTTCATTCAATTATTTGACCATATTTTTCAATAAATAATAACAATTGAAATATTTTGGACTTAACATTTCAATTTTATCAAAATTATTTGAATTATCATCTCTCTCTTTTTTGAAAAATTAGGATACGAGTATTGCAGATATACATATATTAATTAATTCTATATAAAAAAATTCAAAGCTTAGAAAATTTTATTTTTATAACAAAAATATTATTTATTTTTTTAATAAATGTTAAAAAATATTTTATAAGTATATTAAAGTCTAGCCAAAATATACACACATATACATGTATCTATTGTTTACCTAAATAATGGGAAAAAAAAAATGTTAACTCATAAGAAAATTTTAGATTTGGTCTAACTCCTTTAAGAAGAAGAAGTCGTGACTCGAAGGTACAGTGTGTTTCAAGGTTTCAACTTTATTTTTTTGGCACAAGTCATGTCCCAACCACACCATGTCCGTCATTTTAAAAAAAAACACACACACACACAGCTGGGACACGTGCAACCTTGTCCAACACGTGTGCCATACCCCCGACGTGTTGGACACAGACACGGCAGCCTAAATTTCATATTTGTGCTTTCTTGTTAAAGATTAATGCACACTACAGGGGTGAGAAAAGTTAATCAATGAGCAATATGAAAAGTAATGATGCAAACAACAGATTTTGCATCAAGTTCTGTGGAGCTTCCGGATAATTAAATTGTGGGCAAGAGCAAGAGCCCATAATTCAGCCGCCATAGAGTGCGTAAAACCAATACTTCTAGAAAAGCCACCAATCCAACACCCTCTAAAATTTCTAATAAGACCACTAGTGTACTCTAGCAGGATTTCATGGGCTGAACCATCAGTTCCTACTTCCCACCCAGTAAGAATGTTGTTGTGTTTGGTTCTCCTCATTTGACAAGGGATTTGATCCTTTTGATCGGATTGTGGGTGGATCAAAAATTATTTCAGATGTTCAAATGGACGAAATGATGATGGGGAATATGTAGTACTACACTTGAAGCATGTATCAATGGGATAATTGTGGAAGTCTTGGGGTGTTTGGGTAAGGGTTAAGTTTAGTCAAATGGGAGCCACAGAGGAACAATCCTACAAGGTGCATGCGTAAGGATGATTCTGGGGCGGAGTGGCACAAAGGGTGAGAGGGAAATTTTTTGGTGTGTAGCCATGCGAATGACTAATGTAATGTTAACAATTTACTATGTGGGAGATTTCACTAAAAACTGAAATCTAAACTAGTTATAGGAAATTGACTATTAGTGACGATTCAGTATACTCACATTAAAATTTTTTGGTGAAACAATTTAGGATTTTTATTTTCTTACAATTTTGGGGCTTTTCTTGGAGTAAAGGAGCTCACCTGTACTTGTTTTGTTTTGTTTTTTTACTATAAAAAAACAAAAAAAAGACTTGAAATTGTTGGGGTCCTTTTCTTTCTGTTTTTTTCTTTTTTCTTCTATTAGGGGCCTTAGTCAATGGCATTTGCTAATAGACCATTTAAGAAATAATTTAATACTATTTTAATGGAAAATATAAAAAACTGACAAAAGAATCATTTTTTTTTTCTTTTTCTATAAAAAGTTTCTAAAGATATTTCCTAATCCAATATCTTTAGAACATCCGCAAACTTATTCCTTCAAACAAATATTGCAAGCAAAATGAGACACATCAGGTGTATGTTTGGTTTGAACGTTTTGATGTTTTATTTGAACATGAACGCACATTAAAATGTTTTCATATTACTATAAACTTATTCTAATTTTTTTTTTAATATATATATACAAGATAGAAATTCGAATCTAGCATAATCTAAGTGTATATGTGTGTAAAGTTTTATTCTAAAGACTTATGGCCTGTTTGGAAGTTTAGAGAGAGAGGAGAGTAGAGTGGAGTAGAGGGGAGGAGCGTAGTGGGGAAGAGAGTAGAGGGGAATCATTCCCCTCTATCTCGTTTGGATGTTTTTAAAATTAGTAAGGGGGAAGGGAGTAATTAGCCCTTCCCTTTGTTTGGATGTTTTATAAAAATTAGGATGGAGAGTAGAGGAAATGATTTAAATAGACAAATTTACTCTTATTTGAAAATGGACTTGCAACATTGGTCTATGATTAATTTATCAATTTTGTAAAGTCTTAAACATGATTATTATTCGTCCAAATCTTAGAATATGTTAGTGATTTTTTTTTTTTTAGAGAACCATAAATAAAATTAAAAAATAAAATAAAACAAAATAAAGTATATACCTAAAAACTAAAAAAACAGTATTAATAAATACTAAACAATGTCAAATTTAGTAGGTTTTTTCAAACTACAACCAAAATCCAAATTCTCATTTCTTTTCCACATTTTCTGAGCAACCAAACACAAGCACAAGTAGAGGGGAAAAAAAAAAAAAAAAACAGAAATTTCACAGAAACACAAACCAAATCCCCCAAAATGCACACAACTAGAAATGACATGAGACGAGAGCACAAATCAAACATTAAACACAAATCAAACATCAAACCCAAATTAGCCAAACCAAATCCAGTATCAAACCAAAGTTGCCAAATAAATCAAACACAAATCAATAGAAAATCAGCCAAGCAGAGCCAGACCATAGCCCTGCCCACCACCGACAGTTCAAACCCATAACCCTGCCCACCATCGACAATTCAACAACTACCACCAAAAATCAACCGAAAATGAAGATATTTTGGTTTAATCAATGCGAAAATCGATTTAAGTGAGGTGTTTGGCTGAAAAACGAAGAGAGGGAGAGCTCAAAAGGGGAAAAATGGAGGATTTATGGACCCCAGCCGCCGCGATCCACCGCCACAACAGCTAGCACCACCACGATCCTCCACCACCATTGGACTCCTCAGGAATCACAGCCACCCAATCAGAGAGAAAGATGAGATGTTTGAGAAAGGGAGGAGAGAGATGAGAGCGTGTCTGAGAGAGAAAAGAGAGTAGAGGGAGAGCAGACAAAGCGAAAAATGGAAAAGAGAGGTATAAAATAAAGGACAAAGATTATATAAATTTTCTCAGGAAACAAACAAAGATTATATAAATTTTCTCATGAAACAAACAAATATTATTTATATAATTGGTTTGTAATTTTGTTAGTTAAGAAATAGTAAATTGGAGAATTCATTTGGTCAATAACTTATCTACTCTACTCTCCCTCCAAATCTCTTCAATTCGAGGGAATTAAAAATGAGGAGTTAGAGGTAATTGAAATTCCTCCAAACCACTCCAAATCTCCCCCCCTCCTTCTTTAAAAAACTTCCAAACAAGGCAATTGAATTACTCTCCCTCCCTCTACTCTACTTCCCTTCTTTTTTTTTTACTTCCAAATAGGCCATTAAACTCCAGTTTTTATCTTCCACACCCCACAAGCATTTATACTAGAAGAATAACCATCACATTAAGAATGCACGGTGGTACTTATACTAATATTAAAGAGACAAGGAAGTAAGAAGTGAGTGTAATATGAGAGACAGCGGGAATGTCGTCGGCCACAGGATTTGAATCCAGCTCAGCTAACGTTGATAGGAACGCTATGGAATATGGATCGTCAACTTATGTTGACTTCTTCTTAAACATAGGAACATCCAATAATGTTCAGTTTTGATCAAAGAAATTCTCCAATAGTACTGTTAGCTTCTCTCTTCTTCTTTTCCTTTCTCTTTCTCTCTATCCCATTAAATTGGTGAGAAATAAACAAATCAAATATATCTAACTTTGTGGATTAGAATCCCAAGGGCATAAAAATTTCTTTTGATTACAAAATTTCCATTAATGAGTAGTGGGCTCAATTTTATGTAAATGAAAGCAGCAAAGATTGCTGAAAAGGCCTTAAGAAAGGTCAATCATTTGGGAGAAGTTTCTTTTATAAAATTATAAAAGGTTATTCTAAGCCAAGGTGGTGCTTTAATTTAGTAATCATTCTTCTTTTGGCCTCAAGTGGATAAATTAATGCATCTGTCTCTTCATTAATATTTTGAGATTATACTTAGCGGCGACATGAGGCAAATTAAAGAGATAGGCCAGATAGATGCTGAGATGATGGTTAACTTAATAATTTACACATTTTATCTTCTTAGCCGCGTATGGTATTATATATACGGTTTTTGTTTTTACTTATTTTTTGTTTTTTATTATGGGATGTTCTTACTTCTTTTTTACGTGGGAGGGATTTGGAGTTTTGACCTTTGATCGTTTTCATTAAAATATACACCAAATTCTATCATTGAGTTATATTTAATTATAAATTGTAGTAGCGCATATTTTTCAAAAGAGAAAATATACTTATTAGCATCAGTGTTTTATTAATTTTCATGCACAAATTCAAATGTGTTAGTTTGTCAATTGATAATGTATGGCACCCGGTAACTAAGTTCCTTTTTTTTCCTTTTCTTATTTAAGATATGATAAAATATGAAAGCTATATAAATACCGCATGATTTAAAACCAATAACATTCACTTCGGTTTCAAAATATATATATATATATATATTTTTTTTTTTTTTGGAGTAAACCTTCAGTCTGGATGTGGCATAAATGGGCTAATTTACGCCACCAATTAAACATTGCCACGTCAGTCCTTTATTGAAAGAATAATACACACTAGCACACACGATTCAGACCTGAGGAACAACTCAAAATCCTTAAACGGCTGAAGAACAACTCAAATAAACTCAAAATCCTCTCCACAGGATTCAGACCTGAAGAACAACTCCTCCAACGCCTAAACCCAGAGATGGCTTCTTCCTCTCTTTTGAGCACCGGAGCTCCGCCGCTGGCGCCACCGCACCAGACCTAAGATGTGTTATTTTATGATTTTCTATTTCCCTAAGGTGGTGCAGCCTTGAAAATTATATGGAACTTTTACTTTGTTTCTCTCAATTGTGGCAATTTCAAGGTGCGGCAGCACCAGCTCCAGAGACGAGATGTGTGGCGGCGCCAGCAGCACCAGCGGGGAGGCTCCAGTGCTCAGGGGAGATGAAGAAGTCGTATCTGGGTTTAGGCGTTGGAGGGTTGTTCTTTAGGTCTGAATCGTTTGGAGAGGATTTTGAGTTTAATTGAGTTGTTCTTCACGCGTTTGAGGATTTTGAGTTGTTCTTCAGGTCTGGATCTTGTGTGCTAGTGTGTATTACTCATTCAATACAGGACTGACGTGGCAGTGTTTAATTGGTGGCGTAAATTAGCTTATTTACGCCACATCCAGACTGAAGGTTTACTCACATATATATATATATATATATATATATAACATTCACTTTATAATAATTGCTCATTATTATCATTAATATATTAAGATAAGACACTATTTTTTTTTTTTTTTCCGTAGGTGAGATCTAAATCTTTAAATTTAGTATAAGAGATTTTATTATTGATTTGACTAAAAAAAAGTGTAAGAGATTTTATTAATTGAATTAACTCGTACATAAGACAGATGTTAGAGCATTAGCATTGGAAAATTCCAATTCTACTCTATTTTACCATTCCAAAAATCCACTTTATCATTATACCATACCATTTTACAATATCTCAAACATCTCAAAACTCTATTTTTATTAAAATATTATTTTTTAATCTTTCTTTATTATTTCTTTCCAACCGTCACTTTTTTTCAGACTTTGGCATGATTTGATTTTTCTGAGCTTTCCAACAGTATTTTTTTTCCTCTCTTTCTCCCCCAACCTTTAGCACCGGTTCAACACACAGAGCCACACACAGACCATGATACACCGATCAACCTATCCAAACCCATCACCACACACAGAGCCACACACACACACACACAAACACAAACCATCAAACCATCAATAAAGCCACGCACACAAACACAGACCATCAAATCATCAACAGAGCCACACACACAAACCATCAAACCAATTAGAGCCAACAACGGCCACCACACCCACCACCCAAGCCACCGATCAGCAAACTCAAGCCACCGATTAGAAACCCATGTCGCCGATTTGAGACCCAGCATATTTGAAACCCACTAGAGCAAACCCATTCAAAAAAAATCATCACCGGAGCCACCATCGGAGCTACCGATGATCAACCCACCGATCAAAAGATCCACCGTTTCAAACCCACCATCAACCGATCCCAGCCCACAGATCCAAACCCAGCTCGTCGATCCACGATGAGAGATGAGAGAGAGGCCATGTGAAGCTTCGGCAATGGAGATGGGTGAGGGTGAATTGGTTGAGATGGGTGAGGGTGAATCAGGTGAGAAATTTCGGAGATAAGAGAGTAGATGGAGAAACAGAAAAGGAAGAGAGAGAAGAGAACAGAAATAATGTGTTGATGAGAGAGAAATTTCAGGGGAAAACATCATAAATTTTTTTTTTTTTTACAATAGTGCTACAGTGCAAAAAAAATTTGCAATACTACTGTTTACAATTCTCTAATGCCAGAGTTTTTAAGGCTGCAAATGTCAAATTCTCCTTACATTAGGCATTAGCATTCCCCAGTGCTAATGCTTTGAACAAAAGATAGTTGTTAACAAAAGTAAAAATTATTGATGAATCCTGTTTCATCTCTTTTTGATAATTAATCATTAAAGGTTTTATCTTGTTGTCTCTTTATACAGTAACTATAAAAAATAAACATGTCGGGATAAGATAACATTTAAATCGAAGTTGCATATGATCACCACCATCGTTTTGATAATGACTACTACGTCATGCCATTAACCGGAAAGCCAAAACTTAAGGAAATATGTCGTTGAAAAATGAGGAATATAAATATATATATATATATATATATATATGTATTAGAACATATATATTTTTGTTGCAGACAATCGTTGTTCTACGTTACTTGATCACCACCGGACCAGCTGAGCCTATGGGTGAATTTTTTTGATGCATGCATATGAAAATCATCATATATGACAACTGAGATTGCATGAAATCGGGGTACATTTTGAAATACAGCGGCTGGAAATTCATAAAAATAGCATGCAGCAGTTCTTATCTCTTAAAACTTTCTTAGCACATGTATCATATATATTGTGGCAAAAAAGGAAAGAAAATAAAAAAAAATAAAAGAAAAGAAAACCTTTCAAGTAAAAAAAAAACCGTAATGACATTTTTAATCGTGTTTTATGTTAGTTATTTAAGGACAAAGTTTAGCTACAAAATTGATTGTAGCCTTAGGCTACAAACTCACTCAATATCTTTTTATTGGAGGTGAATTTTGACAAATCCACCATTGGATTACATCTTCTTCTTATATCCTCCATGTTTGCAAAATTTTAAGAAAATTAAAGATCAATAGCTATGTCATCAATAAATTTTTAAATTGCAAGTTTTTGTAATTTAAAATTATGCATGAAATATAAGATTATAGATTATATAGTAAATAATATCCAATTGACACAAAAATTGACATGTGTATTAAGAGCGTAAAGAACATGTAATTCAACGGTTAGATTTGCAAAATATGCAGTAATATTTATTTTATTAAGTGAGTTTGTAGCCTAAGGCTACAACCAATTTTGTAGCTAAACTTTTTCCGTTCTGTAATTCCCATTTCCTCTTTTACCACAATATATATATATATATATATAAAAGAAATAATTTTTTATTATATTAGCGTAAAAATCCACTGTATTGGCTGCAATAAGTGGTTTAGGACCTTCATCAATTAATTTGTACATATAATCAAGCACTTAGCTCTACGGCATATGTTCAGAAAAAATGCCTCTTTAAGAAATTATCATGCACTGCCAGTGTATTACGTCTCCCTCTTAGATAGGCGTGGACCGCATGAATCCCAGAAATAAAATCTATCTTTTTGCTATAAGCTTACAGGAGAGTGTTATACACCAAATGCATTAGATAATTTCAACTCAAGACAAGAGTCTCCCTTTTTAAGAAATTATTTTAATGTGTGCTGCCAATACCCACAAGTTATTGCAAGGAACTACGTATGATAGTAATTAGCATTAATTGCATTGCTCGAATGCCATCCAAGGCAAACCAATTGTCATAAGCTTTCTATACACGCCCTAATTAGTCACTTTTCTAATGTTTTCTATAGTTAAGCTCCCAAACCCAAAGCATGAAATCATACAAAGAAGATTCTTAATATTTGAAGAGGATAAAAATTAAGGTTGACGGATCCATTCAAACAAACCTGCTATAGGTGACGGTACTAGGTTAATGAGTGATCAAAATCAAGACGACAGATTAAGGTACTGAACGGAGAGACCACATGATGGATGGTCCACCATAGTGGACGGATGGTCCTCTATGATGGATGGATTCTAGGTACACGAGGCTGATGGATATCAAGGCCACATGGCATCCACATGGCTTAAGTAAATTCTAAGGAATCTTAAATGGAAATATCTTGCACCCTACGGTTAACCCGGGTCATGGAATCCCTATATGGTAAGAAATCCCGCAAAATACGTACGTTTATTAGGATCTTCCCCATAAAGAAACATCTTCTTGCCCAAGAAATAGGAGTCGGCTTTACACTACTATAAAAACTCCAAGCCCTAAAAAAACAAGGGGTCCGTTTGGATTGAACTTATTGTTGCTGAAACTGAAAACTGAAATTGAAAACACTATAGTAAAATAATTTTTAAATGTGTGAATAGTATTGTGAAACCCATTTTAATGAAAAAGTTGTTGAAAAGTGATATTTGTGGGACCATGAACAGTACTGTGATCCACTGATATAATAAAAGTGATGAAAAGTAAGAAAAGTGCGGCTACTGTTCATGAAAAGTATCTGCTGTCCCCTGCTACAGCTGACAAAAAAATAAATAAATAAATAAACGCAACACAAAACGCAGACGTGAGATTCATTACTATCCAAACGGCCTCAAGGTACGCATAATTTACTCCAGTTCTGGTACTCTAGAGTTGTGAAAGTTAACCTTGGGAGAGTTTTTGGCCGGTACCACACTGGTGCCCTCTGTAGGGTTTTTTCTTCTTCTTTATTGTGCAGGTTTTGTCTAGAGTGCAGGTTTTGTCTAGAGTGCGTGAGGCTGTGCGGCTTACTGACGATTTTCGGTATCATCAATATTTAATTTGTTTTAATATTTGATAAGCATGATTATCATGTGGTGGTCATACATATAATTCAATGGCAAGTTCAGTAAACTATTGATATTATAAGAAGTTAAGTGATGTAAATACTGTAAAGAGTTCCATTATATTCAACTTTTTATGACTCAATTACCTTTCTGGATTTTTTTTTTTTCTTTGCATGTTTTCACCTATTTAGTGCTTTATGTACAAAAATTTTCATGTCAATTGGATGTTATTATTAAATCCAAAATTAATTTGTTCAATACATTTAAAAACTGGAAATTAGAGTTTATCACCTTTTGATTACTAAAGTTTACCTCCCGAGTATTGAAAATCGACATTAAACCACCCTCTGCCAGTATTGAAAATCCGCCATTAACCTAAAAAGGCTAAGTAGATTTGTTTTTTGCTTTTGAAATTTTTACTAAAAATAGTTATTATTTTAAAATATATATGTAATTTATGATTAAAAAAAATCCACCAACTCACCAAAACCCACCAAAGCTACACCACCTTGAAATACCCACTACTGCCGATCATGAACTCCACAACCTTCAACCTCATGATTTAACCTTGTAAAAAATACAATTTAGTATTTCTAGTTTGTAAGAGACCACATAATCAATATTGGTTAGTTGAGGTTCGGCAAAATATCAAGTCTTTATATATAATTCAATAGTTACAATTTAGAGAAATTTAAATCTTAAATATTTCCATTAACAATACAAGAAAATATTAATTGAGTTATAAGGCTCGATTTTGATCTGTATCTAATATTATTAAAAAGCTATATTAGATATAACTCAGAATATAACCATATATGGTCACAAGATGCATACTCATAATTTCGTTAGTCTCACTAACACACACTTGAGAATACTTTAAAGGTTCTTGCCTCGAAGAACCACATCGTTTTAAGTAACTTGCATAATGTATTCCTTACATGACAGAACATGCATTAACATTATCATCACTGAATAGTGAGACAATGTTGTCTTCAGTTGCATTTGAGGCCGGAAAAGCTTGCACGACATTTCGAACGTAGCCGGAGGGTGCCCTTTTGTCATAGGCTCCAGGTGCATAAGGATAGTATACTAGATGTTGAGGAACATAAGGCCAAAATTCAGCTCTCTTGCCAGTACTTTTTACTCTTTTCAACACCTTATTTGGTTCAACATAACCACTAACTGTTACCCTTTGTTGCTTTCGGTTCACCTCCACAGATTTTACACCTATATGCAGTTTGAGAGGAAGAAGTAGTGATTTAGCTTATAAAACAAAACAAAATATAAAATGCACATTTGTAAAATAGCTAAGTAGGCCTATTGGGTTGACTGCCTTTCATCCAAAACCATTATTTAATCTTATTTATATTCTTGGATTTTGATGCTAATAAGCTGATAATTAGGCGGAAACCATGCATTTGAGAATAAAAATATAGGTGCATGTTTGGTATAGTTTATTTTTCATCTTTTTGAAAATGAGATTATTAGGACACCACAACCACAAGTAACAAGATATATTTTTTTCTCCCACCAAAGGGGGGCCTAAAACGTCAGCTCTTTCATTTGAAAGGAAAATTAAATTAAAATGGAAAGAAACCATGTAATAATAAATTATCAAGGTAATCTTTTTTTTTCATCTTTTCATTAAAAACAAAAACCAACAAAGTGATGTTAGGAATCAGCAATTTATTTTCTATGTAGGCATACTTCAATTTAAAAATAAATAAATAAAAGTTATTAATAGATGATGATGGCTTCTCTATGAAGGGTCTCAACTCACAACAAATTCATTTGTTTCGGTTTTTGATATTTGTGGGTTTCAAGCGTGTACTTTTTTCTTTTTTCTTTTTTCTTATAAATGCTTCTATATACCTTTCTTTCATGGTTGCTTGTCTGATAAGTGATATATCACAGAATTGCAATACAGGGGACAAAACAAAGCTTCAATAAAAATATAAATACACACACACACAGACACACAAGCAGCTAGCTTAACAATATAACCTTTCATGTTGGTAACAGCATTTTTAACTCTTCTTTCACATCCATCGCAGTCCATTTTCACTTTGATATCGACCGTCTGAGAAAGAAAACATAAACCATAGCATAAAATAGCAAGAGAGAAAGCATCAAATACATATTACAGAATATATATGTAAGCAGTGCAGAGTAGACTTCAAAAAATATTTATGTATGTAAAGGTTAAATAGTTGCTGGTAATAAAAATGGGTACCTGCAGTGCTTTGCGCTTGCTCCTTGTGCTGGTGACAGTGCAAAAGTTGGAGAGGTAATCAAGAGCACCCATTTATCTTCTCTTTTAGTAGAAAGAAAATGAGAGAGAGAGAGAGAGAGAGAGAGAGAGAGAGAGAGAGAGATGTGAAACACTGTAAACACTAGGTATTTATATAAGTGAAGAAGTTGTATGTTGGATTTGAAAAGAAGATGTTCAGAAAAGCAAAGCACACATGTTTTCAGTTTTAAAATAACAATACATACATTTTCACACACTTTTTTCACTTACACGTATTTTTAAAAAATATAAACAATATTACCAAATGGACTATGTCTAGAAAATCGAGTATTATTCTATAACCAAAGGAAATAAAATTGTCCATAAAGCATGCTAATGTGGCTGCAAATAATGAAAACACCGCTTTTGCGATGCTTATTTGTTTATTTTAGTTAGGTTAATGAGAAAATGCTCGTAAAGGAATTTTATATGTGTTTGCTTTTGTTTTTGTTCAGTAAAAGTGTGGCTTTGCTTTCCAATTATTTTATGATAAATTATCATTTAAATACCCCCAATCATGGCCTCTATTGGTTGATTCTATCCAAAGTTTCAAATATCAAAAAGAATTCTTCCATTCTCTCCTTGCCTTCTATTCCAACTATTTAATTGTTGTCAATCATTGTCTTTAAACCATTCAAGTATATTCTGTGGGGGAAAAGAGTTAGATTTACTTCCAAAATTTAAAATTTTCCATGTACTTGAGAAATAGAAGATGACAAGAGCTGAACTAGAGGAAAATGGCTTCTTGTTTGAGAAGATTTTCAAGAAAATGGATTGAAAAGTGCTTCATTTGATTGTGACAAATAAATAAGTTAAAAAAGAAATAAGACTTTGCAACGTGCATTTTTCCCTTGTGTGGATATATATATAAATAGGGATGAATTGCATTTAAAAAAAAAAAAATCTTATTACACACTCCGTATATACTGCCTATAAAGCAACGTCACATACCTTTGAAATCATGTTTTAAAAACATGATATCAAATTTATTTTTATTGGTTGCTTTAGACATTTAGCAATGTGTGTCCAGTGAGTATAATAAGGAGTATGAAATTATTATTACTCTTACATCTTCTCACCTTAAGCCTAAACTATAAGATCTATTCCTCCTAAACTTGTCTGAGCAGTCAGCCCCTAAACAATAATCATAGTTGCAATCCCGTTATAAAAAAATTTCCATTTTCCTTTATAGTTAATACTAAAGTTCATATGTTTATTATTAAGGAATGTGACATTGCCTCGATATATCACTTATGCTTTATTATGGGTCTTATGTACTTGTAAATTGTAATGAGTTCATTTACTCTTCTCTTTCTCCTTCTCCTTATCAATTTTTATTTTATTTCTTAAAAAGATTATACTCGTAATTCCTCTCCAATTTTATTAGCATAGTTTTTTTGGTTAATACTTTTAACATCGTATGGGAGACTACTAGTTTGTTTTCTCTTGAACTCCAGAGCTCGTTTGTCTTTGTTTTAGTTTTCTGTTGGGTCATAGGAGCTTCTTGGTCTTGGTTTTGGTTTGCGTTGGTCCTAATCGTGAGAAAAGGTCTCAAAGCAATCCCAGGAGCCCACATCATTTGGGTGTGTGGTTGGTAATGGGTACATGAACTTGTTGAGTCTGCTCCACTAATTATTTTCTTAAACTATTGGATTGGATGCTTTAACACTTATTTGTCACAAAAGTGGAGGATATTGTAAACAATTATGTATAGTAAAAGGGTTAATTTTTTTAAATTTGAAGTTTAATTAAGAAGAACATTGCAAATGACCCTATATATGAATAATAGAGAGCCAAATGGACTTTCCAATATTCATTTTAAACAAAAACTAAAAGTTTGATCCAAGAATATTTGTATGCGCCTTATGTTATGTAGTTCAGACTTAACTTTACTTAAAAAGTTGTAAATTAATGGGAAGATTTTATTTATTCTTGTATAGGCGTCGCGCATTCCAATGGCTAGTGTTTAATCATCTACAAAGCGTAATATGATATTCAAGCATTATCTACAGAAAGTATTAATAAGCTCTTTCTATGATGCCCTAAACGAGAATCTCCTGAACTTTGATCTACCACTCAATTTTTCAGACTTCTTTGTTGACTATATACTACTGCAATAACTTTTTTGCTGTCCTGCACTACTCATGCATGAATTTCAGCAGAGAGTTCGGCCTGTGCATGCATGCCTCTAAACTCTAAAGTTTATGGTATCATCATTGGACTTTTTCATCCCTTTCATCGAAATCATTTATTAAACTAACCATAAAATTTAAACTTTTGATATTAGATCACTAAACAACCCAAAACAGAAGATACAAGCTCATGAGAGGAAAGTTATCTTAGATGTGATTATTATCCAATGTGTTGCTTTAAATTTGCTTCAATAATCACCAAAGAATTGAAGAACAAGGGGGTAATAAATAGTAATGTTAAAGATCTAAGGACTAACGGGTTTTTTCTTAATTGTTACCTTATCATGCGTCAAACTTTGATTGTCAAGGAATTGACTAGGCTTGTGAGAGTAAGTCGAATCTGAAATTCCTTCATTATCAAGGTCTCTAAAACAACAGTCATTGTGAAGCAATGTCGGGAGAGTAACATAGAGACTTATAGAAAAACATTGGCGACAGATTTAGTGATTTTTTGGATAGTGCACTGTTTACAAGTACTTTTTGGATAGCGTCCAGCATCCAATGTTTTTTTGTGCGTCCAGCAAGTACTTTTTTTCACAAAAACAATTTTAAAACTAGATCCCACAATACTATTCATACATTTAAAAATTCTTTTGTTACAGTGTTTTCAGTTTTCAGTTTTTAACAATAAGCAGTATCCAAACAAACCCTTAGAAGATTGATGTGGTTGAAATAGTATAAGAAAAAGTAATAGTATGAAAAAAGCATTAGTATAAGAGAAGTAGTTTGAGTGAATTTATATATAAAAATGATGTTTTAGAGTCTTAGGTTAGGTACACTTTGGTGCTTTTGCTAATAATTCATCGCCTGTGTGATGGTAAGATTTAATGTTCGACATCTAGCAGCTTGTGGTGGGCTGTTCAGCTACATATGGACTATAATCAGTAAGTGAAAGCCTCATTTAGCAATGAAGCAACCCATTTAACAACAACAAAATTCGTTTAGTAGCAATCAAGCTCGTTCTGTTACAAATCGATTGGTACAGATGCAAAGTATTACTCATTTACCAGTAGTCTTTGACGTTTAATACTAACTTCACTGATTCAAGGAAGAGTATACTCATCCTTATCAACCTCATACATCCAGAAAAAATTAATAAGAACTCAACAGTACAAGAGAAAGATGTTGAAGATAAGCTTTGTAGCTGCTGTCACGTACGTGGAGTTTCTACTTCCTAGGTTTAAATAGACATCTAGAGCTTCACTTTGTTGAATATCAGTCATGTCTAACATTCCCTTTATGGCCGGGCATGGGTTATGAAAATATCTAAATAAAATTGAAAGCTCGGATTTGTGCTAAAACACAAGAGCTTGCTTAGACCCCCAATTAAAAACTTATAGTTAGATTGCTTTTACTCAAACTTGAACAAAATGTAGAACAATAGTAAATATCCGCAATGAACTGATAACACTATTCTAAGTCATATTAATCCACAATCAACAATAAAATGAAAGATTAAAAAGTAGGGAAGAGAGATGCAAACACAAAATAATATCAAAATGTGTTATTGAAGAGAAAACTGAAGAATTCAGCAAAAAATCTCTCCGTGACCCTCCAAGTCGAAATCAATCCACTAGAGAATAAAGTTGGAGTACACGAATAACAAAAGTCCCTCCAAGCCTAATCTACCCTATGTACTTGAACCCTCCAAGCTCTTACTACCAACGAACTTCTCAAAGTCTTGTCTTCTTTAATTTTCAAATCCCGCAATTCAACTCGATTACATCTGCCACTAAATGGCTCCTTCCAATGCTTTCTAAAAGCACCAAAATCTCACTTAACACTCAGAATGGGTGTGGTAAGTGTCTGGGCTAACAACCTTTCAAGGATCTAGAGATGGAGAGGTAGAAGTTGAGGAAAACTACAAGAAAAAGTGTAGATGATTGTGAGTATGACAATCTCTAACTCTCAAGTGTATTTGCTAGGGTTTTCTCTCTAAAATACGCTCCTTACAATTCGTGGGTAATGAGGGTATTTATAGTGTGGGTAAAGAATTTAGTAAAACAACTTAACTTTTTGCCAAACAAAATGTTTTACGGGTACTTTGCGGGATGACCCTTCTCGCGAAACACTCGCAAATTTGAAAGTCTGGTGTGACTCTTCAGCTTCCAGTCATGTGCTTCACATGTGATCTTTTTATGAGTTGCTTCTTGCGAGATACTCGTGAGATAGTCATGAATTGCACTGATTAATCTTTTGAAGCTTGATTCTTCACCGATCTCTCACACTTATCCCTTACAAAGAAACCCACATACATAGAGGGAAAATAATTGAAAAAATTACAATCAAATTTGGCACAAAATTAAAGCCAACACAAGCTAGTTGGAAATCAAAACTTTACAATCTTCCCCTTTGGCTATTCCGTGACAAAACCCCTAAACAAACTATTAAGTTCTAAAAGTTCAGAACAATTGAAAAATTGTGAACACAAACTTGTCTAGATATAGATCTTAGAATCTATAGGTATTATTAGATAATGTTCAAGGTGATTCAAGTCAAGATTCAAGAACAAGTAAGCTACAGAAAGAAGATTTTAGAATTTTCCTGGTTCGACCAATCGAAAGACAAGCTCGATCGATCGAAATACGGATCTGAAGAATTTTATGTTTGGCCCAACAGCAATTCAAGCCCAAAAAGGATTAGGCTTTCAGATCTACTTCTTCTAATATATAAAGGAAACCTTAAGCATGTTTTTATAAGACTTTTCAGAGAGAGAAGAGTGTGCCACTTTTCTATCTAGGGTTTTGTACCCAAAAAGCTCTCTCATATCTTCTACCGATGTTATTCCTTGAAGAATCTCAAGATCCGGTGTTGCAAAAGTTACTTCCTTCTCTAGTCCTCAAAGATGCTGATGATCTACACCTTCAAGGGTGGTCTTGGAGTCACAAATAGGAGAGTTTAAGTTGACAAACCTTTAAGTGGAGTCTGAAAGTCACAAGCAAGTGAGCTTGTGTTGGTGTAAAGTCCAAAGAGATAAGAAGTCCGTGGATTCAGAACTTGCACGTGGTCGTGTTACTAAGTTCTACATATGATAGCAATAGGATGCTAGTGGTCTAAGTCTTATTGTAAACTTCGATTCTCTATAGTGTATTTGCTTTTTACCTTAAGGATAGTTAGGTTAAATCCTCTCCAATTTTTTTACAGGTTTGGTTTTCCTAGGTCATCATATCGTTGTGTTATTTACTTTTCTGCTGCTTTACATGATATGACTTTATTGTTTTAACCTAGAACTAAATAATAAACCTAAGTATTCACTTGATTAATTAAGTAGGTTAAAAAATCTAGTTTACAGGGGTCTAAAAGCCTAACATAGTCTCTAGACTTAAACGTAAGTTTGGGAACATAGGCAAAACTAACTCACGCCTAAATCTAAAAGCTATGAAACACTTGAACTATATACACCTGTATCCTGAAATACTTGCACATAACAAATAGAATTCATTAAGCACTAGATAAATAGAACACAAGGCATATATAAAGAATAAGTAAAATGCGATCAAGATACCAAATGAGATATAAGACATATAGCAAAACTTGATCAAATATAAATAGTCATTAGGAAATTACCACAATGAGCATTTAACTATTAAATGATATCTTGACACGCAATGCAATTAAGAGCAATGCTAAAATTAATTGCATGCCCAACGTACCACATGATGCATTAATGAAAGTAAAGCTAGAAGCAATAGATAACTATAAGCATCAAGAAACGGCTATAAAAACCAAGATACATAAAGTACTAAAGAAAACTATGTTTTAAACTAAAGTACTTGAAAGTTTTAAATAAAGCACTATAAATAACAAAAGCTATAAAAGCATAAAACATAAACTAAACTAGCCAAACAATGGTTAGACTATCCAAAAAGTGTGTGGCTCGAATATTCACACTAAGTGCTCTCCCCCTTTTTGGCACGAATAGCTAAAGGCTTTCCTTGAGTTTGCGCTGAATCTCATCCAATTGTGTCTCAATGGTGGTTAGACGAATCTGAACATGATTGTTGTTTGAGTATATGACATTAGCAAGAACCAGAAATGCACAACTCTTTGGAGGCTTAGGAGGACTCTTCCTTGCCTTTTCAATAGATGAGTGACCCTTGCTCATTTGAAGAGAGAGCAATGAGATTGGTCTTTGACTAGGCAAGGTTGTTCCTTCTTTTAGAGGACAGACACCCTTAAGAATCATGATCTTCATGACAAGACTGCAGAAAGGAAAACACATCCTTGTAGCTAATCTCTCCACTGTTTTGCCCATGGTCTAAAATATGTGAGCACAAATATCAATTTGAGCTCCCTTGATTAAATCATATAGAAAGTACTCTTCTGAGGTTAATGAAACCTATGTTGGACAGAAGGTACAGGCTTGAGAACATTATCAATGTGAGACTTTTCATCTCCGGTCCAAAATTTGAAGTCCTAATGGAGGTGCCTATGGTGGAGACTTCATGATCAACTCCAAAAGACTCAAAAATCTCAGCAACTAGTGCCAATCTGTCATCATATGGAGAAGTATCTACATTTTCCGAAAGATTGATGCGAAGAATCTTTGCTAGGTAGTCCAGAGTAATAACAAAATCCTTTTCTCAAACCCAACACTTCAATTCAGCTCCGGTGAACCATGCATTAAAGTAGAATTCTTTGACCAACTCTTTAATGGGATCCTCAAAGTTACCAAACAAACTTGACCAATCCTTATTCGCAAAGTGTTGGAAAAACTGGTTTTGCATCTCATACAAAACCCACAGCGGAAGCAACACAAGGATCTACTTCATTCATGAGAGATAACATGTAACTTTGAATTTTAGAACAAAAAAGAGAAAGCGTACCTTGGTGCAGTGAAATTCAAAAACAAGACTTGAGAATACCTTCAATCTTCATTCCAATTCCACATGGTGCCAAAGATGAGTAGTCTCTCAATCAATTCTTGTTTAAGTTGATTTTCCTTTGGGAAAGTGAATTCCAAAAACCTATAGAGAAATTTTTTTTCTTTTTCTTTTAATCATACATAGGTTTTAACTGCCGTAGAAGTTACTTTATTTAATAACTCTTATTAAATAAAAACTAATTATCTAATTGGGTTAGCCTTTTGAGCCAACCCAATTAGGCTTAAGTGTGTGGCTTGGGATGGGACCAAAGGAACTAATAAGGCTCTAGCTCCAATAGGCCTCAAACTTATCTGGCAACTCTTAACAAGCCCAAAGTTACCATTAATTATATAACAAGTACCACTATGAAAATATAATTGCACTCTAGGCCTTATTAATAAATCATTTCCCAAGACTCTAATAAGATATCATTTGACTCCTCCATGAAATATCCATAGTGAACAAAGTCATAATTAACTGTCACTTTGTAAACAACTATTTTATTCCTCAAGTACCTAGTTTAATCTTTTAGTTATTCATATTTATGAAATCTAATTTCATAAAATATGAACTTTAGTAACTCTTACTAAAGTGGCCAGCCCTGAATAATTAGTTCCCATTAAACTTATCTCAAGGGGATATTTCGTGTCTCTGTAGAGAGAGATTATGAATTCCACCTTGAGAATATGTGTTCCCTCAACATTACGTTTAGTTACCCAACATACTGAGGTTTTGATCGTAAAACTAGATCTCACTCCTAATATATCAAAGTAACTTACATTTCATGATCGAGTTCACTACCCTCTCAGAATTGAGAATCTATGAAATTAGAAGTCGTGAGATTAATTATTCATGTGACAGTTGTTAATTGAATAATTAATCTCACAACGGTCCAGTTCAATATGTCTTACACACTTAACACATATCAACACATCAACTAGAAGTCTCCACTTCCATAATCAAGACAAACCATCTTAGTTAATGTGTTATAGTCTTCGCAGATGAAACGCCAAATTTCATCACCGACTACAAACTATATTTTGAGTTTACAAGAAACTTGTGATTTATATCTTCTGTAACTAAATTACATAAATCAAATACAATGCATCTCAAGGACTATGATAATGTCCAATTAGTTCATTTACAAATAGTCTCCTATAATTAAACAATTTAATTATTTATAACATGCCAATAAATTGGATTTTAGGGCACAAACCCTAACACAAAGATCTTAGGGATGAAGGTTGATCCCAAGGTGTCGAACCTCACAATCCTTTCCACCACAGTAGGTGCATTCTTGAAATTGTTAAAGAAGGATTGAGAGTCCAAAAGAATCTTGAACCTCTTGTTGTCAAAGTCTCCCATTGATTGACGAGTCCTCTTTGATACAGGAGATGATGTGAGATCAATCAAAGGTTCCTTGCCACATGAAGATTGACGAGCCATCTGCAAAATAACACACAAGCAAACAAACAACACAAACATGGTAACAAACTTGATTAGATACAAGTTAGTCCATAAACATGAATAAATTGTCCCAAAATAGAAATAGACAGGTAAACATAGTCACAAGAACATGTTATAAGTGCTATGAGTCTAAAAAGACTTACATAGCAAGAGTGAATGCAAAACATGTCAGGTGACAAAGTATGTGCATCAAGTGTGCTTATGGTGTGCATGTGAGATGCATAAACAATGCATGACAAAGCACTCACGAGTCAAAGTGTGTAAAACACACAACCAATGATTAAAACATGCCAAGCATGCATAATCATGGTAATCCCCAAAAATTTGTACTCAATGGAGTTTGAAACAATGAAAAAAATACCATATGGGCATTTTATCAAACACTTAGAGTGCACACATGACACTTATATGTGAAACAATACATGAACATATGAAAATATTGCCTAAATACATGTTAAAAATGCCACTTAGAGCCAACACAAACATAAACAAACACAATGGGACACTGCCCAATAAAAAATTAAAAAAAAAAAAATCACAAGATTTGACAAGAAAATGAAATTTTACCAACCCCTTTCAAAAATAACCCAACCCTAGAAATCCTAGAATCTAAGGCTTAATCTAAGGATTCAATGATTAAAAGTATTAAAACATACCTTAGATGAGTCTTAGAGTTGTGGTTGAAATTTTAGAGAAAATAGTGTTTTGGGTTGAGAGAGGCGCAGAGGAGGCAAAGTGAAGTTTTTCAAAAACTATCACTATTTGGCTTTTAAAAACTGAAAGTCCACTCACTTCATGGGTTAGCTACTCACGAGTTACTCGTAAAATGCCTCAAATGCATAGGGCTAGTTTCGCGGGAAGCTATTTCTCGCGAAGAGTTGCAAGGGAGTTGCAAAACTCTCTGTGTAAAATTTTGGAAGAAATAAAAATTAGCTTCCTCATTTTCGTGGATAGACTGCAAGATGTCTTACTCGCGACTTACTCACAAAAATGCCTCTAAAGGAGTTTTTCAACAAAATAGATTTGGCTTCTTGGAAAAACTCTTAAAACACAAAAGTGATATACAAAAACACTTTCAAATCTTTTTGGGTTTGATCATCAAGCAATTGAGTATACACAAATCACATTTGAACATGTACAATCACACAAATGAAATAGGCATTCATTGAACATTAGTCTTATGTGTTGTGTGTGTGAACCAAGTATAAACTAGTCCATAGTCTAGTATGAAGCTTCAATGATCAATTCAATCAAGTCATGCACAACTAGCACGAAGTCAAGTGACCTATCTCACTAGTAGAAATGAACATACATGACCCCCTACCAATGTGTTTACAATTGATTGAAAGCTTTTTATTTGGCTTCCATTTTTTATACTTTTGATCAATACAACTCAATTTTTTGAGCAACGATGCCATGAAATTTTTTATATTTCTTTGATGAATAAGCCTTTGGCTTTGGCATCATATATTTTGAATACTTTTTTTCCTTCACCTTTTCCTTGTCAAACTAATTTTCGAAGCAAAGCTTTTTTAACTCTTTCTCTTTTAAAGATTGACGTTTGTAGAGCTTTTGACATAAAAATAAACGTGAGGAAATATATAAGCACAAGTCTACGCATGTATCAAGATCAAACAAGACTATTGACTAATCATTCATAACAAGCTTGAAGATCTATTTACAATGATCAAACGTAGATTTCTAGATGTCGCTTATACTTAAAAATGTGCATACATAACAAGCTAAGCTCGTAAATGCACTACGCCATTAGTACAGAGGTACTAGGCCAAACTCAACATGTGATATATACAACACAAGCGATTAAACCTTCTTTTTTTTTTTTTCTAAGATTTTTACTTTTTATGGGTTTTTGAATTTTTCAACACACTAAAAAACAAAACAATAAAGTAAGATCAACAAAAACAAGGTAAACCAAAAACAAAGACCTATAAAAAGATTCAAACTGAGAACCATCAAGTGGTTTAGTGAAAATATCAGCCTTTTGATTGTCAGTGTTGATGAACTCCAGCCATACAACTTTCTCTTCCACCAAGTCTCGAATGAAATGATATCGAATTTTGATATGCTTTGACTTTGAATGTTGAACAAGGTTTTTGGATAGATTAATGGCACTTGAATTGTCATAGAAAAAGCACATGGTGTCTTGAGAAATCCCATATTCATAAAGAAGTTTTTTCATCCATAAGAGTTGAGCACAATAACTACCCACTGTAATATACTCTGCTTCAGCAGTTGATAAAGACACTAAATTTTGCTTCTTGCTCATCCATGACACCAAATTGTTTCCGAGGTAAAAACATACTCCCGAGGTGCTTTTTCTATCATCAACACACTTGGCCCAATCAGCATCTGAGTATCCGGCTAGGCAGTCATTTAAGTCTCTTAAGTACCAAATCCCATAGTCGGATGTTCCATTGACATAGCAAATGATTCTTTTAACCACCGTCATATGGGACTCTTTGGGAGCTACTTGAAAACAAGCACATACCCCAACACTGAAGGCTATGTCTGGCCCACTTGTAGTGAGATATAGGAGACTACCAATAATGCTCCTGTAAAGGGTTGGATCTACTTCCACACCAACTAGATCGAAGCTTTGTTTGACCGAGAAACTCATTGGAGTAGATTCCTGTTTCTTGGAGTCTAAACCAAATCTCTTCACGAGATTTTTGGCCTACTTCTCTTGAGATATGAATATCTCATCTTTTCGCTATTTCACTTGAAGACCAAGGAAGTAGTTTAGTTCCCCCACCATGCTCATTTCAAATTCCTTCTTTATTTCTTCAAAAAATTCTTAAGCAAGAGCATCAATTGATGAACCAAACACAATGTCATCTACATACACTTAAGCTACAAGGAGAAATTTTTCATTTCGTTTGACAAAAAGTGTTCGGTCAGCTTAACCTCTTTTGAAACCACAATCCAAAAAGATATGACGTAATACAATCATACCATGCCCTTGGTGCTTGCTTCAGTCCATATAAAGCTTTCTTCAATTGGAGAACATGGTCCAATAAATGAGGATCTTGAAACCCTTTTGGTTGCTCAACAAATACTTCTTCTTGTAGAAGCCTATTCAAAAATGCATTATTCACATCCATCTGATAAAGCTTAAAATTCATAATACATGCTATAGAGAGAAGAATCCGGATTGACACAATTCTTGCTATCGAAGCAAATGACTCATCAAAGTCTACACCTTCAACTTGAGTATAACCTTAAGCCACCAATCTAGATTTGTTTCGCACAACCTCACCATCGTCATCGGTCTTGTTCTTGAAGATCCACTTGGTACCAATTACATGAGTGTCCTTTGGTCTTGGAACCAATTTCCATTCATCATTTCTAACATATTGATGTAATTCTTGGTGCATGGATTCTACCCAATTTTCATCTTTCAAGGCTTCTTCCAACTCCTTTGGTTCAAATTGAGCAAGATAGCAATGATACGTCACATGATTCACACTATAGCTAGGTTCTCTTCTCAAATGTAGGCCCTCATCCAAATCTCCAATTATATTATTTTTGGGATGATTTAGACTCACTCTTGACGATGGTTTCTTTAAAGTGGAAGGCTCATCATCACGAGAGATTGGAGGTTGGACTTCCAAAGGAATGAGTGGGCTTGATGACCCTTGGGTTAATCTAGTTTCCTTTCTTGATGTGGTAGGAGTAGTTTCCTTTTCCGGTGATTGTCTCCCAACATCATCACTTTGTGAAGAGTTACCATCATCATCATTCTTCTTAAGGTTTGAAGCTTCTCCACCTTCATCAACACTCTTTTCCGGAATGACAACATCTATAACCACATTTATTGACTCCATGACCGTCTTTTTATGCTTGTTTTAGACTCTATAAGCTCGGCTATTCACGAAGTACCCTAGGAAAATTCTTTCGTCGCTCTTGGCATTAAACTTCCCATGATTTTCCCTATCATTGAGAATGAAGCATTTACTTCCAAAAACTCAGAAGTATTTCACCTTGGGCTTCTTTTCTTTCCATATCTCATATGACGTTTTCTTTGTTCCCACTCAGAAGAAGATTCTATTCCCAATGTGGCATGAAGTATTCACCGCTTCAACCTAAATTTTTTGCGAAATATCCTTGTTAAGAAACATTACTCTTGCTATCTCTTGTATCACTCGGTTCTTCCTTTCAATAATCCCATTTTGTTGTGGAGTTTTTGGGGCCGAGAATTCCTTCTTAATTCCATGCTTATTGTAAAATGCTTCAAACTTTGCATCCTTAAATTCCTTCCCATGATTACTTTTTTTTTTTAGATGATGGGAAATCCCTTTTCATTTTGAAACTTCTTGCAAAGTTTTTCCATCTTTTCACATGCTTCCGACTTCTCTCTAAGGAATTCCATGCAAGAGTACCTTAAGAAATCATCAACCACAACCATGATGTACCTTTTTCCACCCATGCTTTCCGTTCTCGTTGGACCCATTAGATCGACATGAAGCAACTCCAATCGTCGAGATGTAGCAACAACATTCACTTTGGAATGGGTTGATTTAGTATGTTTTCCCAACTAACATAGGCCACAAACATTTTTCTCAATCTTTCCAAACTTCAGCAAACCAATCATGGCTTCAAGCTTCGAAATGTTTTCCACTTGCTTGTAATTGGCATGTCCAAAGCGTTGGTGCCATAGCTCCAATAAATTAACTCGGGCACTCCGACATGATACATTCGGCTGGGAACCATGTCATAGCAATTGTTGGTGGTCCTAAGTCCCTTCAAGACTTGCACACCATCTTTATTGAGGATTAGACACACTTTCTTGGAAAATTGGACCAGAAAATCTTCATCACAGATTTGGGTGATGTTCAGCAAGTTTGCCTTCAACCTTTTGATGTATAGAACATCGGTCAACAAAGGAAGCCCTGGAATTTTAATAGTTCCCTTTCCAAGGACTTGTGAGTGGCCACCTTCCCCAAATGTCACATAATCATCCTCTTTGCTTTAAGGCTTTTAAAAAGAGATTTATCGCCAATCATGTGCCATGAGCACCCACTGTCAAGATACCACAAACATGAATTAAACACTTTTAATGCGGTATGAACAAATAGACAAGCATGTGGCAAACATTCTTGTTTTTCAAAGCAAGACTCATCTTCCTTTACATTTTTCTCGGATGAGTGAGGCTTCCTTTTTAGACCATCGAGCTTATTACACAAATGTCTATTCCTCCTCTTATATTTTGTGATCAAGGAATTAGACTCACACAAGCTATTATGAAGCACATGATTTCTATGCTCTAGACATTTTAGCATGTGTATGAACATTCTAGCATGTTTCTTAGATTTTAATAATTCTAAGAGCTCATTACTAGGACAATCTCCAAAGATGCTCATAAAGTCATTATCACAAACACATAAACCACAATTCGTGTTAGCCTTTTCCATTACCATAGCAAGGAGGGGTCTAGGATCACACAAGGATAATGAAATACGACAAGTGTACCTAATTTGATACCAATTGAAAGCTCAAATTTGTGCTAAAACACAAGAGCTTGTTCAGACCCCCAATTAAAACTTATGGCTAGATTGCTTTTACTCTAACTTAAACAAAGTGCGGAATAAGAGTAAATATGCGTAATGAACCAATAACACTACTCTAAGCCATATTCATCCACAATCAACAATAAAATGAAAGTTTAAAAATTAGGGAAGAGAGATGCAAATACAAGATAACACCAAGATGTGTTATCGAAAAGGAAACCGAAAAAACTCGACAAAAAACCTCTCCACGACCCTCCAAGTCGAAATCGATTCACTAAAGAATAAAATTGGAGTACACGAATAACAAAAGGCCCTCTAAGCCTAATCTACCCCATATACTTGAGCCCTCCAAGCTCCTGCTACCAATGGACTTTTCAGAGTCTTGTCTTCTCTAGCTTTCCAAATCTCACAATTCAGCCCAATTGCATCTGCCACTAAATGACTCTTTCCAATGCTTCCCAATAGCACCAAAATTTCACTTAACACTTAAAATGGATTTGGTAAGTGTTTGGGCTAACAACCTCTCAAGAATCTAGAGATGGAGAGGTAGGAGTTGAAGAAAACCACAAGGAAATGTGTAGATAATTGTGGGTATGACAATCTCTAACTCTCAAGTATATTTGCTAGGGTTTTCTTTCTGAAAAACATCCCTACAATTTGTGGGTAATAAGAGTATTTATAGTGTGGGTAAAGAATTTGGTAAAGTAACTTAACTTTTTTCCAAACAGAATGTTTCGCGGGTACTTCGCAAGATGGCCCTTCTTGCGAAACAATCGCAAAATTGACAGCCTAGTGTGACTTTTCAACTTCCAGTCATGTGCTTCACATGTGGCCTTTTCGCGGGTTGCTTCTCGCGAGATACTCACAAGATAGTCGTGAATTGCATTGATTCATCTTTTGAAGATTGATTCTTCACCGATCTCTCACACTCATCCTTTACAAATAAACCCACATACATACAGGGAAAATAATTAAAGAAATTACAATCAAATTTGGCACTGAATTAAAGCTAACACAAACTAGTTGCAAATCACAACTTTACAAAAATGAATGTGGAAGTTCCTTTGGCTACCCAAAAACTACCCACATTAGTAGGTTTATAATATTGTGCATATACAAAAATGTTGTAGTGACTGTGTAAACATACATGGTTATCGTAGCTTTCTATTTGACTATTTAAATGTATTTTTTCTCTCCTTTCTCACCCCTACTCTCTTTCTCTTTGCCCTTGATTATCTTTCTCTCTTCCCTGACTCAATTCAATCCAGAAAAAGGAGGAGGAAAAAGAAGAAGGAATCAACCCAAAACAAATCTAAAAACTCAAACAAATCCAATTCAAAATCAATCCCAAAAAAAAAAAAAAAACCAACAGAAAACTAATTTGAAAAACCCAAATCAAGCCCAAACCCAAGCTGATGTTGCCATCGCTGTTGCCATGGAGGCTCTGGAGGAGTGCTCACCGCTATCATGAGAGAGAAAGTGAAGAGTCAGGCCTCAGATTTGTCTAAAAATGCTGAAAATGGACTTAGTTTGACATGGATTTGTGTCGAAGTGAAGTTTAGATGTTTGTTTAGGGAGTTTTCTGGTTTGATTAGAGGGGAGAAAGAAGAAAACTTGACCGGTGAAGAAAGAGGAGAGGAGAAGAAAAAGAAATAAAAGTCACCATGAGAGAGAGAGAAGAGAGTAGTGTTCAGAAAAAAGAGAAAGTGTGCTTGACTTTTAAGGTGGGTTGTTGAAATAATAAAAAAAAGAATATAAAATGATTATTTAAAGAAAAGAGAATGTATAATAGACATTATAATATAGATGTTACATATGTTTTTGTAACGTGACTGTAAAATAAAAATAAAAATAGATTCTTATACTAAAATAGACAAAAAAGTTTTACACAGGATGCAATTGCTCTCAGGTTTACAAACTCTCATCTCATCGGATGCATTGTCCTACACCTGGTCATCATTTGAAGAAATGAAAAGTTGATCTTTCAATTGCTGGATTTTGTGCTATATGTGATGGGTAGGCGGTGCTGATAGTGATAGATAGCCTAGAAAAATTATACTTATTAGTTCTTGTACCGCACATCTCATGCATTTATCCATTTGTGCTGCCAAGTACAAGTACAAGATGCAGTCAATCGCAATATGTTATGCTATGAATGTTCCCCAGATTAGACTGCGCCATAGACTTCATGTTCCCCAGATTATATATTTGGACTATACGATGAATTAGTTGGGTCATTTGGGGCAATTTGGTTGACTCAATCCCCATCTCGTTACTTTATATGCCTCTAAAGAAACGCAATTAACCCTCGGAACATGCAAAGTGATTTTTAAATTTGGACTTCAAGCAATAGTGGCTCAATTAATTAGAAGCCAAATATTATGTAACTCGATTTTATAGCCTTGATTTGCCTTTCACTGCAAATAAAAAACCACTCTCAATAAGCTGCAAATACTTTTTCTTGGTTCAACAATAAGCTGCAAATACTATACTAAATCTTAATGCCCTTTGGCATTGCATAAAATTTAGCAAATATGATAAAATTGTCATAATTTGAGCATAGCAAAAGGCTATATTGTCTACTACAAGAACCATGTTGATGCTTGCCACTAATGCAGAATCCATGCCTGCTTATCTAGACCTTTAAGGCATTGGACCACCATTGACAGAATTCATTGACTAAAGCTATGCAGGATACCTATTAATATCCAATTATGGTACTGTAACATTGAAAACTATAAAGTAGTTCTGCCAGATTAACATAAAGTAGTTAATGAAATTGTTGCTTCAAGAATCATTAAATAGTGGGTGCTTGGTACCATTAAGGCATTAAATTTAATATTCAACATTTACTTTAGAGAATACGAATCTTCAGCTAAATTGAAACTTGTTTATTACCCTCAGTAAATTAAGAATACTTGCATGTTATTCCAAAGCAAGCATTTGATTACATTTGATTACAACCCCTTTTTTGTTTTATCTTTTCCACTGGATGCATTTGATTATCAATTTCAAACTAAGTTTTAGCTTTAATATTCCAACTCGTTATAGTTCTATCAGCTACCACGTTGAATTTCGTTCGCCACAGAGAAAATTTGCATCAATAGCCAAATAAAGCTCTTATTATATGTTCTTTTGCATTCTGGTAGCTATTCAGATAGCAATATAACACTTTTTCTTTTTAGCATTGTATATCATCATACCACTTATATAGTAAGTAATTTATTTCTTAGTAATCTACATATATCATAGCATTTATTGCTGATGATCTCATATTGCACCACCTAATCTCTATGCCATTGGCCACATAGCATTTATTATTTTTTTTATTAATTTATATGCCTTTTTATTACCCAAAAAAAAAAAAATTTGGAAATAGATTATTGAGTTTACACATTCATTTTTGGCAGTTTTAACATTACATATAATTTTGCTTTTACATATTCATTTACTTTAATTTAGATGTTTATAACTAATTTACATATTCATTTCTCTTCTTCACTCTTGCCTTGAAATTCACGGATGGATGGGATATATAAACTCCACATGCAACCATAACTTTCCTTGTATTATGAAATAACTCCAAAAAAAAACTCTAACATGTATTCATTACATAGAATTCCCTCAGTAACTTCTACTAACTCATTTCATAAATAAACTAAAGTTCATGAAATTAGTTATTTGAAGAGTCAAAAATAATTAGGGAAGTTTATGTGATGAATGCATGTAAGAATTTTTTTGGAGTTACGTAATATACACAAGGAAAGTTATGGTTAAATGTGGAGTATATATATCCCATGCATTTGTCAATTTCATAGAAAGAGTGAAGAAGAGAAATACAAGTAAGCATGGGAAATTCTTAATAACTCTCTAAAGGGAGTTGATAAGGTAAAGAAAGTTCACCTTCAAACATTGATAGGCGAGTTTGAAAGCTTACAAATGAAAGAATCCGAATCTATTTCGGATTATTTTTCAAGGGTGTTGGCTATTACAAATCAATGAAAAAAATATAGTGAGAACTTGGATGATGCCCGTGTGGTAGAGAAAATAATTTGGCCATTAACTTCCAAGTTTGACTATATTGTTGTGGCAATTGAGGAATCAAAAAACTTGGGAGTCAATAACCATTAACCAGCTTATGGGATCTTTACAAGCCCATGAAGAAAGGCTCAACAAGAAGAAGCAAGAACCTTTGGAGCAATTTCTACAATCTAAGCTCACCTTGAATGACAAAGGGTGGCATGAAAGTAGCGAAATAGGCCGAGGACATGGATTTAATCGAGGAAGAGGAAGAGGATCCGCAAGAAGGAACGGTCATAACTCTCCCAATTATGAAGAGAGAAGTCAAAGTTCACAATCCACAAGAGAGAGAGTGGAGATGGAAGAGTAAGACAACTCTTTAGTACTTATTTCTCTTCTTCACTCTTGCTTTGAACTTGACAGATGCAATGGGGTATATATAATCGACATGCAACCATAACTTGTGTTTATTACATCATTCCAAAAAAAACTCTCACATGCATTCATTACATAAACTTCCCTCATTATTTTTAATTCTTCTACTAACTCATTTCATAAATAAACTACAGTTTCATAACATAAATTAAATTTAACCTTCAACATGACACACATACATATGAAACTAGCAATTCAAGTAAACTTCAACATGACACACATAAATTTAACCTTCAACATGACACACATAAACTTCCCTCATTATTTTTATTTATTTTTTCATGAACACAAACGAAACTAGCAATTCAAGTAAATCGTGTGTGAACAATTTCTATGACACATGCAGAAAGTTAATTGACTAAAGAACCCCTATTGATCAGGCATAACTATATCATTATCAGATTACACAAGCTCAATCATAGATACAAAGTCACACTATACAGCAAAAGAAAAAAGATACAAAGACAAATTAGCCAATTAATGCTAAAAGTGGAAATAACAATAAACAAAAAAAAAAAAACAAAAATAACCAACCTTTAGAAAATAGAAACTCAAGTAAATCAGGGGCCTGTGAGCAAAGCATTTTGAGGTTAGTCAGATAATGCTTAGAAAGCACAAAGCAATTATTGCCTTTCAAGGCTAATCAGGAGAACATTATAATCTTCATCCAGAGAGTAACAAATAATTTATAAAATGAACTCTCATAGTGCCTGAGCTAACAATGCAAGCTAATACTAAAGCTAAATTCAGATACAGCAAATGCATGTTAACAACTAATTGCTTTAGATCAATCCATGACACTTTGGCTAGGGCTTTGCAAACCTAAAGACTAGCTGAATCCTAAAACTCAAGCATATATATGATCCATAACTAATGTAGTAATTCCAGAGAAGCATACCTTAATTTGATCATCAACTTCCACTCTTTCACAGGCAATGACGGGTCCAGTATCAAGTGCTCGCACAGTGAATGCCAATGATACTCCTGTTTCTTTAATTCCATTCTTTTTTTTTTTGATAAGTAACTTAGAAGTATAATGAAAAAACACAGCCCCATACATAGGAAATGTACTAAAAAGGCAAAAACATCAAGAAATCAAAGTACAATGTTCAAGCAACCCAGAAAGAGAAATACAAGATGTCATTACAATAACTTTATAAAGAAGAACTGTAAAGTATTCAACGCAATGAATGTGTAAACCTAAAAATAAAATGAACCTGTAATGCTCTTTGAACAGGAGCAGCACCATGGTACAGTGGCAGCAGACTAGGGTGTATATTCACTGTCCCTGAGAAAATTAAAATAAGAACTTGAGAAATGTTTGCATTACATTTTTTTAGGCTTTATATTAATTTTATTATCATTACTATAATTATTGGTAAGTTACACATGCACCCAATGGATCTTGAACCCACAACCTTACCCGCCATCCCATTATAATGGGTGAAGGAAGTGCACGTTGAATGGTATCATTTGAAATTTAGCATCTAGTCAGTTTTCAACTCATCATTTAAAAGTTAAAACTAGTAGGTACACATTTCAAATTAAACTTGGATGTCCAAAGTTTATGTTTATATTTGAGATGCCAATGAGCTTTTGTTCAAATGGCAATTCTTCTTGTTGTAATAATGAGATGGAGAGTGAGGTCATGATTTCAAGATCCTTTAGGTGCATGTATAATTCACCAATAAAAATAAAATTACATTAGCAATATGCAGCAAAAGGTTGAACGAGATACAAACTTAGCAACAATAGATAAATTCACAGATGCCAAACTGAATTCAAAATTTTCCGCAACAGGATGGTATCATGAAACATAATAATACATCTTCAAAGACAATCATAGATCACAAATACCACCAAAAAAAAAAAAAAAAGAGGCATTGATGAAAAAACTGGCACGAAATTGTTTAAGATGCATGCATGCATATCCACCTCCTTGAAGCATGCCTTAAAATAACACAAGAAACATGTCACAAGATCCAAATTAAAGGAACATGCCTTGAAGGGAAAGTTTTACACCAGGTATGCTAAATGTCACAAGCCAAACATGAGAAGGGCCTTTGTGCTTGCCCATGGCCTCTAGCCTTGGCTTCCAAACACCTTTTGTAACACTCTTGTACATATTCTTGAAAGTAAAAGCCTTAACGGCAATTCTGCATGTTTAGAATTTATGAGCAAACCTATAAATAGGTTTTAGAGGCCCTAGATTAAGAGAAACCAAGATGACAGTTAAAATCTATGCCAAAACTTAGTAAAATGGAGAACTTCCTTGCAAGAAGCCTGAAATGTAAGTTGAACAATGGCTTCATGTTTCTTTGCACATACTCATGTTTCCTCCTGCCAAATGGGTAATGGCTCACGCTCTTAAGAGGAAATGCAAGGTCAGTAACATGTTCGATTAGCACAAGAACAAAGGTGAGTCTCTTCGTAAAGCTTTCCTTCCATCTCTCAACATTGTAATTGCTCTCTTTATATGAATACAAGAAGAAACCAACTATACTATTTTGCTTCTGCATTGATTTACTCTTCTAGATTCTCTTGCTTACATCATGTGGCTGCTTGTGCCTTGTGAGATACTCCTGGGCTTACTTGCTACTTGCTTGGGGATGCAAACACCACATGGTGAGCTAGCCTCTAGCTAGGACCATGGCAACAAATTTACTAGAACCCCATATGACTAAAGCATGAAATAGGGTTTCTTTACTAAGATCAAACACACACACACACAGAGAATTTTAAACTCAGTGCTAAGAATTAATTCTAAGACTTAACCATTCATATTGAGTGATAACAAATTGCTATCACCTATTGGAAGATTTCCTCATGATTCCAAATAAACTTAATGCCTCTGCCACAAATAATTAAATAATGAAGGTTTATTTCTTTTTTCCATATCAGCTATCAAAGAAAAATAAATTCTTGTTTCCATATCTCCCATGTGAAGGTTAAACCTATCCACATGACCATTTGTTCATGGGCACACAAATGAAATACAAATTTACATTAATAAAGATATATAGTCATGCATAGATGTAAATACATATAAGGCACAAAAATTTGATGCTTGCACCTCTAACTTAAGGTCTACAGCTCACATAATTCCATATACCTTTTCCTATGATGAGTAAAGATTTTGAAATCATTTTCAAGGATCATGGATGCGATTCAGGGCATCTGTGATACCAAACCAATTGGCCATATGGGAAACACTCCAAACCATAAGCAAGATAAGTTATTATTCTAATATTCTCTTGCATTACTAGAGTATGTGAAAGTAATTGGGTATGCTCAAAAATTGCAAATGGCAAATTCATGGGATGAAAAAAAAATGTGGTCTCATTCATGCCTATGCCATGCTTAACTCAGAATCATGCCCAATATTCTCAATTTTGTTCGAAAATAAAATGTGACTAACCCAATGGTGGAATATTGAGAAACTTTCTGGGTAAAATATTTCCGTATGCTGCTGTAATGCAGAGTTCCGGCTGTAAAGCTTTCAAATTTGACAAGAACATGTCCTGCATATAGAAAGAAAACTCAATTCTCTTCATGTGGTCTACCATTTATTCTTCATAAACATGGGTGCCTACATAAGGACAAATCTTTTAATGTGTTGGCACTTTGTGTACAGGGCAAGTGTCAAAAGTAGGAGCAGAAATGATTTTGGAATTTGGGTGGTAAGAGAAGAGAATCTCTGGCCATTAAGAACCAATTATGGTTTGGGGTATGTAAAACACACACACACACACACAAACATAATAAGTTTTCCTCAATTTTACAATTACAATTGATGTTCCCATTCTAGTTAAGTAAAAATGACATTTTCTAAATGCAATATGAATGTACGACCCCCACCCCCCCCCCCCCCCAAAAAAAAAAAACAAAAACAAAAATATATAACTATCTGGACACTTACATTGTTTGCAAAAGAATTTATGTAGTCTAAAAATTGTATTAATAAAAAAGAATTCGCCTTTTTCTATACGTTCAATTAATGATTTGAAAACTTTAGCTAAAAAGCAAATATTATTTTCTTAAGTAGAAGTTTGTAATGCCCAGTAAAAGTTTGTGACACTTCACCTTCCACCCCATTTTTATAGGATATAGGGGAAGGAAATTCCATTTGATCAAAAATTCACTGGCTTCTATGTTGTCAAAAACCAATCATTAATTTTAACTTTACCTTAAAGATAAGTTCAAGAGGAGAAACCATTAATTACCTCTCCAGCCTTCTCAGGTGTAAAAATGAGGTCAGAAGAGAAGCCTCTGTCGAGAGCATACTGTGCCACTGGAGAAGGCATCACCTTCTAGAAGGCGGTTGAGTAACAATTGCTGCGACCTAAATTGTGCCATGTTAGTAATCCATAACCACAACTTCTCACTTCATATAACTAAAAATAATCGTGAAAACAATCTGAATGTTAAGTAGGCCCATAACCTTTTTTGCTAGCAACAAAAAATCAACTTTTACTCAAGACCATGTACACAATGTTGCTATAAGACCATCCCTTCAAAGACAGGTTCATGATTATCTGCAGTGTTTCTATGTACTAGAAATAGATTTTTCGAAAGAGCTCAATTTACATGTTTATTGGATCTTAAGCCATGTCAAAATGAGGTATGGACCATGACCCACTAATCTATTTGTCATCAGCTTTTTCATTTAGCTATTTTAGCTTATTTATTACGTATAGCTTTTTAAAGCCTTATATTTTCTAGGTACAAGTACAACCATACTTTAACCTACTTTCAACAAAAAACCAAATAAGCGGATGCCCAATGGACAATTCAATTAAGTCCACATTTTAGTTTTTATGTTAAACATTCAATTTGAACATTTTTTTTTTTTCACAAAAATGCACACAGGCCATAAAATTAATCTTCACATAGTAAGAGTATAAGACTAATTAAAGGCTTAATTATTTTTTAAGGTAAGAATCCCAATGAAATAAACCTCTATTAATCCCAACCAAACAGATACAGATTAATATATTTATAAATCCAAGTAGTGTAACCATATTAGATAAGAAAGTGAAAGAGAAAATTGAATTGAAGATAATGTAATGGGAGTTTAAGGTCCAATACCTGAAATAAGGAGTCTGGAGCAGTAGATGCATTGAAAAGGGCATCAAGGACTGTTGTAGAGACCTACAATACAATACAAGAATACCCATTTCATTACACACCCAAATACCAAAAGAAAACAAGAGAGAGAGAGTACCTGAGGAGAGCCCAAGAAGACAAGGGGCTTCTTTGAACAGGAGTTGAGAGAAGAAGAAGAAGTATTGAAACAGCAAAAACGACGAAGCATCAGCGTGTAATTTATTCCTCGCTCTCTCTCTCTTTTCAACGGCTACTCAAGCTCTTGTTTTTGCTTTGCGTTGCTGGGACTATCTTTACATGACTTGTGGGACTATCTTCACTATCCTTAGCGTGGAATTTATTCCTCGCTCTTTCTCTCTTTTCAACGGCTACTCACAGGCTTTTTTATTTTTATTTTTTGCCGCACAGAAAAAAACCTAAAAAATTGGAACTTAAAATACTCTACTTAAGTTTTATAACCAATATTATAAGAAAAAAATATACAAAATTATTTACTTATATTTATACTCAAATTTGATAAACTTGAATTCTAAATATGGAGCTCCAATTAAACTCCACTTTGTCAAACTTGAGTTCAAATAATGTGCTAATAAAATTTGTGCTACTTGGCAAATTTAGCCACTTTATATTGGGAGTACTTTCTGGCAAAATTTGTTGAATGGTAACTTTTTGGGAGAATTTTAGGTGAATAGCATGTGTTAAAAAAAAAAAAAAAAAGGCCAATAAATGAAAACTCTAAGAGCATTCACAACTAGACTTGCAAATGTCATATGTAAGAATATTTTAGCATTAAGCCTCAAAAGTACTCAACAGTTGTGATGCTAAACTTGTAAAATTGTAATTTTTTTTGGCATTGTACTACAGTACCATCGTAAATGTATGATGGTACTGTAACAACTTGGATAAATTTTATATTCTTTATTTTTTGCCTCTGTCAGCCACTGCTTCTTTCTTTTCTTCCTTTCCTTTATTTTTTTTCTTTGATTCTCTATTACTTCACTTCTCACTCCCTTGCTCACATCTCTCTCTCGTTCAAGCTCGACACCGGAGTTGGGTTGGATTCGGAGTGGTCACGGCGTGGTGGAGTCGGTGTAGTCCTGACATGGCGGAGATTGAAGTGGTCACGGCGTGGCAAAGATCGGCATGGGCCCGACGTGGCGGAGATCGAAGTGGTCATAGCATGGCGAGATCGGCATGGGCACGGCGAATTCTGATGGGTTTGTTTGATTTTTTGCTATTAATTTTTGTCTTTTGGGTTTGGATGGGTTGGATTTTGGATTCCTATGGATTGGTATTTTGGATTCTGATGGGTTTGTGTTGGATTTGGATTGGTTGGTTGGGTTGGCATGCATGGTGGGTAGTAGTGGTGGCGTGCTAGGTAGTGGGTTAAAAGCCACCACCATAATGGTAGGCGATTTGTTGCTAGCAATGATGAAAGGTTGAGCTTGGGTTTTAACTGGGAAAACTCAAGTTCCCTGTGTTGTTTTTTTTTTTTTTTTTTTTCCTTTAAATCCACATGAGACAAGTAAACTAATTAGAACTCGAGTTTGCTAAACTCGAGTTCCAAAAACACTAACAAAAATGCACATTGCTATATATATATATATATATATATCATATAATCATATAATATATAATAAAAGTTGGGTTTAGATACCGTGGTTGCACCATATTGAAATTTTTTAGATATTTAGATTTTAAATATATATATATGTAGGGGCAACGGCCCGAAATAATATATTGGGCCATAGGCCTTATCTAAGGACATTAAACTGTCCGAAGAGAGGCCAATAATTATTAAAAGCTCCAACGTAGGACCTCATGTGTAAGAGACACCTGGAAGAATATCCGAGAGGGAAATCCCCCTCAGATATGGCTAGCATAGCTCAAATTTGTATCCCAGCAGCTAGAGGAACCTTCCAAAAAGCTCAAGAGATGAGGACGTGTCTTATGAACATAGAAGAAGGGAGGAAACACAAAAATATTTAAGGAAAAGCTGCTATCACCGCATTAAATGCACTGTAACCACTTTCCTGGCCTTATTTATGTGGAGAAGACATCTGAACAGTGAAGTCTTGGCTACTACAACTCACAAAAAACCAGGAGAGGTGTCTAATGAGGATTCTTTACATTATGTAGGGTTAAGATGATCCAGAGGTAGCTATATAATGTAAAGAATCCTCTATGAAAAGGGGATCGGAGAAATTCTAGGAAAGAGGATAGCAAGCTTATTTACAATTGTACACAGTCAAAACTGATCTATATGAACGAAAAGCTTCTCGCACTGAGAGTCTGTTCCTATTTGTCTCTGAAGTTTAATTCAAATCTTCTTTGAACTTGTGATAATTGTTGCCCAAATTCACTAAGGCCCAGTTTTCCAACCCACTCTCTACAAATTTATTGTCTTAGTCTCGTTGGGCTAACATACTATACGTTTGGACCACAAATTAAGACCCTACAATTGGCGTCGTCTGTGAGAAAGACTTGTGCATTAGTGAGTGTAACGGTTAAATATGGAAGGATTAGGTCAGCACCAGGCGAATCCACACCAGGCAGAGCCCGCAAATTCTCAACGACAAGATGACTTTCTCAATCTTAAACGTCAATGAGATTGGGAAGAATATCGAGAGGGTAGTGTGCGTACCACTCATACGAGTAAAAGCCACTCTTGAGGAGGAAGTCATGTATCCTAAAGGCAAGACGATAATACAGCCATGCAAAGGGAAATTGATGACTTAAAGAAGAAGCTATGTCGTGCGCAACGGAAGCAATCCGCTTCTAATTCCGATGGCTCCTCCAATGATGAAGATGATGCTAGCTATAGGCAAAGGTCAAGAACTCCACCGAGCGAATCTTTCTACTGCGATGAAGAGCGTTACCACCGGTGAAAATATAAGAGCCCACCTCGCAAAGGTGTAGGAAATGACGTTATGAATAAGGCGCTAAATTAGATCTCTAAATCCCCCTTTACACGCAGGATAGAAAGGGCTAGACTTCCGCAACACTTCCATCAGCCTACGTTCCTCATTTACAATGGTCGGACAGACCCTGTAGAACATGTGAGCCAGTTCAATCAGAGGATGGTCGTCCACTCAAAGGACGAAGCCTTGATGTGCAAGATATTTCCTTTTAGCCTAGGACCTGTGGCGATGAGGTGGTTTAATGGTTTGAGGGCTGATTCCATAAATTCCTTCAAGGAGCTCACTTAGGCCTTCAATTCCCGTTTTATCACGTGTAGTAGAGTACCTAGGCCCTTCTATTCACTACTATCCCTATCCATGCGAAAGGGTGAAACCCTGAAAACATACTTGGATAGGTATTGGAAGATGTACAATGAGATAGATGGCGACTTTGAAGACGTGGCCATCAATACTTTTAAGGTCGGCCTCCCTAATGAGCATGGATTAAGGAAACCCTTGACTGGCAAACCTGTTACCAGTGTGCACAACTAATGGACCGGATTGATAAATACAAGAGGGTTGAAGAAGATCAGCAACAAGGAAAAGGTAAAGTGAAGGTTATCCCTCACGAGAGGAGGGATTTCAGGTCGGACCGATTTAATACCGTTTGACCTTGAAAAGATTATGTCGGACTATCAGGACCTACTAATGCCTAGGTGGTTAGTGCTGTGTTTCGAGAACCAGTGCACCGAGTTCTCGAGAAGATAAAAAATGATCCATTCTTTAAATGGCCAAACAAGATGGATGGGAACCTTGCGAGGTGAAACCCGAGCCTCTATTGCCAATACCATTAAAACCAGGGACATACTACGGAGGAATGTAGGAATTTGTGGAACCATTTAGAACAGTTGGTCCAGGAAGGAAAGTTAAAGGATCTCTTGCACCATTCCAATGGTCGGGCGGAGCAAACTGGTTTGGACCCTTGAAGGATGCTCCTTTAGGACCTCCTCTGGGAAATGATCAATGTCATCTTTGATGCTCCAGGAAGAACTGGATCCTCTCCGTCCAGAGTAATGTCCATGGCTCAACTACCTGCTGAGGACTCCAGTTTGGGGCCAAAAATGGCTAAAATGGATATCTATCCAATCTTGGGATTCTCGGACGAGGATAAGATTGAAACCATCCAGGATAGAGGGATATGATGTGAAGAGAGTGCTGGTGGACCAAGGCAATGCCGTCGAGATTATGTATCCCGACCTGTACAAGGGGTTGAATTTGAAACCCAAGAACCTAACGGCCTACAATTCCCCCCTAGTGAGCTTCGAAGGAAAAACGGACATTCCCAAAGGCCAGATTAGATTACCCATACGGACTGATTCAGAAATAGTAGAGGTGGATTTCATTGTGGTAGACTCATATTCATCCTACACAGCTATTGTGGCCAGGCCTTGGCTCCACGTCTTAGGAGTCGTTTCTTCCACCCTCCACCAGAAGGTGAAATATCCGTCCCACGGCCAAGTCAAAGAGATCGTAGGGAATCAATCCATGGCTAGGCAGTGCATGGTGGTTGCCATATTACACAGACCCAATGTAGAGTCCTCGGCCTCTTCTGAAAGGAACTTATAGCAATCAAGAACTCCGGCATCAATCAACGATGAACTAGCCGAGGAGACGGAATGCAAAGATCTAGAAAAGGTTACTGTTGGTGATAATCTAGAGAAGTTCTTTCAGGTCGGATCCCGACTGTCTCCCCAAGAGAGACAAAAGTTAATCAAATTCTTGAGAAAAAACGCAGACATATTCGCATGGAATGCCTATGAAGCCCCAGGGGTAGATCCGAGTTTCATTTGTCACCATTTGAATGTCAATCCATCTGATACCCCCAAAAAACAACCTCTTTAGCGCTTGTCCAGAGAACATTCTGATGCTATCAAAGACGAGGTGACCAAGCTTAAGTAGGCGAGGGCTATCAAAGAAGTATTCTATCTTGAATGGTTGGCCAATACTGTGGTAGTAAAGAAGAAGAACGGAAAATGGTGAGTTTGCATAGATTTCACGGATTTAAACAAGGCTTATCTGAAAGATCCCTTCCCTATGCCTTGGATAGACCAGCTAGTAGATGCTACTATAGGCCATCCTCGGATGAGCTTCTTAGATGCCTTTCAAGAATACCATCAAATACCACTAGCACTAGAGGATCAAGAAAAGACAGCTTTTGTTACTCCCACTAGAAACTACCATTACAAGGTGATGCCCTTCGGCTTGAAAAATGCAAGGTCCACCTATCAAAGGATGATGACTAAGATGTTTGAACCTCTGTTGGGTAAGAATATTGAAGTTTACATAGATGACATGGTAGTGAAGAGCAAGGAGGTACCCGATCATGTGGAAGATCTAAGAAACATCTTTGAAACACTAAGAGAACATAAATTATGCCTTAACGCCTCCAAATGTTCCTTTGGTGTGAGGCCAGGAAAATTCCTGGGCTATATGGTGACTCACCGAGGAATTGAAGTTAACCCTAACCAGGTTAAGGCAATAAACAATTTACAACCACCTCGGAATCCTAAGGAAGTTCAGAAACTCACTGGAATGACTATCGCTTTAAATCAGTTTATTTCTCGATCCGCAGATAGATGCAGACCTTTTTTCCTATTGATGAATAAATGGAAAGGATTTGAATGGACTGAAGAATGTGCTTTGGCATTTCAGCAACTTAAAGAGTACCTGTCTCAACGTGGGGGGCAACTGCGATATAATAGAACAACACTTCGTCCGTCAGAGGGTTGGACATGATAGGTGGCTAAGTTCACTGAACCTGCATTAGAGAAAATATCAACAACACAGAACATGGATGGAAAATCGGTTGGCACAATCTCCCCGCAAGAACCTCCCGTCTGGAAGGTATATGTTGATGGTATGGCAAATCAAAGGGGCTCTGGAGTGGGGCTAGTTTTGGTCTCGCCTGAGAAGCTCACCATTGAGAAATCATTAAGATTGGGATTCTCGGCCACAAACAATGAGGTTGAGTATGAGGCTTTGTTGTGTTATAGGGAATGTCCATGGTTCAAAAAATGGGGGGAAAGGTCATAAAAATGTTTTCAAACTCAAGATTGGTCGTTGGCCAAGTGGGAGGGGAGCTAGAAGCCAAAGATGAGAGGATGCAAGGGTACTTAACTCAAAGTCAGGTTCCTACAGTCGAAATTTGAGTCATTCAGCCTACTTCACATTCCCAGGAGTGGGAACACACATGCTGATTTCCTAGCCATGCTTGCATCCTCCTTGGCACAAAGCCTGCCTCGGGTCATCCTTGTAGAGGACTTGTGCAAACCCACAAAAGTAAAGGGAATGGTAGCCCACGTTTAACAAATCAGTGTAGGATCTAGCTGGATGGATTCCATAGTATTATTCTTAAAAGAGGACATTTTACCACCAGATAAATTAGAATCTGACAAAATACGGAGAAAGGCGCCCCGATTCTGGCTGTCCCAGGATTAGAAACTGTACAAGCGCTCCTTCTCTGGGCCATACCTACTGTGCATTCATCCTAAAATGTCAGAGCTACTTCTTGAGAAATTACACGAGGGAATTTGTGGAAGCCACACAGGAGGAAGATCTTTGTCCCATAGAGCTATCACACAAGGCTATTGGTGGCCGAACATGCAAAAAGAAGCACAAGAGTATGTGAAAAAGTTTGATCAATGCCAAATATTCGCACCAAACATACACCAACAGGGAGGAGTCCTTAATCCCCTATCCAATCCTTGGCCGTTTGCACAGTGGGGCCTGGATATTGTTGGCCCTTTTCCCAAAGTAATAGGTAACAAGAGATATTTGCTAGTCGGCACAAATTATTTCACCAAATGGGTCGAAGTTGAACCTTTAGCGAACATTAGATATGTGGACGCCAAGAAGTTTATCTGGAAAAACATTGTCACCCGGTTCGGAGTCCCTTACTCCCTTATCTCAAATAATGGTCTTCAGTTAACAGCAAATCCTTTAGACGATATTGTAGTGAATTGGGAATTACGAACAGATATTCTACCCCAGCCTATCTTCAAGGAAATGGACAAGCCGAGGCTATTAATAAGGTCATAGTTAATGGAATCAAGAAAAGGTTAGACGATGCGAAAGGAAAATGGGTGGAAGAACTGTCACATGTCTTGTGGACGTATCAAACCACACCTCGCAAATCAATAGGGGAAACCCCATTTTCAATGACTTATGGAGCCAAGGCCGTCATCCCCCTAGAGAAAAGTTTCCCAGCACTAAAGACCAGCTCATTTAGTCCAAGTAGTAACGACAAATTGCTAGAAAGGAGCTTGGATCTTATAGAAGAAAGAAGAGAAAGTGCAATGGTCCAATTGGCATACTACCAACACAAACTCAAGAAATGTTACGACGCCAAAGTAAGACTAAGGCCATTAGTGCCTAGTTATTTAGTATTGAGGAAAGTTTTGGGTATGGTGAAGAACCTAGCATGGGGAAAACTAGGACCCAATTGGGAAGGATCATATCGCATCACATCTGTGACTAGTATAAGAGCCTATTTCCTTGGAATGTAAACAACCTGAAAATGTATTATTAATAATAAAATTTTCCTTTATCAATTAAATTCTCTTGCTATGAAAAAGCACTGTGCTTCATGTTATTCAATCTTTAGAAGTATTAAACAGAACCTAAGTCCTGTATGGCTCCTCGGACCACTGGCTTAGGGGAAATTAATAACTTATGGCAACTTTTCAAGTATTAAACAGAACTTAAGTCCTACATGGCTCTTTGAACCACTGCTTAAGGGAAATTAATAATTTATGACAACTTTTCAAGTATTAAACAAAACCTAAGTCTTGTATGGCCCCTCGGACCACTGGCTTAGGGGAAATTAATTACCTCTAACATAAAGTTCAAATATTAAGCAGATTTTAAGGTGTATCATATCTTATGGACCACATATTAGGATAGAATTAATATTTAAGGGCATGTACTTATATTTAAACCTGTATACAAGAAATATTTACAAGTAGCGTATGATTGTCTGCCTTTATTACTTAAATTTAAACTTATATTTACAAGTAATATACAAATTATCTGCCTCTATCACTTTCCTTCACATGATATAAGTCCATTAAAATCAATTTTCGTAATCTAAGATTCAGTTCACAACATACATACTTAATTAGCAACTTTACTCCTGACACTTTATCAAATTATAAGTAGCATATGATTGTTGGCTTTAATTGAAGGCACAATGACAACAAAACTACACGAGGCAAAAGAACAAAGGATGAACAGAAGCACATTCTCATTAAGTGACAAAGAAAATACATTGAACACACTGATATAATGTTAAAAAAAAAAAACAATTTTCTTTCAAACTACTACAAAAAAAGAAAAGAAAAGGGGCATCCTAAGGGCTACGCTTTAGCAGGAGGATCCTCCTTCTGGCTTAGCTAGGAGCTAGGAGCATCCTTGGCCTTAGGATCAACCTTCTGAGTTCTGGCCTTTGCTTCCTTTACTTCGGCTGCATCTTTGGCCTTGGTAGAGGGCTTTTTCCCCTTGTCTTTGTCCTTGCCTTTTTCTCCCTTAGCCTCTTGGCTTTGGTCACCAGCCTGGCTGGATCCCTTTGAAATTTCAGGAAGAGGGAGAGCATTTGGGATTGCCAAAGGCTACTCGAAAGATTTTAGGGTAGGGGCAGGAGGAGAGGAGGCAAAAGAGATCTCACGGATCTGTGGATGGTAATAGATACTTCCTGGCAGCGTTAAAACAGAGTCAACGGGGACTTCTGCAACGATCAGGACTTTGTCACATGTCACGTCACAATAGTCCCGGCACACCTCTAATAGTTCCTCGGCAATCCTTATTTCGGTTTCCTCCACACCGAGCTAGTAAGAAGCTTTCTTCTCAGCTCGGCTGCCTCCCTGGCCAGTTGGACTTCCTCCTTAGCCTTCTACAGCTCAACCTGAAGATCTACGACCATTTGCTTCTGTGTGGCCAGATCTATCTCGGTCAAGTGCAGTTTTTGGCACTGTTCCTCAGCCTGCCTCTTAGCCGTCTTCAAGCTAGCCTCAGCACTTGAATGAGCCTGGTCTGCCATTTTAAGTTTCTCGGACAGTTCAGATTGCTCCTGCTTAGCGGCCCCTAACGATTTCTCAACATCGGCGTAAGTGAGGGCCTCAGCATCGGCCCGCTTACAAGCATCACGGTACTACTCCTTGGCCACGACAACTTGTTGAGTAACCTACCCAAAGATCATAAGGATAATGTGAGTTAGAAACGAAGATATGGTTTAACATTTAAGTTCATAAGTGGACGAGTAGTTTACCATGGCAAGATCCCTCTTTAGAGATAGAAAGAGGTCATTCTGTGTGAAGCACCTGTAGGCATCCATGTTCCTGGGGAGGAGTAAAGGCTGTTCTAGGGCTTCAGCTATGTAACTAGCTCGCCCCTTCTGAAACTCTCGAATTGAGGCACCCCAAGGAATGGGGAGCCCCATCTAGTTCTAGCTGAGGGCTCCATGTGCGTTGTGTCATACGCACATCAACCCTGTGTTGCTCTTCTTAGCTATCCACGGACTGGGACCTCCTGTCCCTAGTATCGGGGACCACCTTTTGTTGCTTCATCCCCTTCCGAGGGCCCACTTTGCCTTCCTCGAGCATCTCGATTGGCCTTTTCTTTTTTCAAATCAAGATTAGGCTTTAGGCCAAGGTCGATGGGAATTTGTGGAGGAGGAGGAGGAACTTGGGACTTAAGGGTGGCCTTCGACGTTGACTCCTTACCCCTTGCAGCCATGAGCTCTCTTAAGCTTTTATTACCCTTGTTTAGAGTTGTGCTGTCTTCCTCTTTGTTCGAGTCGTCTGGGCGGGCAATTACTAAATTTGGAGTGTGAATACCGGAGTTTCTGTCAGATTCACCCTCGGCGTCCGAAATGTTGATTAAAGGAGCTTTCGAACTTTTCTCTTCCTCAAAATGAAATTTGTTTATCTCCTCCTCTAGTGATAAATGAGATGAGGCGACCTCCACTATGAGTATTGCTGCAGCATTAAGAAGAGCTTCTGGAAACAGAAGTGCAACTTGTGGAAAGATCTGTGGAACTAGCAGTGTAACTGGGGGAAGATCCCTCCGAGCCAAAAATCCTGGCTTGGAAACGTCAATCAGAGCCAACCTTGGACTCCCGACCCTTATCGCTTGGCCTATGTCTTGGAAAATACAGGACAAAGGCTCGTAGTCCAAGATCAGAAAAGCTGCTCGCAACTGTTCGTCCTCACTCACAAATATCTCTGATCTCAAGAGGTAGTTGAGAATTTGAATGTTAATGTGACTGAGCCTCGGAGAAATGTGATTCGTATCAGCAGAAATATCTGAGAAGGAGATCATGGTCAGATTAACAAAAATCATTGCCAAGAAAAGATGAAATGACAAAAAATAATAAGGCCAAAAATGCTAAATCCCTTTCCAAAGGGACTAGTCCTAAAGGTACCCCACTTGGATCTCCTGCCTGAGTTGGACAATGAAGACCGTCGCTCCACTCTCCTAAAACAATCAGGTAGTCATTCTTCATACTCTTATTAGATTTGGGAAGAAAGGATATCAGCCTGACAACCTCGGACTGAGACTTAAGGTAGTATCCTACATCGGAGAGCTTGTGGCACTTGTACATGTGGACCACATCATGCCATGTGAGCCCTAAGCCTAACTGCTTATTTAGAACATCTACGCAGCCTAAAACCCTAAATAGGTTAGGGGCGCACTGGTGAGGGGTCAACCTATAGTTAAGCAAATAATCCCTAGTTATTCTACCCATAGGAAGCGTCATTCCTCCCTCTATAAAAGCAATCATAGGAATGACGACTTGACCCACATCCCTATCAGTATATACTCGATTTGGAGGACAATATTCTAAAACCACCCCCTGTGGGATATGGTACTTAGCCCTAAAACCCTCCATATTGGCCGGTGAGTTTACCTACCCATCTAAATAAACAAAAAGGCCGAGGAGAAAGGCTGAGAAGAAAAAGGAAAATATGAAGAGATAAAGACTTATGGGAACACATATGGTAATCTTTGGGAATTTTAGATATTTTTCGTAAAGTTCTTACAGGAAATATCTATGAAGACTTGGAGGTTAAAACGTTTTGTGAGATTAGGCATTGGGATTCTCTGAAGCTCTTGAAGATTTATAAAGAAAAGAGGAATATGAGTTCCCTCAAGGCCTTATATAGGGGGAGAAGATGAGTGGGAATACTCCCTCTCAAAATACTAGGTAAAATATCAACCATCAGATTAACAGTTCACCGTGGGATGTGGGGACATAAATCTGCCTAGAGTAATCAATAACGCCTCATAAACAGTGAAACGTCAGTAACATTTATGGGGCACGTAAAACCGCATTTTCACACGTGTAAGTCAAAAAGTCAGTTGAATTTATCCTTTAAAAAGATCAAAACCCCACTTTTCTCCTCAGTTTGGAGGGAAAAACCAGAGTTTTGAGGGGCTATTGTAGGGACATGGGCCCGAAATGATATATTGGGCGATGGGCCTTATCCGAGGACATTAAACTGTCCGAAGAGAGGCCAGTAATTATTAGAGGCTCCAACATAGGAACTCATGTGTAAGAGACACTTGGAAGAATCTCCGAGAGGAAAATCCCCCTTAGATATGGCTAGCATAGCTTGAATTTGTATCCCAGCAGCTGGAGGAACCTTCCAAGAAGCTCAAGAGATGAGGACGTGTCTTATGAACATAGAAGAATGGAGGAAACACAAATATCTAAGGAAAAGCTACTACCACTGCATTAAATCCACTGTAACCACTTTCCTGGCCGCATTTATATGGAGAAGACATCTGAACAATGAAGCCTTAGCTACTACAACTTATAAAAACTAGGAGAGGTGTCTGATGGGACGGGTACTCAAGTGATATCTCAAACGATTGACAAGTGTAGGGTTAAGATGATTCAGAGTGAGCTATATAATGTAAAGAATCCTCTATGAAATAGGGATCGGAGAACTAATCTATATGAATGCAAAGCTCCTCGAACTGAGAGTCTGTTCCTATTTGTCTCTAAAGTTTAATTCAAATCTTCTTTGAACTTGTGATAATTGTTGCCCAAATTTACTAAGTCCTAGTTTTCCAACCCACTCTCTACAAATTTATTGTCTTGGGCTCATTAGGCTAACATACTATATGTTTGGACCACAAATTGAGACCCTACAATATATATAATTTTCCTTCTTCTATAATTTCTAAGTTGATAAATATTTTAATTTAATTACAATTCATATTCTTCACATAATCTATCTAATCCTTATTTAATTATTGTACTATACTACACGGAAAAAAGAAAACATTATATATAATAAAAAAAAAGGTTGCAACGTGCATTATAAATAAATAAAAAGGCAATGTGTATTCCAAAAAAAAAAAAAAAAATCCTAAAAACAACAGCAACATAGAAGTCTAATGCATTGAAGAAAATTTTTAAAATTTTTAGATTTAAAAAAGAAAACATTTATATAAAAAAAGTCTAATGCATCTTAAATTGCAACAACATAGAAGTAGTGTAATCTAATTTTTCTTATTTTTTAATTATTACACTAAAAAAAGTTTAATCCATCTTAAATTGTAGCAACGTATACTACACTTAAAAAAAAAAAAAAAAAAGAGGTTTAATGCATCTTGAAGTGCAGCAATGTCTAACTCTTAATTTAATTTAATTTTTTTTAGTGTAGTATTCGGTCGATTTAAGAAAACATTTATAAAAAAAAAAAATCTAATGCATCTTTTAGCAATGTAGTGTATTATAGATAAAAATAAAAGCAACTTAGCGTATTATAAGAAAAAAAATCTATTATAGAATTCTATTAAACTAATATTAAATTAACATTAGACTTTTTGTTCATATCAACTTCTAATTACAAAGATCAACAAAAACTAATAAGATAAACTCAATCCAAATCAAATTTAACTCCCAAAACTAATTAGATAAAACATGAATACAAAAACTTCTAATTAAAATGAATTACAAGGAACAAAAAATAATAATAATAATAATAATAATAATAATTAGATAAAGAGTAAGTTGCATAAAACATATAAAAAAAATTAAAAATTAAAAAACAGAAAGGAGAAGACGAATTTGATCACAATTGAAATCTTATCTGCATCAAATACCACTGCCGAATATTAATATTTTACAATTACATATTGACTCTTTTAATTTTCAAACTAAGTCTCTCTCTGGTTTTTTTTTTTTTTTTTTTAAATCTATCTCCCTCTTCTAGAAGCAGTTTGACATGGAAAACATCACTACCACCACAAGCAAGTATTTTTTTTACACTTTAAATGCTCTTGATTTGTCTTTCAAATATGCATACATTTTGGTTGTGTATTTTATAATCATTAGCAAGATTAAAATGAAAATCCATTATGAGTTTACGACTATCAAGATCTATAGATCCAGCCAACAAAAGGCAAAGAAACACTTTTTTTTTTTTTTTTTTTGAGGAAAAGGTAAATGAATTTTATTATAAAAAAAAAAAACCTACTAAACTATAGCATCCAAATCCAGTGGAAGTTCTTCTATCCACACATTAGTATCAGCAAATAAAACTGCTCGTCTAGCTAGGGCATGAGCTAGCTTATTGCCCTTTTGATTAACATGCAAAAAACTACAATTAATTGAAGAAGATAAAAGTCTAATCTCATCAATAATATGTCCATACAAAGTCTACACTGGCCTAGTGTCAATAATGGCTTGAATAACTCGCAAAGAGTTCCCTTCAATCACCAAATGATGAAGGCTAAGTTCTAGAGCAAAGCAAATGGCCCTACGAGCTGCCAAAGCCTCCCCCACATCAACCGAATCTGGGAGCCTCACTCTCTGACTTAAAGCAGCTATAACAAGCCCAATTGAATCCCTAACAACCACCTTTAAGCGGGTGCATCTCTGATCCAGAATAAGGCACCATCAAAGTTTACTTTATAAAAACCCGAATCAGGTGGCTTCCAACGCAGGTCCACACTCTAAACAGCCATTTGAGGAGACATCATCTGCACATCCTGATACTCCTACAGTAGCTCTAAAGCTTGAAGCAACACCACCTTAGCACCCTAAGTTTTCTGCCCTTCCCTCAACCTGTTTCACCTCTCCTAAACACCCCACACTGCCATAGCGAACAGAGCAATCAGATTAGATGATCCATGCAAGCATAAAAACTGAAACAAGTCTCCAAAATTGGAAAATTGATGAGCACGAAGAAAGGAAAACCTAGCATTTGACATCTAAATAGGCTTCACAGCATCACAAAGCCACAGAGCATGAATTCCATCCTCAGCACAGTCACCACAAGCATCACAAATTCCAGAATGCAGCACCTAACGCTTGTACAAATTAATTTTAGTGGGTAAAGACTCATGGATAGCACGCCAAAGGAAATGTCTCACTTTGTTAAGGACCTCATTGGGCTTGGTAAGGCTAAGCATCAGCCTCCACCGTTTCATTGCTTTTAACGCTAACACATTGTCTCTTTGTAGGCACCAAATCTATCACCCCCTCCAAACATTCATCAAAACTTCTTTTCACACCACTTGGACTACCAGATTGCACCACCCCATCCCTTTCTCTAGCTAACCTTTTCCACCCCTAAGTGACCCACCTAAGGAATTGCAATTCTCCAAATCAACAAAGACCCTGTGATCTTCCTACACTTGTACCACATTACCTTTTGCCCCTACCCCCATACCCTTAATTGTCCCACCCGAATGAATAGCAACTGAACTTACAGCCGAAGACTTATAGTATTAGTATTATCTAAAAGCTTGGAAATGTGTCGAAAACATATGAGTTGTTTAGACCCCCAAATTAAAGTTACGGCTTAGTTGATTTTACACTAACTTAATACTAAGTGCGGAATAGTGTAAACACAAGCGTATAAGCAAGACAACTACTCTAATCCATATTTAAAGCAACACAACAGTAAAAATGAAATGAACAAGAGTAGGGAAGAGAGATGCAAACACGTATAACACCGAGACGTGTTATCAAAGAGGAAACCGAAGAACTCGGTGAAAAACCTCTCCACCGCCCTTCAAGCAGAAATCGATCCACTAGACAATCAGTTAGGATACAAGGGTGAGCAAGAGACCCTCCAAACCTAATCTACACTCTGTACCTATGCCCTCCAAGCTCCTACTCCAACAAGGCTTCTCGAAACCGTGTCTTGTCTAACTCTCCGGATCCCACAACAAGCTCCATGTTGCATCTGCCATCCTTGGCTTTTTCCAATGCTTCCCAACAACTCCAAAAACACTCACTACACTTTGAAAAGGTGTGGATTGTGTTTGGATAGAAATCTCCTCTCAAGATATGATAATGGGAGAGGGAAGGAGAAGACGTTACAATTAATTCTCACTAAGGATGAGTAGCTCTCTCTCTAAAAGATGGGTGTGCATGTTGTAGGAAACCTATCTAGGGTTTTTCTCTTTGAATGGTCTCTCATAAATTTTTGGGTAATGAGGGTATATATAGTATGGGTGAAGGGTATGAAAGTCTCACTTAAAAATCTTTCAGGCAGAATGTTTCACAACTGTCTCGCGGGAAGGCCTTACCCGCGAGACACTCGCGAAAACAACAACCTGGCACGACTTTTTAGCTTCCAGTCATGTGCTCCTCACGTGGCTCTTTCGCGACTTAGCTTCTCACGAGCTTCTCGCAAAATCCACTAATTCTTCATTTAAGCTTGAGTCTTCACCAACTTAATACTAAACCCAATACAATAAAATCCCATAAAGTACAAGGATATAAATTAAAGCAATTACAACACTTTTTGTCATGGAATAAAGCCAGCATAAAACATAGTTGTAAATCACAACTTTACATTATCAAATGTAGCCAAATCTGAATCTATCTCCCTAAGTTTGTCATCAAAATTCCCTTGACCACATCTGTCTGTCCCAGCAGAGGTCCCCTTCATCCCAATGCCCTTAACGATACCATGCTCCTCCATGGCCTCACTTGGTTAAATGACTCCAGTCCTCTCCGAACCAAAAGCAATATTCTCACTGGTATCCATCTCGTCACTAGCATGCCTAGAAGGAGACTGCTACCTTTCCCTGTCCACGTCCTTCTCACTCCCATCAACTTTAACAACAGAGCACTTTTTGGGAGAAATCATAGGAGCTCTCACCCTCTAAATTGTTGGTCCTTCTCTGTAGGACTACCCTGGCTTCGCACCTATAAATCACAATCTTTGCTGCAATATGTTAACAACCCACACCAATAGCATAGATTAGGTAATCGTTCATATCAGAATCAAACCTAGCCAACCTTACCATCCTCCATACATAGTTTACGCCCCCTACATAGCGGTTTGGAGGTGTCAACCATCACTCTGATCCGTATGAAGCTACTTCCATCATGAGTACCCCACTCCTTCATCCCTGATTGGACTTCACCGATAACCTTCCCAATTTTGCATGCCGACCTCGAATTCATATCACCAAAGGAAGGTCGTGGAGTTGGACCCAAAACCTCGTCATATTAAATCTCAACTCCTTAATCAGAACACTCTTATCCAGGCGCTAAAGCGAGACTAGAAACTTATCATAACTCCACGGCTCGCCCATGATAACCCGCTCGGCATCAACACTATCCTCGAAAACAAACAACACCACATGATTTCCCACATCCTTTACCTCAAAACCTTTCTTTGTTTGCCACACAGATTTAAAAGTCCTAGCAATCGCCTCCATATTCAAGACTCTACGAGTGAAAAATTTCGCCACAACCACATGACCGCCCCCCTGTTTAAAAGTTTCAGACTTGTATGTACTCCCTTCTTCCTCCATCAAGGACAATCGCTCCCACTGAATCGATAAACTCTCCATACTACACTAGTAACCTCTCACTCCCTACTGAACACAGCGACGAGAACTAGAAAACCTGCACTAGGCAATACAACGTTCTACTACATTGGCTAGGGTTTGAAAGCTGCCTCCTAGGTTAGAGAGAGAAACTAACTGTACTATCTCTTAATAGTAAAATTATTCGAATAAAAAAAAAAAAATATATATATATATATATAACTAAACAATTTTAAGGATGCCTACACTAAAAGCTACAAGTTCTCTTTTCCTCTCCAAGGTTATTTAACTCTATCATTTCTTTTTCTTTTTCTTTTTTCTATTTCATTATACACATATATTTGATAGGATCTTTTTCTTCTTTTTTATCTATTTCATATAACATATATTTGATAGGGTGAAATTCGATACTTCCTCTCTTGCTTTTAGGAATGTTAACGGGTCGAGTTCGGGTCGGGTTTTTTCATACCCGTACCCGACCCGCAAGTCTAAACTTACGAATCGGACCCGGCCCGATTATTAAACGGGTTTTTTTTTTTCCGGAGCCCAGACCCACCCCGCCGGGCTCCGCGGGCCCTGTTTAGCCCAACCAAAAAAAGAAAAAAAGAATTGAACTCAACGACGTACACATACAAAATATGGTTGTGTTTGCATTTGTGTTTATGTAATGAGATTTTCAGATATCCATATAAAAGCATAATGAAATATTGAAAAAGTTTTTGGCATTGTCTTTTTTTGTACTTTGTATTTGACATATACACATAAAATCCACCATATATTGTCTGAAGAGAGGTTGAATGCTACGAGACCTGAAGAAGAACTCAATGGCGTCGTTGTGTCCGCCATTGTTGTGCCATACAATCTTTAAAAAAAGAAAAAAGAAAAAAAAAAAAGAGTTTCCCTTTCAAACACAGAATCACAAACACAAACTCAAATTTGCGAGAGGACATGAACCCAAAAAAAAAAAAAAAAAAAAGAACCCAAAAAAAATATTGGAGAACTCGGTCCACCAAGGCTCTATCTCCGATCTTGGACTCCTACTCGGCCTCTCTCTATCTCAGACCATGTGGGGTGGCTTAAGAGAAAATGAGACACAGAGTTATTGAGGGTGATATGAGAGCACTAAGAGAGGCGGTTGGAGCTAAGAGATATCAGAGAAATGAGTTAGGGTTTGACATAAGTGATATATATATATATATAGGTATTTTAATAATTTTACTTAAGTTGTAAATAGGTCGGGTCAGGTCCGAGTTCAGGCAGGGTTTTTACTAAAACCCGAACCCGACTCGGACCCGCTTCGGGTTTTTTTTTTTAAACCCAAACCCGACCCTATTCTTTATTGAACCGGGTAAAATTCGACCCATTAGGGTCGGGCCGGGCCGGGTACCCACGAATCGGGTAGATATTGCCATCCCTACTCGCTTTCAAAGAAAAAAAAAATCAATTATCATGTAAGTCTCTCTACTTTTACTTTTTAATGTTTAGTAATCTATATTATTTAATGTTTAATAATTTAGTTTTTTCTTAATTCTTAACTATTAAATTGAGGCTACCACTGAAATATGCTTTCAAATATTTTTTTTATCGTTTTTAATTATTGAATTCAAGATTTTTTTTTTTTTCATTTAAATATGCGGTGGTGATTACTTGAGCTTTAAAGCTTAATATATTATTTTGCATACTCTCTTTATATTTTTTTTTAGCCATCTCTTTTTATATTAGTTACATAGTTAATTTTGGACTATATATGATTTAAAAAAATAATAATAATCTTACACGCATGCATTCATTATATAACTTAAAATAAAAGATTACTTCTCTTTACTTTATTTTTAATTGTCTATTTTATTATTTAATTTTAATTAAATTAAAACTATTTTCTTTAGTTTACACATAATTCTTGATTGAGCCATGCATCGCATGGGCATAATACTAGTATATAATAAAAGTTGGGTTTAAACGCCGTGGTTACACTAAGTGGCGGCACCAAATTGCAGAAATTTTCTTAGATTTTTAGATTTTAGGAAAAAATATATATAATTTTTTTCAACTATAATTTCTAAGTTGATATAATTTTTCTTCAACTATAATTTCTAAGTGGATAAGAATCTTAATTTGATTAAAGTTGAATTACGCTTGCTGTGCTCAATTTAATTCTAATATAGTTACTTCACGTGGTGCTAAAAAGAAGGAAGGATTTTGATGAATACTAAACCCAGTGGTAGTTGCTTCACGTGGTGCTAAAAGGAAGGAAGGATAAAGTTCTATTCAATTAATATTAGCTTATTAATTTAAATCCAGCAGTATTTGCTTCATGTGGAAGAAGGAAGGATAAAGTTCTATTTAATTAATATTAGCTTATTAATTTAAACCCAGCAATAGTTGCTTCACGTGGTGCTTAATTTGTTCTTTTCTTTAGTTTATTTGTCTAAGGTTGCAACGTAGTGAAATCAAAAAACTACGAATCAATCATAAAATTATATATATAAAAAGTTGGTTATAAAATTCTATTCAATTAATATTAGTTTTAGACTTTTCACTCATATAAAATTCTTCAATGTGGAGTGTGTGTATATATATATATCAAATAATTCATAATTAATACCCATCATACGGTTCTTTTGCGTTATTCTTCTCTTCTTCTACCTACAACCTCTATTACTCTCTTCTTCTCCCTACAACTTTACAAGTATGTATTTGTTTACTCTACTCTTTTTCTTTTTCTTTTTTTTCCGTCAGATTGAATATATTTTGTGTATTTGTTTAAGTTGATTTCCTTAATTTTAATCCAATTTAGAAAATTGTTACAGTTGTGAATTGATTTTTTTTTTTTAATAATGTTAGTTTGATTGTTTAGAAAATATATAAGAAATCGAGCTTTCATGTCTAATTAACTAATAAATTAATTTTTGAGTCCAAACATAATAAAACAACAAAATATATAGTCAATATTTTTTAGATTTTTTAAAAAATAGATATAATTTTTTCGGTCATATCTTCTTCTCTTATAATTTCTTATACTTATTGATCACCATTCAAATTCTAATCTTTTTATTATTAATTTACTTTTTACTATTTTTTTTCCCCTTCACACACGATTACTTTATTTTTTCTTTGGATTTCCTCTTCAAATGCCACCTATTTTTTAGATTTAGATTTCAACTTCACACTTCCGCAAATTTATAAATACAAACAACTTCTTATTTGTTCTTATCAACTATTGCTTTTTCACTAATTTTTAGATAAAAATAACTACAATTTTTTAGATACATGCTAATGCTATCTCACCAAATCTTAAGGTTAAAAATTTAGGAAAAAAAAAAAAAAAAAAAAACAAAAGCAACATAGTTAAGAAGAGTTAGACATTTGTCTCAAAAAGAAGAAGAGTATACATGTGCATGAGTTGGAGAATTATAACTTATATCTATTTGATTATTGAGATAAAACCAATCTTTATTGTGATTTTTTTGTCTTCACACACGGTTACATTTTTTTTTTCTTTTCTTTTCCTATGTAGGTGAATAGGAGTTACATACACATTGGAATATACATACGCATCCAAGTCCACTTGGTAACCCCATAAAGTCATTTATTTATTTATTAAAAAAATAATAAATTCATTACCCGATTATTTATTTATTTATTGAAAATAATAATAAATTCAATTTTTTTCCCTGATAACTTAAGTCTTTTTCCTATAAAGATAGATTGATTAGAGAGAAATATTCATGGCTAGGGCTCTCTTAAATTATCTAGTTAGGATTATGGGTGCCATTTACATGAATTGAAAAATTATTATGATTATTATTATTATTTGAGATTATCTATTAGATGAAATTATTATGATTATTATTATTTCTTGAGATTATCTATTAGATGAAGAATTCTGAATCCTAATTAAGTTAGGATTTCTAATATATATATATATATATATATTGAGATTTTTTTAAGTATATTCTTATATATTCCTACCACAGCTGCTTTTTTTTTTTTTTTTTTTAAATGATAGAAAGTAGAAACACTACTTATTATTTTAATAAATTCTATCTCCCATTATCAATAATTCTTCTTCTCTCATAATTTCTATGTTGATTAGAAATTTAACTCTCTTTTTAATTTAATTTTTTTAGATAAGTAATTTAATTATATTATTGAATTAATTTTTTTTTAATTTACATAAACTTTTCTATTAAGTCATGCATCGCACAAGGATAACACTAGTATATATATAGCCAAACCTCATAAAAAATTCAATTAGATTAAAAAAAAATAGATTCAGTTATGAGCAATGTGCCGTGTGTCTCAATTTTTTTTTTCAATTTTAGTATTGAAGGTGGGACCATACAATAAATATCGATATCAAATATCAATTTTAGCTTTTAGCTTTTTTTTTTTTTTTTTTTTTTTTTTTTTTTTGAGAATCAGGTAAGAACTTTTATTTAAGGCAAATTAAACTGAAAAACATCCTCCAAGTCACGATATAGATCTTCTAACCACACATCCAAATTTGCAGATAGAACTGCTCTATGGGCAAGGGCATGAGCAAGCTTATTGCCCTCCCTCTTAACATGAAAAAAACTATAATTAAAACTAGCTACTAAACAATGAACATCAGTAATGACATTTCCAAACAAAGTCCTTGAAGGCTTGGCAGCAACAAGGGCTTGGATAACTTTCAAAGAATCACCCTCCACCTCCACGGCTTGAAGACATAGCTCCTGGGCAAATACAACAGCTCTTCGGGCAGCCAAAGCTTCCACCATGTCCACAGACCCCGGATAACTGATTTTCCGGCTCAACGCACCAATAACCAACCCAGCCGACTCCCTGATGACCACCCCAAGACCTGCACACGCCTGCTCCTCAAAGAATGCACCATCGAAATTGACTTTGAACAAACCTAAAGCAGGTGGTTTCCACCGAACATCCCCACTACGAACAACCAGCCTAGGAATTTTCCTATGCACACCGTGGAATTCCTTCAACATCTCAGAAGCCCGAGCGCACACCTCATCGACACCCCACACCTTCTGCCTCTCCCTAATCCGATTTCGCCGCTCCCAAATACCCCAAGCGACCATGGCAAAAGACTCCACTAGCTTTGAAGAAGCTTCCCTATACATGAAACAAAACAAATCTTCAAACTTTGAGAACCATTTAGAACGCAGAAAGGAAAAATGCTAGCCTGACAACCATATGGACTTTGCTGAATCGCAAAACCACAACGCATGAATACTATCTTCAGCTGAATCACGACACTGCACGCACATTCCGTCAACCACCACCTGCCGTTTGCACAAATTAATCTTTGTAGGCAGCACCTCTCGAACTACTCTCCACAAGAAGTGTTTAATTTTCTGAGGCACCCCAAGCCTACAAATACCCTTCCACAGTCCTTTACCCAGCTCTAAAGACGAAGGACTAGGCATATGCTGTTTGTTAAGCTCCACCAACAATCTATATGCACTCCACACTGAATAAACACCATCAGAGGAGAAAGGCCAGACAAGTGTATCCAAATTCACAAATTGACTCACCAGAATACCTTTAACAACTTAGGCCTCCCAATGATAGAAGTTTAAGTCAATTAACTCCTCATCCCATCTCCTAGAATCGAGCAAAAATAGATCGCTAACCATCTGAAGAGAAGGATCCCTCAGTGGAGTCAGAACACGACCACCCCCTGCTGTAGGCAGCCAACAATGCTACCAAATCGAAATATTCATCCCATCATCCACCATCCACTTAGCTCCCTTCAAAACTCCCTCTCAAGCTTGCAAAATGCTACGCCAAGCAAAAGAACACGTCTTGGATTCTTTAGCATCAAATATGTTACTGGATTGAAAATATTTAGCCCAAAACACCTTATATACCAAGGAATTTCTATCATGAAACAAACGCCAAACTTGTTTCCCCAACATAGCATCATTAAACATCTGAAGATCCCTAAACCCCCAGCCTCCAAACTGATTTGGAAGAACAAAGAGTCTCCCACCAAACCTAATGAATTTTCGTAGTGTTCTCAGAACAACCCCACCAAAATTTTTAGATCATAGCTTCAATATCTTAAGCAAACCAATAGGAAGAAGAAAAACGCTCATAGAATAAGTAGGGATAGGTTGAACTACTGCCTTGATCATGATTTCCTTACCAGCCTAAGAAAGTAATTTCTCCTTCCACCCTTGCATGCGAGTCCAAATCCGTTCCTTAATATGATTAAAGCAAGCTTTTTTCTGACGCCCAACAAAAGAAGGAAGCCCCAGATATTTCTTATAACTCTTAATGGCAGGCACTCCTAACATAACTTTTAGCTCTTCCTGAACTTCCTTGGAGGTATTCCTACTAAAGAAAGCCGTAGTTTTATCAGAATTAACTTGTTGACCCGAGGCCGCTTCATACCAAGCCAAGATGTTCTGAATTTTGGCACAATCAGAGGGAGTGGCTCTACAAAACAACAAGCAATCATCTGCAAAGAAAAGATAGGAAATTCTTGGCCCAGCTCTACAAATAGAATACCCTCAGATATCACCATCACAAGCAGCTTTAGAAAGAAGAGCATTCAGTCCTTCTGCACAAAAGAGGAATAAAAAAGGAGAAAGAGGATTCCCTTGCCATAAATCCCTTGTTGGATGAATAAAACCTTGAGGCTCACCATTCACCAAAATTGAATAAGAAACTATAGTCACACATTGCATAATTAGGGACACCCATGACTCTTGAAAACCCATCTTCAAAAGGATCTTCTGTAGAAAAATCCATTCAACTCTATCATAAGCCTTACTCATATCAAGTTTTAAGGCCATAAAACCTGTCTTGCCAGAACATTGTGTTTTCATATGATGCAAAGTCTCAAAGGCTATCAAAATATTATCAATAATAACTCTGTCAGCAATAAAAGCACTCTGGGCTTTAGAAATAATAGAGTTCAGAATAGGTCTCAATCTATTTGCAAGTACTTTACTCAGAATTTTATAGATAACATTACACAGACTGATAAGCCGAAATTAAGCAACAATTTCAGGATTGGTTACCTTAGGGATCAATGTAATGAAAGTGTGATTAATGGATTTAAGGAAAGTACTAGAGTTTAAGCAAGAAAGTACCGCATCAGAGATCTCCATGCCAATGTCTGGCCAAAACTTCTGATAAAAAATAGGAGGCATCCCATCCAAACCTAGGGTCTTCAGGGGGGCCATTTGTCTAATATCAATATCCACTTCCTCATGCACATAGGGCTTAGTGAGAGCTACATTCGTAAAATCATCAACAACGGATTGAACCCCTACAAGAACTTTCTCCAACTCTATAGGGTTAGAAGAAGTAAAGAGCCTAGCATAAAAATCAACAAAGATATCAGCCACTACCTTTTCATCCGAAACCCAAACTCCATCCCTATCCTGAATCCCCTTAATAAAATTACTCCGATTACATTGTGTAGCCACCCCATGCAAAAAATTTGTATTTCTATCCCCCTCTACTAACCATAAAGCTCTCGACCTTTGAAACCACATGTGAATCTCTTTATCAAGAAAACTATTAAGCTCCTGTTTCAATTGGACCACCATTTCATGAGAACCACCCTTGGCCGAAACCTCCTCAGCCTACCATAGGAGATCTTTTTTCTTCTTTATCTGATCCTTCACACTTCCAAAATGATTCTTACTCCAGAAGTGTAACATTCGCTTACACTTTTTAATCTTGTGCACCACCCTATATATAGGTTGCCCCTTAGGCCGAACCTCCCGAGCCTTCTTAACAGTATCACTACAACCTCGATCCGCTAACCAGATATCCTCAAAGCGAAAAGGCTTACGCTTCCACCTGACAGACTCACCATTCGGATCAAACAAGAGTAGAATTGGCCTATGATCAGAAGCAATACAATGAAGATGGCTAACAATTGCAGTAGGAAATTTTGCCATCCAATCATAATTAGCCACACCCCTATCCAATCTCTCCCAAACTACATGCCCATGTCAATTTCCTTGCCAAGTAAAATAAAGACCAGTAAAACCAAGATTAAGAAAACCACAGGTGTCCAAGGCATCCCTAAAATCCTGCATCTGTCCATGAGGGCGCCCCCTTCCCCTTCACTTTTCTTTAGTATAGATAATTTCATTAAAATCTCCCATGCATAACTAGGGCAAATGTGGCTTTGAATTCAGCATGCGAAGCATATTCCAAGCTTCATCTCTTGCATTCGTATCTGATTCACCATAGAAACCTGTAAATCTACAAACATCAGTAGTACCACCATTAATCAAAGCATCAATATGGAATTTAGAAAAATTATCAACCCAAACTGAGACCACATATTTCCATAAGAGCACCAAACCGCCCCCTCTTCCAATGACGAAGCTGCCCTCATAAAGGGAAATTTCCTTTTGTGGATGATAGCACCTGCACCTCTTGACTTGTACCCGGCCTTATAGGCAGTAACAATCTAAACTCTGTTCTAGACGTAGAAACCTGCACCGCTTGATTTGTTAGGATTAATGCCCTTAAATCCTATTGTATAATGCTATGTACGATATTATGTATGACATTATATATGACATGATGTATGACTTAATATTGTAATTAATAAAGTTGTTTTTATTATTATTTGAAATAATGGTAACATGAATATTCAGACATTATCATAGAGGCCATGAGATGCATAGTATGCGATTTATGTGAAAAGTCACAGAAAATATAAATCACAAGTTCTTTGTAAACTCATAATTTAGTTCGTAGTTGGTGATGAAATTTGGTGTTTCATCTGCGAAAACTATAACATATTAACTAAGATGATTTGTCTTGATCATGGAAGTGGTGACTTCTAGTTGATATGTTGATATGTTTTAAGAGTTAAAACATATTGAATTGGACCGCTATGAGATTTATTATTCTCATAATGATTGTCAATTGAATAATAAATCTCACGACTTATATATTTACATGAACTCTTAATCCTGAGAGAATAATGGATCTGATCATGAAGTGTAAGTTGCTTTGATATATTAGGAGTGAGATCTAAAGTAACGGTCAAAACCTCAGTATGTTGAGCAGCCACATTTAGTGTTGATGGAACATATATTCTTAAGATGAAATTCATAGTCTCTTAACAGAGATATAAAATATTCCCTTGAGATAAATTTAATGGGTTTGTTATTCAGAATGTTAGGCCTAACTACTTTAGTAAATAGTTACTAAAGTATATATTTATGAAATTGGATTTCATAAATATATGATGAATAACTTAAAGGATTAAACCGGATACTCAAGGATTAAGATGTAGTAATTCACAAAGTGGCAGTCTTCATTCATGACTTTGTATTACTACGAATATTTTATGAAGGGGTTGCAATTATAATAAAGTCTTAGGATATAATTTATTAATAAGGCCTAGAGTACAATTATATTTATATAGTGGTATTAAATATAATTAATGGTAACTTTGGACTTGTCAAGAGTTGACAGAAAAGCCCAAGGCCCATTGGAGCTAGTGTTTTATTAGTCCCTTTTGGTCCCACTCCAATGCACACACTAAAGCCCAATCGGAAAGGCCCAATAGGCCAGCCTAATTAGATAATCAGTTAGTTATAAAGGGCGAAACATACAGAATTTTATTTTTTAAGAGAGACATCATTGTGAAATGGTGTGTATGTGTGAGTGAAGCCACTCGATTATTCTGCCTTGGAAACTGATTGAGAGACCACACTTCTTGGGTGTAAAGTGGAATTGGAGTGAAGATTAAAAGTGTTCCCAAGTACTTTTGATCTTTTGTTTTGAATTTCACCACACCAAGGTACGCCATCTTGTTCTTAAATTCTGAAATTTACATAGTACATGTTATCAATTATGAATGAAATAGATCCATGTTTGACGCTTCCGCTATATGTTTTGTATAAGATACAAAACTAGATTTTCCAACAAATTGGTATCAGAGCCAGGTTTTCATATCATGATTGTATAGCATGTGATTGAATTTTAGAATTAAAGAAAAACGTTTTCTTGATCATATTGGGTTCACACCAAGGATGTATATTCTCTTGGTTTGTTCGAAGTGCTCTATGATTAAAGAATTGTGCCGTGATCTAATTGAAATTGCCAAGGAGATATAGTTCTATATCACAACTGTTATGTGGATTACTTTTAGTTATTGTACGGCTTGGCTAATTTTAGACAATTGATGGATTGCCTTGATGCATTGGTCAATATATATTAAATATATGAATTTTGCACCCATTGCAATGCTTTATGGTAGTTATTGATTGTTGAAGTAACTGTTTTGTAACTACCATGTGCGTGAACCATGTTGATTGCACCGCTTGGCTATTCATGCTTTTAATTTCTTATCACATGTTAATTGAAAGTTGTTGCCATGATAGCCATCTTGTACGTGAAAATTCTTGGTGACCATTTTATTAAGATGTGATAAATTCCTTGAATCTGTGTATTATATATATATATATATATCTATATTTATATGGAGATACATGGATATATATGCAAATCTTGTTAATGATAGGATTAAGAAATTTATTCCTAATGAGATTAGGATTATGTTTTCAAGAGTTTCTAGCATTAATATAGTTCTTGATCATAAAAACCTTTAATTTAAAATATCTAGAGGGAGAGAGATACAAGGGTTGCATCTCACGGCCTCCATTGTTGGTTCATAGTAGTGTGAAATATATACTTTGTCTTTGCTTCGAGCTTAGCATTCCATGCGGAGAGTATTTATTTCATGGTCCTACAAGATTGAATTTCTTGGTTTATAGTAGTTTGATCAAACGCCTTGTCTTAGCTTCGAGCTTTGCATTCCATGCGAAGGGCGTTTTGTATCATGGTACTACAAAATAAGCCTATTAAGGGGATGAAATGTGGCTACACATAATTCTAGACAATGGTATACACTAGACTAAACATTATAGTATCCTATATGCTGAGTTCTTACTATTATTATTTAGAGGCCAAATGTATAACGGCATATTATTAGTGTATGATAAGAGTTGTCATGATGGCACTAATAATGAGAATAGTTCTCAATCAATCATAGTATTTAATGTTCACTCTATGTTAAGGGATATTGAATATGGGATTGGGTGTAGGTTCCAGTTAGCTCAACCGGTAAAATCTCTGATGGTTGTATAAGAGATCTGGGGTTCAATCCCCGCCTAGATCAAAAACTGATTGGTTTCTTGGTCGATAATAAAAAGCTACTATCAGGAGCGGATGCCATAAGTTGAAACTCTCTCTAAAAAAAAAAATATGGGATTGGGTTGTCGTTGCATATATTATATTATGGTTTTATTAAGGTTCCATATTATATGTTTATATGCTAAATTGATAATGTCCAGTTACTTATTATATTCATGTTTATTATTTTTAGATTTGAACATGACATCATTTAGCCCACTTGTTACTATTCTTAATCAAAACAAACTGACTGGATCCAACTATGTTGACTGGAAAAGAAATTTGGACATTGTTCTTACAGCTGAAGAGCATAAATATGTGCTTACTAAACCATGTCCCAGCTTTCCTTCATTAGATGCTCCTCCTAAGGAAGAACAATGATATGATCGTTGGCAGAAATCTAATGAGATGGCCAAGTGTTACATCTTAGCATCTATCTCAAATGTTCTACAGCATCAAATGCAAGATGTAGAATTAGCTTCAGACATTATGCTAAGTCTGAAGGAGATGTTTGGTGAGCAAGGCTGTTCTGCAAGGCAAGACACCATGAGGCAAATCTATAATACCAAAATGGCTGAAGGTGGTTCAGTTAGGGAGCATTGTCTTACAATGATCTCTAATCTGAATATATTGGAGGTTTTAAGTGCCGATATTGATGGAGAATCCCAAGTGGATATGATACTCCAGTTACTACTAGAATTATTGAAGGAATTCAAACTTAACTATAATATGAATAAAAAGATTTATACCTTGTCTGAATTAATGAATGAGTTGATAGCAACAGAAGGCATTCTTGGTGCTTCTAGTGTTGATGCTAACATGGCTGAAGCTTCTACTTCTCAACCTAAGTCGAAAGGCAAGGGTAAGAAGAAGAAGAAGAAGAAGAAGAAAGACTTCACCAAGCAAAACGGTAAACACATTGCCTTAGGGGTTGCTGACAAAGGAAAGAAGATCAAAGGAAAATGTTTCCATTGTGGTGAGAAAGGACATTGGAAGAGGAATTTTCCAAAATTCAAGGCTGCCAATAATAAGGGTATGAAAAGTTCATTCCTCCTTGAAATATGTTTAGTACAAAATCCCACAGATTCCTGGTGTGTGGATTCAGGTTGAACTAATCATATCTGCAATTCTTTGCAGAGGTTCCAGGAGATCAGAAAGCTTAATGAAGGGGAATTGTTTCTTACTTTGGCTGATGGGAGTAGAATTCCGGTTGTAGCTATTGGAGTGTTTAATTTATGCTGTAAATCTAGAGTTTAAATATTGGAAGACTATCTGTATGTACCTAATGTTCGTAGGAATTTAATTTCTGCAACTTATTTAGGTAAACATGGATATTGTGTTATCCTCAAAGACAATGTTGTAATAAAGAATGGTAAAATGTTTATCTATTCTGGCAATATTGTGGATGGTCTTTATATTTTAACTCCTGATAAACATAAATTATATAATTCTGAATTAAATAATGATTCTCATGTAAAATCATTAAAGAGAAAGTTTCCTTCTACTAGTGATGCATATCCTCGGCACTTGCATTTGGGTCATATTAATTCTAATAGGATTCAAAGACTTGTCAAAGATGGACTCTTAGAGCTCATAGACTTTGATGAATTTCCAGTTTGTGAATCTTGTTTAGAAGGTAAAATGACCAAACGACCTTTTAATGCAAAAGGTAAAAGAACCCAAGATTTGCTAGAACTAGTACATTCAGATGTATATGTTCCTTTGTCAATCTAGGTAAGAGGAGGCTATGAGTACTTCATCACTTTTACCGATGATTACTCTAGATTTGGTTGTGTACCTAATGAAACGGAAGTCTAAAGCCTTTGAAAAGTTCAAAGAGTTTAAGGCTAGAGTTGAGAATCAATTAGGCAAACGCATAAAGGCCATTTGATCTGATCGTGGTGGCGAATACCTTCTTGGGGATTTTAAGGATTACTTAATTGAAAATGGGATTGTATCCCAAATGACTGCACCTGGAACTCCACAACAAAATGGTGTAACAGAAAGAAGGAATAAGACTCTTTTAGAAATGGTTAGGTCCATGATGAGTTATTCAACTCTACCAATTTCTTTTTGGGGATATGCCTTAAATACTGCAATGTATCTTCTGAATTTAGTACCTTCGAAGTATGTTCCTAAAACACCTGTTGAGTTATGGAATGGGCGTAAGCCTAGTATAAGACATCTCCATATTTGGAGTTGTCCAGCACACGTGTTGAAAGGAAAGTCTAACAAGTTACAGTCTAAAACAGAAGTGGTTTGCTTTGTAGGGTATCCAAAAGGAACTGTTGGAGGTTTATTCTATAGTCATAAAGATAATAAAGTGTTCGTTAGCACAAATGCCAAGTTCTTGGAAAATGACTATATGAATAATTATACTCCTAGAAGTAGAGTTGTGTTGGCTGAAATGAATGAACCTATAAATAAACAATCAATGGATGAAACTAGGGATGATGTGGTTGTATTAGATACACCACAAGATACTACTCATGAGATGTCTAGTACACAGGTGACTCGTTGTAGTGGGAGAATTGTTAGGCCTCCTATAAGATTCATAGGTTTGGGAGAAACTTATGAAGCTATCTCAGAAGAGGCTAAATCGGATCCCTACACTTATGAAGAGGCAATGAATGATATAGATGCACATCATTGGATCAAAGCTATGAAATCTTAATTAGATTCCATGTATTCCAATCAAGTTTGGGATCTTGTAAAGGCACCTAACAGCATTAAACCTATTGGTTGCAAATGGGTTTACAAGAGGAAGAGAGGGGTAGATGGAAAAGTTGAAACCTTTAAAGTAAGGCTAGTGGCGAAATGATATACACAAAAAGAAGGTATTGACTGTAATGAAACTTTTTCACCAGTAGCCATGCTTAAATCTATCAGAATTCTCTTATCCATTGCTACTCATTATGATTATGAGATTTGACAAATGGATGTCAAGACTGCTTTTCTAAATGGCAATCTTGAAGAAGAAATCTATATGATGCAACCAGAAGGTTTCATAGCAAAGAACCAAGAGCATATGGTATGCAAGTTGAAAAGGTCCATTTATGGACTTAAGCAAGCATCTAGGTCATAGAACATCAGATTTGATCAAGCAATCAAGTCATTTGGTTTTGAACAAAATCTTGATGAACCATGTGTGTACAAAAGAAATCAAGATAAAGTAGTAATGTTCCTAGTGCTTTATGTAGGGGTAATGTCATCAGTAAAGGTTTGGTTGTCAAGCCAATCTGATATGAAGGACTTGGGTGAGGCTAATTTTATTCTAGGGATGAAGCTTTGGCAAGATTGCAAGAATAAGATGTTAGGCTTATCATAACCTGGATATATAGATAAGGTTCTAGAACGATTTAGCATGCTAAACTCCAAGAAAAGTTTACTTCCTTTTAGACATGGAATTCCTCTGTCTGATGACCAAAGGCCTAAGGCTCAAGAGGAAGTAGATATGATGAGACAAGTTCCTTATGCTTCTACAGTGGGAAGTCTCATGTATGTCATGCTTTGTACTAGACCAGAGATTTGTTATTTAGTTGGCATGGTTAGTCAATATCAATCAAATCCAGGACCAAAACATTGGCAAGCTATAAAGCATATTCTCAAGTATCTTCGGAGAACGAGAGATTATATGCTTGTTTACCAGTGTGAGGATTTGATTCCCATTGGCTATACAAATTCAGACTTTCAATCGGATCTAGATTTCAGAAAGTCCACATCAGGATGGGTTTTCACCTTGGGAGGTGGAGCCATAACATGGAGGAATGTCAAGCAATCTTGTATTGCGGACTCCACCATGGAAGCAAAATATGTTGCTGCTTTTGAAGCAGCAAAAGAAGCTGTATGGCTCAAGAAATTCCTTTCTGACCTTGGTGTAGTGAGAATTGAGCAAGTTCCCATTACTTTGTTTTGCGACAATAGTAGAGCAGTTGCACAATCAAAAGATCCAAGGAATCATAAGAAAGGAAAGCACATTGAGAGAAAGTACCACATCATTAGAGATATTATTGCTCGTGGAGATGGGGTGGTAGCAAAGATTGAAAGTGCAAGTAATCTAGCTGATCCCTTTACCAAAGCCTTGCTTCAAACGACTTTCGAGTCACATTTGGAGGGAATGGGAGTTAGATTAATACACGATAGTCTTTAAGGCAAGTGGGAGATTGTTAGGATTAATGCTTTTAAATCCTATTGTATAATGCTATGTATGATATTATGTATGACATGATGTATGACTTAATATTGTAATTAATAAAGTTGTTTTATTATTATTTGAAATAATGGTAACATGAATATTCGGACATTATCATAGAGTCCATGAGATGCATAGTATGCGATTTATGTGAAAAGTCACAGAAGGCATAAATCACAAGTTCTTTGTAAACTCAGAATTTAGTTCGTAGTCGATGATGAAATTGGGCATTTCATCTGCGAAGACTATAACATATTAACTAAGATGATGTGTCTTGAACATGGAAGTGGTGACTTCTAGTTGATATGTTGATATGTTTTAAGAGTTAAAACATATTGAACTGGACCGCTGTGAGATTTATTATTCTCTTAATGACTATCAATTGAATAATAAATCTCACGACTTATATATTTACATGAACTCTTAATCCTGAGAGAATAATGGACCTGATCATGAAGTGTAGGTTGCTTTGATATATCAGAGTGAGATCTAAAGTAACGGTCAAAACCTCAGTATGTTGGGCAGCCACATTTAGTGTTGATGGAACATATATTCTCAAGATGGAATTCATAGTCTCTTAACAAAGATACAAAATATTCCCTTGAAATAAATTTAATGGGTTTGTTATTTAGAATGTTAGGCTGAACTACTTTAGTAAATAGTTACTAAAGTATATATTTATGAAATTGGATTTCATAAATATAAGATGAATAACTTAAAGGATTAAATCGGGTACTCAAGGATTATGATGTAGTAATTCACAAAGTGGCAGTCTTCATTCATGACTTTGTATTACTACAAATATTTTATGAATGGATTGCGTGTATAATAAAATCTTGGGATATAATTTATTAATAAGGCCTAGAGTGCAATTATATTTATTTAGTGGTATTAAATATAATTAATGGTAACTTTGGACTTCTCAAGAGTTGACCGAAAAGCCCAAAGCCCATTGGAGCTAGTGTCTTATTAATCCCTTTTGGTTCCACTCTAAGCCACACACTAAAGCCCAATTGGAAAGGCCTAATAGGCCAACCCAATTAGATAATCAGTTAGTTATAAAGGGAGAAACATACATAATTTTATTTTTTAAGAGAGACATCATTGTGAAATGGTGTGTATGTGTGAGTGAAGCCACTCAATTATTTTCCCTTGGAAACAGATTGAGAGATCACACTTCTTGGGCGTAAAGTGGAATTGGAGTGAAGATTAAAAGTGTTCCCAAGTACTTTTGATCTTTTGTTTTGAATTTCACTGCACCAAGGTATGCTATCTTGTTCTTAAATTCTGAAATTTACATAGTGCATGTTATCAATCATGAATGAAATAGATCCATGTTTGTCGCTTCCGCTGTATGTTTTGTATGAGATACAAAACCAGATTTTCCAACATGATTATCAAATTTAGCTAAGCCCCCATCAATCTCATCAAGTATTTTCTAGAATTCGTCACTGGTCCGAACCCCAATGGCTACATTACTTTCAGAGATGTCCATACCTACCTCAGTTTCACCATTACTGTTGTCCGAACTTGGAGAAGCTTCATCTGACTGAGTCCCAACGTCTGACCAAGTCACACCATTGCTACCATTCACATGACCTTCCCTTTCGCTATTGGTTGGAACCTCTGAAGGTCGCGATGCATCCCTTATAAACTCTCTGTCAAGCCCCTCAGCCTTCACCACAGAGCACTTCTTAGGCAGTGTAGTAGGAGCGCCCAACTAGTTGCCAAATTGCTGATCTTGTTCAATCAAGTTACCCCGACTCCGCACCCATAAATCACAATCCTTATCACTGTGCGTCTAAAGCCCATACCAATAACATAGATTAGGTAAGTGTTCATACTTAAATCTAACCCAACTGATCTTACCATCCTCAAACAAATTTTATGGCCTCAACAAAGCGGTATTGATGTATCAACTTGCACCCGAATGCGCATGTAACTACTGCCATCCTGTGAATCCCACTCTGCATTCCCTGATTAAGCCTCACCAATAATTTGGCCTATTGCACTCGTCGAACATGGATTCGTATCGCCCAAAGGTAGATCATGAAGCTGCACCCAAAACATAGTATGGTTAAATTCTAAACTCTTCACAGGGATATTTGATACTAGGCAGTGGAGCAAAACCAAGTGTTTATCATAGTTCCATGGCTCCCCCATAAGAACTCTGTTTGCGTCGACTTCATCACCAAAGACAAAAAGAATCGTATGGTTACCAACATCCTTAACTTCAAAACCCAATTTCGTTCGCCAAAGTGGTTTGAAAGTCCGTGCGATAGCCTCCATGTTCAGCACCCTATGTGTGAAGAATTTTGCTGCAACTACATGTCCAAACCCTCCCTCCATGGCTGCAGACTTATATGAAGACCCCTCCTCCTTAGACAAGGAAAGCTGCTCCCATAAACCTGCTAAATTCTCCATACCACCTCTGTAAACCTGACAGAAGCTCCCACTCACGGCAAAGAAGTGAAGAGAATGAAACTAGCTTACCCTAAAGTAAGCACCACAATTCTACTACTCAGAGAAACTATAATAATAATTAATATTTTTTGAGGAACTAACAAATTAAATAATGAGATTGTAGCTTTTATCTTTTAATTTTTAGTTTTTACATACAACTTTTTAAAACCAAACTTTTTCCTGTTATTTCTCACTTAAAAAAAAAAAATTAAGATACAGATATACTTTAGCATGCTTTCAGCAAAAAAATTTCAACAAAAAAATTGAATAAGTTATTCCTAAAAGTGCGACCTTCTAAATTTTTCTGCCAAAAAAACTGTGCTTACAACATTGGCACTAAAGTTGAGGGAGAAAATTGCATTAACTCGGACCACACGTGTTACCCTCCCATTAGTTTTTGTATGTCATCTCAATCAAAATTAAAAAAAACTAAAAATAAAAGATCACTTGGACTACCTGGTCTCCCATAAAATAAAAAAATAAAATAAAAAGTATATCCTCTTTATTTCATTCTTATTTCTCCAATTTAATAAAAATTATATTATGCTATTTCTTTATTATTTGTTCTACCGAATTGTATAAGATACTAAAAAAAAAAAAGTAATCATTTAAGGTATAGAAACAATAAGTCTGATGTGGTTCAAGCATTAACAAAACCTGAGATACTAATTCTAAAAGTAGGTTTTTTTTTTTTTTTTTTTTATAAATCACAATTAATAAACAAACAACTTAATTACTTCAATTTATTTTTAAAAATATTTTTGTCAACCTTAGTGTTTCATACAATCAAACTAATTATACAACATTCATAATAATGTGATTATTTTTTGCATGTATAGTAATAATATTTTAGAATTTATAAAATTCAAATGAGTATTGACAAAATTTTACAATTTTTTTCTTCCTTTTTGATTAATATTTTGCAATGTTTCCATGCATATACACGGGTTATAAGCTAGTAAAATATAATTTCAACCTACCGCTAGTTGATGATTGTTTTCTATCATGGAAAATGTTAATGAATGTCCTAAGGATATTGGTTTAGGAAATATTTTTAGAATCTTTTTATGGAAAAATGATAAAGTAATTAATTTTGTTGAAATGCTTTTTATATTTTTCATAAAAACGATGTTAAAACTTTCTTAATATGATTTATCAACAATTGCCTTACACTACAACAAAATTTATTTTTAGGGACAAAAATTTTCTTCACTAAATGTCCAGTTTTTTGTGCCTAGTACTTGAGGTTGAGGCTAATGAGATTGGATCGTTGGGCTTCTTGTTTTGAGGTAAGGGAGGGAGAGAGACTGGCCAGGGATTGAGAGGACTGAAGGGATTGCAAGTGTGTGAGGCAGCTAGATTCTAAATGATATTGTCCAAATAAAAACTAACACAAAGCTTTAGTGACAAAATTTTGTTTTGTCGCTATTTGGTACTTTGGCAACGAATGTAGGTTTCATCGCCTAAAATTTCTCTTTAATAATTTTAGCGACAACTCATTGCGATCACTATTGATCACCTTTAGCGATGAAATGTGTTCCGTCGCCTAAAAGTTCCCAAATTTATGCTATTATTTTTAGCCATGACTGTATTTCATTGCTGTTGGGACTTTTATCAACGAAATTTGTTTCATCGCTAATAATCTCCCAGCAAAAGCTACAGCGGTGAAAGTATTTCGTTGCCAAAAACTTATAGTTTAAATGACGAAAAATTTTGTCGTCGTAGACTAATTAAATTCTCGCCTAACTTTTTCCTTTTGGGGCCCTTGTTTCAAATCAACAAATAGTGACGAAATTCAAATGTCATCGCTAAAGGTTTTTATGTTTTCATTTTCAGTGATGAAATTGAAATTTTGACACTAAAAGTTAATATTTTTTCATTTTTGGCAATGATTATGAATTTCGTCGCTAAATGTAAGTTTTTAGTGACAAAAAATTTTTCCCCACTAAAATCTGTCTCCAAAAATACATTTTGTTGTAGTGTTAAAGGCATCTGTTAACATGGCACTTCTATCATTAAGTCAATGCACCAATCATTTTTATGTGTAGGCCGAGCTCAAACCCTAAATCGTTTATTTGATGATAAGAAAATTTTATCAATTGAACTAACTAAAACGAAAAAGAATTTTTTGTGTAACTCTATGGTATAATTTTTAAAATATTAACAATTTTTATTTGTTCAATGAATGGTTTATATTTTACAGCATTACTTATATTTTAAATAAAATATTAGTTATCATTATTTTAGTATCTATTTAAGTTAGAATTTTTTTTGGCAGTAAACTCTGTTCATTGCACCTCTTCCTATTTTTGCAATACCACACAGACCAAGCCACCATAGCAAACAGATCCAACCTTCTTAGTAATTTTCCTTCAAAGGTTTGCTTTCCTCTAATTGATTCAATGAAGACACGTGAGCATTATCTGGGGAATCAGTTAGAGGAAAGCAAACCTTTGAAGGGAAATTACTAGGAAGCCAATTATCCAAGTAAATTCATATTTTTGAACCATCACCCACTCTCCATAATAACCCTGTCAAGACAACTAACCTTGCCTATATTATAAACAACCTTAAATCAGATTAACACATATCAAAAGAATTAAAAAATAAAAATAAACAAATCAAATATAACAAATAGAGACACTAAATCAAGAACTCATGTGAATCATATTAAGCAATGGAGGAGTTCATGGGAAGAACACTCACCTTGCTTAAGATTATGAGTTTGGAGTTTGTTTAACTAGCCCCTTAGTGCCTACAACACAAAGATTAGATTGAGAGGATAAGAATAATCAAAGAACACATTAGTTTTTAGGAATCACAACTCAAAAACAAAAGGTTTTGAAAAGGTTTTGTAGAAATCCAATTAAGAACAATTTTCTGCCTTCAAACTAACTAAAGAGAGGTTTTTGATAATTAAAAAATGTGCTTAGGTTCTATTTGGGAGTTTTAGAAAAGAGGACTAGGGTTTTAGAGAAGATGGAGGCCAAAAATAACTCTCTCTAGTTAGGATTTGATTGGAGACATAAGATGAGTATTTATAAGTTAAAATTAAAGTTTTCGAGACTTTTTAATGGTCTTTGGACATTCCCAAGGGTCTAGGGGCCGGCCTGCATCTAAGAATGATGTTTTGGGCCCCTAAAATTGAAGTTTTGGGCTTATGGAAATGACCCTGCATATGCAAGGTCGAGGCATGCGTACACATGCATCCCCAAAAAGTCTAATCTCACAGCTCTAATGGCCTAAATTCAAAAGGCCATAACTCACTCAATATAAGTCCAAATTAGGCAATATTTGTGTTCAAATTGAAGCTTAGGATGTATACTTTTCAATGAAACACATTTCACTCAAAAAGTCTTTGTGGATCAAAAGTTATGGTAAAAAAAGTGAGAAACTGTCATTCTTCAAAATCATTTTCAACGCTATTTGAGCACTTTTGAGTTGTGATTACTTCCAAACTATTGTGAACTCTTTAATTACCCTTGGTTGACATATGTCAAGCTCATCATTAGGACCGAGGACCAAAATTTATTAACGAGTACAAAATGAGTCTACAATTGTGTTGTTGAACTTGACCAAATCTTTGAAACCAATCCACCTAGAGCCTTTGGTTGGCACATGATCTCTTAACTCTTCTAGTGGATTTTCCTTTGTTCACACCTTTGCCCTGTGGGCACAGTTGGGGGGGGGGGGGGGGGTGGGGTGAGGAGTATGCCTCGGCCGAGTGGACCAGGGCAAAAAAGGAAATGGAGTTACCACCTAGATTAGGTCTAGGAACCATAAATATAGCGCCCAACGTGAAAGGACTAATCTACTACCAGAGCACGTGTCCGGAGTTTAAGAATAGGGATAGGAAGGTGTTAAGCACCCAACTCCACCCAACTCATGGGTCAACTTCCACTCATTGTGTCTTACATCTTAATCTCATTAAAGGCATATTCAAAACTTGTATTCTAGACTCACGACACACTAGCATATATCTAACTAATCAACATGGCATCACATCATCCCAAACCCTAGCATACATCTATCACACGTCATCACATCATATCCAAGGCAATAACATATCATGGCAACGATCAAACAAGCATGTTATTATATCCAAGGCATGGCATACAAACTTACACATTCATGTTCACCAAAGCAAGGCAAGATCATAATTTAAACAAGTGCATGCTCATGTGAATGCATGACTTACGTCACTGCACCACAGCACCTACGTATCAATGTTTGGTCATGTTATATTCATGTTCATAGCAAAACAAAAGATTAAAACCCTAAACTAGCATACAAAGAACAAACAAAGCAAACTAACATGGAGGCAAAGACTCATAGGCATGAAATAAAGCAAGGAAGGGACATGTTATATAAGTACAATAAAGAAACATAAGCAAAAAAGTTTGGATTAGGGTTTTTGGACACGAGTATGTGTGTGCATAGATAGGGTCTGCGTGCATAGCCCAGTTGTATGCGTACACATACTTCGAGTATGTGTGCGCATGCAAAAAGCATGCGTAAGCATACACGCCTAAAACCCTAACCCAGAAACACAAGAACACAATAGAACAAAAACTTAAAACTAACAACCTAACATGCTTAAAGTGATAAAACAAAGAAAATGCGGTGTCTATAAATGCCTTTCTTTTGATTCATGAGCTCCACTAACAAAATCAAAAGAATAAGGGACAAAACATTTTTGTTTCAACATATGGCTTGGGCCTAACCCACACAAACGGCAAACAACACGCATGCATGGGGCGAGGTGCAACTCCGTTAAGTTGCAGGGGATTCGTACGTCCAAAATCCCCCCTTTGTTACTCGAGAAATAAGCAACGACAGGTTCACTATCCCAAAACCTGTTTTTCCAATTGTAAGCAAAGGGCGAGTGACTCACTATACTAGAGTCACTAAAAAGAAAAACAATCATAGCCAATGGCCTCAACCATCAACCAAACAAACAAGGTGCTCTTACAAGCTTAAAAGGATATATATATATATATATATATATATATATATATGTATGTGTGTGTGCGTGGTGTCCATTTGGGGAACTTACCTCAAACTTCTCCTAGTGGCTTGCGCCTCTGGGTAATAATTTTCTTTTGTCTCCATCTCTATCTCTTCTATTCTGGTGAGGCTCTTGCCTCTGGGTGACTTTTGTCTCTATCTCTATCTCTTCTATTGTGCCTGCATATTTAATTCCTTCAGGATATGTGCAAAAATTGTGTATTCTTCTCTTCTGACTTGTATAGGGCCTATGCCTGCATATTCAATTCCCGTGGGATATGTGCAAAAGTGGCATTGGTAGTTCTCACTTATAAGGAAGTCCTTGTTGTAAGATCCACCAGGGAGTGTGTTGGTGGCCCAAGGGGGAGCCTTCTCGGTATTTTTAACCTATGAGGAAGTCTCTAATGGTGTGTATTAATTTGAGGAAAATTTTCTTCTTCTCCCTCTTGACTCACTTAGGACCATATGTTGATTCTACCCACAAGGGAGTTTCCTAAACTCTCTAGGGAAATTCTTTTCTTCAAAACCTGTAGGGAGTTGTCCTTGTGCCTTGGACCCGCGGGGGAGTCCTCTATGATACTTGGGAAAATTTTTTTATTTTGTAACTTACTAGGGATTTGGTTAATGGTCTTAACTCACAAGGGAGTTTCCTTTCAATTCGCTGAGAGATGGTTTAGATCCTTTCAATCCACTGGAGATGCTTTGAGAGTCCTTATGTCTTCCACCCTATTAAGGGTATTTTCGTCATTTTCGGTTGCATTTTGAATTTTTCTTTATATTTTCCACCTTCTGAGAGTCCATTGGGGATATTCTAAAAGTTTTATTTTTTGGTTAAACTAGACGTAGTTTAGTGGAAGGCCTAAACTACACATAGTTTAGTCATCAGACCTTCCCGTCTCTTCATTTTTCTTCAACGATTACCAACCATTTCTTTATCTTCTTATTCTTCTTTGTCTTCTTCAACTCTTCATATTCTCTCTAAATCTCCAACATCCATCTTCCTTCTACAAAAACATTCTACCTTTATCTTATTTCTTCAATTCTCACAATTTGATCATCTTTTTCTCTCCCAAACTCTCTCATCCTCTCCAATGGCACCCAAGTCCAAAACCAAGAAAACCTCCTACTTAATTTTCGGTGATGTCTTCAATCTCACACATTGGAATAGGGCTACAAGGCTGATTGAGTCTCCTCCATTGATATACAGGCCAAAAAATTATCTCTTAGAGGGTGCAAGGGCCGGATTGGTAACATTTTCAAACTTTTCTCATTTTCAAGTTTTTCTCGGATTTTCCATTTTAATTCATTTTTAGACTTGTAAATGCTTGGGTTTTGTTGTAGGATGGGTTTAGATGAAAACCTGATGCCTTAGCAAAGGTAGGAACATGTTTAGGATGAGTTTTGATCAAGAGTTGGTTGAAATATTGCGAGGCTCTCTCTGTCTGTGTTCATGTGTGCGCATGCGTCAGGCATGTGTGCACAACCTGTATTCATGTGTACGGATTTGTGTTCATCAGTTCAACGGACGCACGATCCAACATATGTACGCATGCAGTGACCCTGCTCACGTATGTGCGGGCCTACGTGTGCAAGTTGGCACTCAAAAACCTTAATTCTCATTATTTTGACTCATTTTCACCTATTTCCTTATCCAAAAGTAATTCTCATGTCCTTCTTTCATCTTTTTACAAGTCTTGCCTCCTTTCTCAGGCAATGGTGGTACTAGCCACATCTCTACTTAGTACTGGGCCTTGGCTGATGACACAAAGGCCTTGGTGCATGCAACCGGCTTTAAGCCTATCTTCTGTTTGCTTCAATTGAGTTTTGCCAGTGCCATCTTGGTGCAGTCACTAGCTGAGAGGTGGTGGGACATTGCCCACACCTTCCACATTGCTTAGAGGGAGATGATAGTAACTCCCTAAGACTTCTACCAGATGACCGCCTTAAGTGCGATAGGCCGCTTATTGACCTAGAGGGCGAGTCGGGTATACAGCTAAGCATAGAGTTGCTAGGGCAGAGGCACACGATAGAGATAGTCTGTTACTTCGATCTTGAGATAGACTACAGACCTTTTCCTTAGAAGATGCTTGAGGATTGTGCCTGGATGGCTAGGGCATTCTTATTGTACATACTAGGGGCATACCTTTTTGCCAATGGTGGGTAGACGGTTTCCTTGAGGTGGCTGGCTCTCTTCCATGACTTCAAGGAAGCTCAGAAGGCTAACTAGAGCCAAACTTGTCTCGCTTACCTATACTCATCCTTGGACACACTCAGCTAAGGGACTCTATGATAGCTAGTGGGGCCTTGGAAGATCATTCAGGTCAGTTCTTTCTTCCTTTTCTTTTGTAGCTTCTTTGTACTTTTGCAAACTATGTTCATCCATATGTCATCTAGGTTTACAAACTACATCTCATGCTTTTGCAAACTGTGTTCATGATTTTATTTTACAAACTATCATCTTGCCACTGTACCATGTCTGTTTGTCATCTATTTTCTTGCAAACTATCATCTTACAAACTCTTATCTTAAAAATTATGCTTTCTCTTTTCATCATTGTAGATACCGAATTTTGTCTGCCCTCGATTTGCGTGCCAGACCCTGAAAATTCCAAAAATATTAACTTTCTTCTATGGGACCGCGAAAATGTCTCCTCTTTTTATCTTCTTTTTACTTTTACCATGCTACTTAGAGCTATGCAAAGAGAAAGGGCAAGAGGCGGATTTGCACAAATTTGAGGCAAATTTGAGCAGATGACTAGAGGCTCAGGCAAAAAAATAGATGTGGTTGCGGCATAGTTTTTCTCCTTTTTCCCTTATTCCTGTCTCTATATGTGAATTGGTCGGTATGGTTTGTGTGTTGATTTCAAAAATCAACTCCAATTGTATCACCACACCGATGTCGGAAGGATCACCAGGTTCTGTTCACTGGCATCGGCTCCTATGGCCGGCCCAAAGTTCAGTGTGGTTTAGTCAAGGAAGTTCAGTTATTGCTCACCCCTATCTGTATCTAGTTCGCCATAAAACCCCCATAAACCTCCACTCATCCTCTTTCTCCTTGTTGACAATGACATCAATATGATTAGGAGAAAAAGTATTAACAAAAAAATCCAAGTCCTTTTTCCAGAGCACTACTACACACCCTCCCCTAGATTCTCGAGAGACTTCAGTCAGACCACCAAATTTATATCTTGCCCAAATCTCTTCTAGCCTAGCTTTATCTAGCCATGTTTCAGCTAAAATCACAACCAAGGGATCTTATGCCCAAATTAAGTTACCGAGCTCTTGATATGTCAGTGGGTTCCCAAGATCACGACAATTTCAACATAAGAGACTTATTGAGTCTGGCAAGGCTAGTAAACAGCCTTCGCCAAGGTTTCGTTTTGCAGGAAGAAAACAAAACTTTAATGAATCCCCCTCCTTTTTATCCCTCGGTTTCTTTTTCCACTTCCCAGTAACCTGGCCTTCACTTAACCCATCTGCTTTGCCCAAGTTTGAAATATCCCGTAGGATTGATGGAGGAGCATGCCCACTGAAGTGAGAACTCATGGAGGCACGTGATATAGTGGGAGTCAAACTAATTGGTGGGGTTTCGGGAAATTCCTCAGAGAAAGGTTCTTAAATTCTTACCTTATTTGAGATAAAATCATCCCCAAGAATAATGCTATATGTGTTATCGTATCTCCTTAAATCTTGGTCGATCTCTTGAATCTTGCTATCCAAATTTATTCCCATCGTGATTTCCGGAATTCGATAACCCCTAGTTGACTTTGGTGCTAGAATAGTTTCATTAACTTCTCCCTCGAAATCAGTCATTTCCATATCTTGCGTCTGTTCCACCGTAGCTGGTTGTTTGGCAGTCCCCCTGCCACCAGAGAAGACCCTTCACCACGCCCTTGGCTTGTATTCTGATTCTTCTTCTTTCGGGTTTCGTAAAAACCAGGAACTCTAATCACTAATTTTCTATTCAATGGAGCTGGGGCAGTTCGAATCCAGGAACCATACTCCTGATCTTCTTGTGTTGAAGTTCCATCACTCTCTATCCAATTATCACAATCCTTGTCGACATGCTTTAAGCAGCAACACCAATAGCAGATATTAGGCAGCCTTTCATACTTAAAAGAAACCCAACCCTCTCCCTTATCCCCATTTTCAAAAGAGATAAGACGGCCACGACAAAGAGGGAGAGTTACGTCAATTGAGACACGTACTTGCATAAAACCCCCACGCTACACTTCTGAGATATCTGTCGACTTATCAACCAAACCAATAATTTTGCATAGTTCCTCCACCACATCTCATTTCATAAAATTGGCTGGAATATCATGGACCTGAACCCGTAGAGAAGCATAGTTAAAACCAGATCACATACATGCATCTTTTCTTTTCTTTTTTGCTAGTGCTGAAGCATCATCTAATGTCTGTCAAAACTCTAAGATTCGCTTGCGAAAATCTTATCAACTTCCTTTTCATTATCAAATACAAAAAGCACTGCATGATCTCCTGCATTTTGACTTCAAACCCATTTTTTGATCTCCACAACGGGTTAAAAGTCCTAATTATTGCCTCCATGTTGAGTGCTCACTTTGTGAGGAATTTTGCTGCAATAACGAATTCAGTGGAACACCTATTTTTGGACAAATGAAGACCACCACATTCCCTATCATTCAGTGAAAGGTGGCTCCAGTGTTTTGTAAGACTCTAGAGAGCAATGGAATCTCACACTCATGTTTCCCAAAACCCCGGAAAAAACAAACCACAAACCCTGCCGATAACAGTGTTACCTTTGGGACCTAAAGCTTTACTAGAAGGGACAGACAATTCTACTGCCTAAGAGAAGCTAAGGAAACTATAGTTTTCTTAATGACAGAGAAACTTAAGCTTCCTTTCAACATTGATAGCTTTTTCTATATGAGTTCTAATCATAGACATCATTAGGATTTAGAAGGAAAACCTTCTTGTCATCTTTGCACTTGAGTTGTTCTCAAGAACCCATTTGCCAGAATAAATTAACAAGTGAAGCCATGATATATGTTTCACAATAGTTTGGTTTGCCTAGGGAAATTCACGTTGGCTACGTTTATAGTTGAATCTCATTACTTTTAAAGAGGATTTGATATTAGGTTCTAAAAGTTTAGAATAATTGTCAAACCGTGAGCATAAACTTGTCTAAATATAGATCATAGAGTCTATAAGTTATATTTGACAATGTTCAAGGTGCTGCAAGTCAAAATTCAAGAAAAAGGAAGCTGTAGGTTCAGGAATTCAGAAACTGCCTTGCTCGACTAATTGAGAGAACAGGTTCAACCAATCGAGACATGTTTCTACAGATTTTAATTTTGGCCCAACAACTCATTAAGCCCATTAAGTGATTAGGGTTTTAGATCTAATTCTCATAGTATATAAAGGAAACCCTAAGACATGTTTTGATATGACTTTGGAGATGCTATTGTGAGATCTAAAAGGTATTGTGCCTTCTCCTTTTAAAGTCACTACTGGAATTCCATCTACATATTATTAGAACCAGTAGATTTGAAGTTGCTGCAACAAGATCATACATAGAAGGGTCCATAAATTCAGAGCTGCGTGGATGTTTGTGTTCAACAAATTCAAATAGAAGAGTCCATGAATCCGGAGCTGCGTGTGGTCATGTGAGTAAGTACTACAAGAGATAACTTTAGATTTAGGAAAAAATCTATCGTAAAACTTTCATTCTATCATAGTGAATTTGTTGCCTTGGGGATAGTTTAGGTTAAATCCTTCCCAAGTTTTTTATCTTAAAATTGGACGGTTTCATTGGCTTTCCTAGGTTATCGTATCGCTTGTCTTCTTTACTTTTCTGCACTTAGTGATATGATTGTATGTGTTTAACCTAGATCTAAATAATAAATCTAAGTATTAACTTAATTAATTAAATAAATTAAACAATCTGAATATACAATGGTCTAAACAAAACAACATTTGATTTCAGGCTTGATTGGTTTGACTTGACTTTCAATTCCATTTCCATTTCCTTCTTCTTCTTTTTTATTCTTTTTTTTTTTTTTTAATACATATTAAGCTCTCCACCAGTGATGAATTTAACTATAAACATCTCAATTGAAAGATGATAGGAAGTCATTCGACCTGACTTTCTTTAATTAGATAAAGTGAATTGATTTGATATGTTAGGACGTAGGAGATGATCTTTCTTTTTTTTTGAGGGGTGGCCGGGGGAGGGGGGTGTTTCACAGAAATTGTAGACACAGCTATTCTCAAAATGAATTTATTTAGTATGAGCATGGTTATTTGCCACCATGTATTTATGGTGTATGAGGTAGTTGACTTGAAGTTGTGGCATCTTAGAAGCATGAACACCAACTCTTGGATGATTAATCATTTGACTTTTATGTTCCAATCAGCAAAATAGTCCAACTGTAGGCAGCTTTTCGAGTGTAATTTTTATGATCTTATTCTTAGTCTAGGGTCCTTACCATGAGATAAAGAGAGAAATAAAAGTGGATTCAAAGAGCAAAGGTTACAAGAGAAATTGTACGGAGAAATACGGTGATCGTTTTTTCTGTGGAGAAATGCACTTTTTATAGAAGTTTACATTTTTTTTTAACTTTCTTAACAGGCTCTATTTTTTTTTTCTTTTAGTTATTTGCCCTTTGTTGTCATTATTTTGTCTTAGATTTTCTTTTAGTCACCAATGACATTATTGGCTTTTTGAATCACTTTTGAATTTGGATGAAGATGAATGCATAAATATTTTTAATCTTTATTGTTATTATGGAAAAATACTTAGATAGTCCCGAAACACTGCTTCAAGTTCTCATATAGCGGATGTGGGGCCCACCTCCTCTGTGAGAGTCTAAAGCCATCCGGGACCATGTAAGAATTGTCGGTCATTGACCAATAATTGTGCTGTTGACTTCTTTGGTCTTTGTTGTCATCATTTTTCTCTCTAATTTTTGTTTCGTCACCCAAGCCATTATTGATTTTTTGAATTTGGATGATGATAAATGCACAAGTTTCTTTAGTCTCCATTATCATTGATTATCTTGTTAACTTTTTCGTCATTATTGTTATCATTTTGTCTTTAATTTTTTTTCAGTCACTCCTGTCATTATTGACATTTTGAATCACTTCTTAATTTTGACTGATTTTCTTTTGACTACTCATGTCATTATTGGCTTTTTGAATCACTTCTTAATTTTGACTAAGGAATTAATATGCGAAGAGCAATAATTCTTACAAGTCAAATTAAAAGAGAAAAACTTTCAACATAAAATGAACAAAGGATCATTCTGCCACTAGTTTCGGTTCACTAGCCTAAATCCACTACCTTCCCAACACAAAATCACAATTCTTTTACTATGTTCAGTCATCAGAATAATTATATACCACAACTTAACAGATCTCCGTTTACGGTTTGTCTCTTGATACCTTCATAGTGTGAGACATGAATTTACTATATGCAGGAAGCCGGGTGATCATGCAACTTGTCAATGTATAGTATTTCCAGGTTATTATATTTCATAAATTCCACATTTTATTAACACCAGTGCAGAAGTCAAGGTTTGCAGCCAATATTCTTCTGAAATCCCTTATAGATTGTGAAAGCCTCAAAAATATTTAGTAAAAGGCTTGAATAGTCACAAATATTTTCTCATATCCAAACTCGATCAGAATTTATAAATTCTAACCCTGTACAATTTTAGATCAAGCTATGTTTAAGCAGTATTTCCAGAAAGACCAATGAATCATCCAGACCCCATTTTTTTGTTGGCATCTTCCAGACTTCATAGAGGAAATGGAAAAGGAACCCAGTCTTACCGCATCATAGGTACAGGCGTACAGCATTCCACAAGAGTTATCAAAGAGGATTAACATGCAAAAATATAGAGCGAGAAAGAATGTCAAAATCTCAATATTTCCCTTCATGTTTAAATTTGGCAACTCTAGCAATATGAAACTACATTGATCTTGAGCATCCATTTACGAGTTCGTTTATTTGTTTGTCACGGGCAATCAATCAATATTCCATTTTCCATTTTGATTTTTCAAAAAACTATAATTTACAAAGTATATTTCCCAAGACCTCAGACATAAACCTGTGTCTGTGTGAGAGAGAAGGGGGGGGGGGGGGGGGGGGGGGGTTGTACTAGACTGACTAGTAGTCATTAAGCTGTACACTACTACTACATTTGCAAAAGATTTATGAAGGACAATCTGCACAAAGTTCTGCAGAATTCCATATACAAACGTCCAAATTGATATGCCCAGAACTACCAAGAAAACAAAATGGAATCAGAAGAAAATCTGTTGGGTGAAAATCCTCAAGCCATCCAGGAAAATTGTGTGTTGCTGATTTTAATCTCAAAGAGCTGCTTCCTCTCACTGATTCAAGATCATACAAGAACCTTTCCTTTGATGAGCTTGGCCCAATACAAGTTATCATGACTGTGTTCCCTATCCTTTCAACACCCTTGTTAAGGAGAAAAAGAACACCGTCATCCTCTGCTTGAAGAACAAGGAATTGCTCATTCATTCCTACGGAGACAGCCAAGGGACTATTGTACCTGAAGCGCCTTCCAGAATCCCAATGTTTACTACTAAAGTGTAGTGACAATTGATCAGATGAGCCCACAAAGTTGCAGTCTAGAAGTGGACATGAACATGGTGCATAGGTGCATGTTTCTTCATGGTCATTATTCATGTAATCCACTGTTTCATTGCACCCATACTCTTTATTCCGGCACGGCACTCTAACTGAATCAACCACCACCGCAATATCCCCGCAGACTACATTTTTACTCCTGATAAGAACTGGCATATCTCCCTGTAGAATCATATCCACCAACCACATCTTAATTTTATTTTATTTTTTAAAAATGCATGTGAGGATACAATGAATAAACATAAAATTGAAGCTAAAAATCCTATTTATTTATCTAGGAACATGTGAAAGTAGTCAAAATCCAAAACTGAACATGGAAGGTCAAACTACTTCATAACTCTCATTTCTCTCTCTTTTCCTCTTTTTATTTCTTCTTTTTCTTGTGTATATATATATATACACACAAACACATATATGGAAGAACTTCCTCAAGAGAAATAAACATTGGTATTGGGAGAGCCTGACATGGTTTTATCATCCAATTCAGATAAAACAAATATTTATCTGCTGGATTAAGTAGTACTCAGCAACAGTCTACCCTACGGAGCATTGCAAGCCTACTAACTATGCCAATAACCATTGCCGATAAACAGCCTATACAAACAATAATTTCTTCTGTCTATCAAATTTTGGTTGGATAAAAAATTTACTTAGAGATTTAGTTTATTCTTTTCGTCAGCAGTAAGAAGTCCTCAATAAGTTTAAGGGTAAAAACACAAATGGATAAGCTCTCTCTCTCTCTCTGTGTTTACTTGTCTTTTTTATTATGTAAGCTTCAAGGATGGAAGTAGATCTTTAATATCCAAACCATTTATAGACTGCACAAAATCAATATGATAGGCCACTGATACAAATTTTCGGTAGATTATTTGTCCACCAAACCATCTGTACTGTACATTTTATCATTCCAGTGTTTTATTTCAATTATTATCTCAACTCTTTCCTTTTTCTTCCTAGTTTTTTTTTTTTTTTTTTTTTTTTTTTTTTTGTGTGGGGGGGGGGGGGGGCGGGGCCGGGGAGAGGGGGCATGATATAAGTGTCATAGTGGGAGCTTTGTTCACTGAGTACGGCCATTTTATATATGTGATTCATAATATATCAACCAATACCACATCTTATCATAAATATCAAATCATGTTTATGCCCACTTACTTGTATACCATGACCAAAAACAGACTGGATTGCTAGAACTATCAGTAACACGTGTTCATCATAGCATATAAATGGAAAGTCAGGGATTAAACTTTATGTCCACTAAGATTAATTAAGTGAACATTTGGATACAGCTGAAATGATTTTTCAGCTGCGTCCAGCGTCTGTCAGTGAGTCCCATGAACACAAGCCTCTTTTTTCAACAAAACTTTCATTAAAAATGGGTCCTATGGCACTATTTACACATTTAAAAATTATTTTGCTACAGTGTTTTCAGTTTTCAGCAATAAGCAGTATCCAAACACATCCTAAGTATCTATTTGGAAACAATTTATTTAACTGAAACTGAAAATTTTTTACTGAAAGTACGGTAAATAAAGCTAAAAGGTAGTTAAAATAGTACAGAGAGACCCATAAATAGTACCAAAAAGCGTAATGAAACCCATGAATAGTAGCAAAAATAAGCTAAATTAGTAAAAAAAGTTAGTTTTTTAAGTCAATGCCAAACGCACACTAAAACATGTGAGACTATACGTATCACAACCCCTCCCCACTGTCAGGTGACTCTATGGTCAAGAGGAAGAAGATGACAAGAAGAAAATTTAAAGTCAAACAAACATAAAGAATAAGAGAATTAACTACCTCATCCATAGTGATTTCCCCATTTATTTGTTCTTCATCAGCCTACATAGTAGACAAGCAAATTAAAGTGTCAAAATATTTGAGCTCATAACCAGAAGATCTTTTTATGGGTTATGACTTATGATACAATATCAGGTCAATGGACCTTAGATGTGCCACTTGTACCATGCCTAAGTTGCCCACCAAATTAAGTTACAGAATAAATTCTTTGTATATCATTATCAAGGCAACTCAAGATGAAAACTAGGCCTAGGGCTCAACAACTCACCCTTGGCTTGACATGGGCAAGGGACAGATCCAGGTTGTCAATTTAGAAGTGCAAAAATGATTAAAAAAATTCAAAGAACCAGATTATTATAATATGATAAACTCGTCAATAAAAATTCCATTTATACACCACAATTAAAGAGGACTAAATCTGAAAGATAGAGCATAAAATGCAGTTTCATGTGATCCATCATTGAGAAGATGACAACCAAGCCATTGAGGACTATTTTTTTTACTCCAAATCTACCGACATTGTGTCAAAAAGACAAAAAGGCTATTTGGCTCCAATTTGATTGGTTGGGCAAAACAAGATTGTTTACAGGAAATTAAAATAAGAAACCATTTCTCACATAACTTAGCCTAAGGTCTTAAGACCAACCAATCATATCACATGGGTTCAATCCCATATGGGTGCATTAGTAGTTATATGTTAAAAAAAAATAAAAATAAAAATAAAAATTTAAACATTTCCAAGAATCTCAAGTGGACTACCTGGGTCCCCCCCTCCTGCTCAAAAAGAGGACCACGCTCAACCCCTGTGCTTATGCTGTCTACTGGTGGGCCATCCAATTGATCTCTACACTCTGGGTACTCCATACCAAGGCACCTCTCCTTAAAAATCACCTGCAAAAGAAAAGCTAGATTGACAAATACATACATACTTTATACCATAGCATGTTGCAAATTTAAAACATACCTCTCCTAAACCATAACCACCAAGCTTTCTTTCTCGTTTCTCTCTCTCAGTAATCTCATCCTCACCCCATGAAGACAAGCATGGAACAACTGCAGTGGCCAAAGGACCAAGTCCGTCAACAGAGATGCTCTCATAGTAAAAGAGCTGAAAAAAATACAAGTTTAGTGGCAATCAATAATACATCTGAATGGTTTAAAATAAAATCATGAAAGATTCTCTAAAAGAACTTAGTTTACCTGGAGAAACAAAAGACAACCACCAACTGCCCGTTGCTTCCCTTGACGAAAGCGAGATACTTCTCGAACTAGCCGATCAAGTAAAAATTTCCCCCAGTTGTACTGATGGACAACATCCATATTTGTCATAAAGTGGAGGAACGATGGGCTAACATCCAGCCTTGCTGTTGGAGACAAAAGGGTGCCCAATGCATAGAGGACAAATGATCTCTTAAAATCCTCTCCTGCTTCAGGAGCTGCCAACCGCTCCTCTAGAAGTCGCACTGAGATCCCACGATTTGAAGCATTGTAACTATGACGTAAGACTGCAATCAAATCATCCGGCCCTGAGTTCACTACATCCTTTCCACTAGCCGCTAACCCCATCACAAGCTCCACATCTTTTGGGGATAAAGGAATCCTCTCACCACAAATCTCCAAGCTGCATCTTGTAGTGTTGAACCTCTCCAATAGCCAAAGGCACAAACTGCGGCGGAGTGTCCTACATCTAAGGCCAAGGAGGCTGCCAAATCCCATGCTCTTCACAACAGCCTTCTGTTCAGGTGTGAGGCGCTGTAACACATTGAATAAGCGTCCAGGAGAGCATCTTGTAACCAGTTTAGTCTGCATTACAAAAGCTGTAAAATTCACCAGATGCAAAATCATAGATGAGAAAACCATCACCAATAAATATACTTTACCTGTTTCCTTGGCTTAGGGGTACGGGCAGGAGCCGTACTCAAGTAGTTATCCCACACTTCACGTGCACGATTAGTGTATTTTGCTTTCTCCTCAAGGCTCATAGACTTCCAAGCATCCGATGCAGCCTTTGTGGCCTGAATTTGACAAAAGTCATTATGAACAATGATTTTCTTGAAAACTTACATTGAAATAAAAGATAACTCATTGTTAATCAATTTTGGAAGTCAATCATTAGGCTCACAGCTTTTAGGCCAGAGGACTCAGGATGGGAAGCAATGTACTCTTTGATAAACTCCCGGCTACAATATTAATTTAGACGTTAGTTTTTTGGTAACAATACCCCAAACAGGCATGTGCTCAAAGTAGATCATACTTCCACAAAACTAAGAATTACCTGAAGTACACCCACGAGCATGCAGGACGAGGAGTAGCAACTTGCTTCTTCTTCTTCTTCTTTTTCCTTTTTTCTTCTGAGACAACCTGCTCTTCAGCCTTTCGTTTTCCTGTTGCAATATCTCCTTCATTTGGTACCTGGACCACAAGAAATGTTGCAGAGAGAGCATCTGGAATAACTAGTGAATTACAACTCTAACGTACTGCAATTGGTGCATTGGTCTTTGCTTTAAATACTATTTTTTAAAATCCTATGAAGAAATGTTTTTCTTCGAAATAGCAGAGTAGTAAAAATATAGTTACAACAGATGAGATGACTTATGAACAAAACTCCAGAGGCACCTGAAACTTTATATAGCTCACTGATTCTAAATATGAGAAGTGTAATTAATTTCTCACAATTATTTCTTCATTATGCCTTAAGCAGCTTTGAGTAGTAGATGACATTCACAAGCATTATACAACATTTTTGTATGTTTTTATGTAGAATTTAAAGGGTCCTTGAAAGAGAATGATCAAAGCGATGTTTATGGAAAATTAGTGTCATTAAAGGCTCGGGCAGGCCGTCAAATCTTTAGTAATTTTGTGGAACAGGCAGATTTCTTAAGACATGACTTCTAGGAAATATATTTGCTTCCTCAGCAGCATGTTTATCGAATAGGATACTTTGCCTTTTATTTCACCATCAAGCAACTTTGTTTGGCTTGCTTCAAGATTAAGTAATTTGACATTAAGGTAACCTCCTTAGAATTTTTATCCATTATTCATTGGGATGTCAGTTTTGTCAGAGCTGCACAGAACTTAAAGTGGAGTCTATAATCTCCTTTATGGACCTACTGTATGCCACCAAAGTGTGAAGAGGAAAAATTGTGTTGGAAATTGGAACCCAATGTAGAGTGTTTGAAGTTCAGTCTTTTTACAAAGTTCTAAAATCTAATGGGGGCCCATGTTTCACCTGGAAGAGCATTTGGAAGCCCAAAGTTTAGGGTGTGGCCTACTTTTACTTTGGAAGGTAGCTTTGGGGGGAATTCTTATAATGGATAATCTCAAGAAGCAGCATGTTATCGTGATTGACCAGTGTTGTATGTGTAAGAAGAGTGGGGAGAAAATAGCATATGAGCTAGAGACAACTGAGTTGACAATAGTTCAATTGATAGTATTCTTATCTTTCTTGATAAGCTCAACTGATGTCACCCATATTCCAGCAATAGCCCCCCAAACAAACTTCCCCCTTTCGATAATTAATAGTTTGAGGTGAAACCTAATGTGTACATATGCATCAAGTGCCCCCTAAAATATTACATTCTGAAAGAGAGAGAATCTATAAAATATACAATAGAATGAACATCACTGAAGCCAAGAGTACAAGATCTCTATGAAAAACAATGATTTTTTTTTTTAACTCAATAACCGAAATCTCCAATCCTTTGAATGTGCAATTGTTCCTCTCCCTCCATAAAAAAGGGAGGTTATGTCCTAAATAAAACAGCTGCTAATGTTTACTGAAACCAATTCCTCCACCCAATAAGTAAATCCACAACTCTCCTCTCCTAGGCATTACCCACTGTAGTCTAAAACATAGAAAACTAGAAAGGGCCAAATCTGACAATCTTGTGTTCTCTAAGTAACATACTCTCTCTAGGCTTTCAGTGACACTATTATTCTCTACCCCCCAAAAAAAAGTTTAAATTAATATTCAATGAGCTCTAGTTGAAATGGCACTTCCTCCTCCCGTATAAAAATAATGGGATGGAGGGTGCGGTCGTGCATTCTAAATCTATTGCAAGCATGTTAACTCACAATCATTTTTTTTTTTTAATTTAATTAAATAGTTGAAATTTTAATTTTAAAATTTTTTTAAAAATAATTAAAAAAAAGTGTGTAAGTGAGAGAGAGAGAGAGAAAGGCATAGAATGTTTCAAGGTGATACCCACTGCCATTGAAGAGGTGCATAAAGCAGTTTTCAGCTTTAAAAAAAAAATGGTAGTAGCCATTGAACATGGCACACTCCCACTTCTCTTTTCAACATAAATCTAATGCCTTTCAAAATATTAACAAACCCCCCTATAATTCATACATTAAACCCAACTCAAAAACACATTTGCAGACCCTATACAAATCAAATCACAATGCAATACTGGGTGGGTTGTACCTCATGCAGTCACACATTGTACCTCCACAGTTACATAATATATCATATACATACATATATATAGCGGAAATTTACTTCAATGAGAAACAATTTATCCAAAAAAAAAAAAAAAGTATAGGGTTTGAGAAGCCAAACCATTTCGCTGAGAACCAAAGCTCGCTGTTGAAGAGAGAAATTAGGGTTAGGGTTTCTGAAAGGGTCAAAGATTCAGTGAAATCTCAATGTGAATTAATTTCTAGTTGAGTCTCTTCTTCTTCTTCTCCTTCTCCTTCTCTGCAGACTCGCAAATCTCGGTTTCGCGCTGTGTTGGACTTGTACCTTCTCTCAATTTGTGAACAATTACAAACCTTTTGCTCCAAAAAATTTATTTTGTGAAAAATAATTAAAAAGAAAATGTTTTAGTTTAAAAAAATAATTTATTTATTAAATTAATTACCAATTACGGTCCCTAAAAGTAACTTCTTTCTTTTTCTTTTATTTTTTTGAAACCTAAAAGTAACTTTAACATGTTTCAATTTTGTTCTTTAAAATGATTTTTATACTTTATAATTTTTGTTTTACCAAATGGAAAAATATCATCATTTTGAAAAGTTAAAAAAAAAATATATATATATATATATATATAACTAATAGTAAGATTAGATGCTATCAAAAAAAAAAAAAAATAGTAAGATTAGATGAAATTAATATATTAAAATTAAAGGATTGTATATGACTTTAATTTTTTTGAAGAAAAAGACTTGAGTTGCAAAATAAGTAAGTAAAATAGAAAAAAAAAATTTGAGAAGAAAGTCAAGTAAAATTTGAATTTTAAGTTATTATTATTTGCTAAGTAAAGGTAAGGTTTTATTGGGTGATGTGAAAAAATAAAGAGTAAATGTAAATTATTAGTTCTAATTTGAATCTACAATTTGAATTACTTTTTCTGTCCACCTATAATAACCAATAACAAAATGCTACTTAAAATTTGTTGTGAAAATGTTGTGGACAATTTTTTTAAATCTTTTTAATGCTAATTCTTAATATCCCTCCTTCCTTTAGCATGCTTGTTTTTTCCCCCTCTAGTAGATATAAAAATTATGTCTTACATATTTAATTATTTTGTTTGGTTTGTGGAAAAAGAAAATCAAATTACACTAATATGCCGAAATCTAGCAAAATTAAACTTTTTATATCCAATTTTTATAAAATTGACACTTCATCCCCAAATTATTAATACCCTGCCTCTTCCCTATCCCACTAACTAATGCCATCAATATACACATTTAATATTTCTTTACCAAGGAATATTCTTATCTTAAAATTAGAATAAAAGACTTTTAAACATGCTTTTAAGTTTTCAAGTCTGGTTATGACTTTTTTTTCTTTTTTAGATGGAAGGCTAGAACTTGGTTAATATAGACTAGCCTTATTATATGTGCTCCGCACGTGCGATGCGGCTCTTTTTTTATTTTGAGTTTAATGTAATTTTTCAATTTGAATTTAACAAATGAACCAATATAACTCATTTTTAAACTTCAACAACCAATAGTACTCATTTGAAACTTTAGGAACCAATAATGCTCACTAAGTAAACTTAGGAGAAAATAGTGTATTTAGGCCTAACTTATAGAACTTCTTCTTCTTCTTTTTTCCTTTCCCATGTTCAATCCCAAGAAAACCAATCACAAATTATGACCCATACCATACACCAAACCAACTCGAGCTATCATGACTCCACGGTTACCACAAAGCCACCACCACCTTAATTAATTGTCGAAGGCCTTTAAACCTAAAATCAATTACACTAAAAGAACATATCATATCTTTTGGATTGATGATTGCAACCTGAACCCAAACCTAGCAACCCATGGATATCCAAACCTAGCTTTGTTGTCCTCTCAATTTTGTCACCACTGTCAATTCTTCTCTCAAATCACCATCAAGCCATGTACCACCTCTTTTTAGTTCAAACCCACGACAACGACTTCAACACTAACATCATAACCCATGACCAGAGAGAAAGAGAGTTTATATGTAGTTATTTTATTTTATTTATTATATATATATATATAATCTAAAGGGGGGGAAACCTTATGGGAATGTGCTTCCAACTAGGGGAATCCATCAAGGAGACCCTCTTTCTCCATACTTGTTTCTGTTGTGTGTAGAAGGTTTCACATATTTATTGGCAAAAGCAGAGAATGAGGGTAAAATCTATGGAGCTTTTATCTGCAGAGGGGCACCAAAAGTTTCTAACTTATTATTTGCCGATGATTCCCTTTTGTTTTGCAGGGCAACACAAAATGAAGTGGAGGTAATTTCTGAGGTGCTTCAGACATATGCTAATGGTTCAAGCTAATGCATCAATTTGGAGAAGTCCTTAGTCTTTTTTAGCAATAGCACTTTAGCTAGCCAGAAACAAGATATTTTGAGGGTTTTGGGAGTTCAGGAGGTACACCATTTTGACTCATATTTGGGGCTGCCTACCTTAATAGGGAGATCCAAATATCATACATTCTCATATTTGAAGGATAGGATTTGGAAGAAGTTGCAGGGGTGGAAAGGGAAGATGTTGCCTAGGGCTGGTAAGGAGATACTTATTAAAGCAGTTGCTCAATCGATCCCAACATATAACATGAGTGTGTTTCAACTCCCTTTAAAGCTATGTGATGAGCCAGATGCGATGTGTGCTAAATTTTGGTGGGGACAAGTGGGGGATGAACGAAAAATCCATTAGCAAAGGTAGGAGAAGTTAACACAATCCAAGAAGGATGGAGGAATGGGTTTTAGGGATTTAAGGGCATTTAATTTAGCTATGTTAGCTAAACAAGGGTGGCAGTTGTTGCATGATGATAGTTCTTTAGCATATCAATGCCTTAAATCATGATATTTTCCTAGAACTCACCTATTTGATGCTAAGGAATCCCCAAATTGTTCCTTTGTGTGGAAGAGAATTGTAGCCACTTTGCCTATTTTGAAGGTGGGATGTTGTTGGAGAGTTGGGAATGGTCATTCTATTCGGGTTTCAAGGGATAAATGGATACCAAATTACCCAACAAATGCACCTTTGCTTCCACTCAAGGAGGAGGTTCGAGAGGTGGCTGTGGCTAAACTAATTGATCCACAATTGCATGCTTGGAGGATTGAATTTATTATGAACATGATTGAGCAAGCAGATGTCGAAGCCATTTGTAGAATTCAACTAAGTTGAAGAGATGTGGAAGACACTATGATCTGGCTGCACCATAAAAAGGGGTTGTTTACTGTTAAGGCCGCATATAGGGTGGCGAAGGAAGTATTGCATGGTGGAAATATAGCTGAGAGCTCAAAGGGTTATGTGGGGAAAAGCTTTGGATTCCAAATAAGATTAAAGTATTTGGGTGGAGAGCTTGCAATGATATCTTGCCAACAAAACTAAATTTGTCAAAGCGAAAAATAATTGAGGATGCGATGTGTCCTATATGTATGAGTTTTCCGGAATCAGCTATCCATGATTTGTGGGAATGTGAGGCGGCCAAAGATGTGTGCGCTGGTAGTTTAAAAATTTTGCAGAAGGGGGTCTCGGGTTTGGTTGATTTTATGCATCTAATGGAGTACTTGCTGGATTGGATTGAGCTACATGATATGGAGGAGGTCTTGGTGCAAGCTTGGCAGATTTGGAATCAAAGAAATTGGGTGGTACATGGAGGGAAGTTTCATGAACCGAGATGGTTGATCACTCGAGCAAGGGAGCTTTTAGAGGACTTTCGGATTGCCCAAGATCAGATAAGAACTGAAACAGCGATGCAGCCAGCTCGTGATACCTGGCAGCCTCCTCCACAGTCGGTATTCAAGCTTAACTTTGATGCAGCGATATTTTCATGCCTCAACAGATCTGGTTTTGGTGTTGTTATTCGCAATGACAAAGGGGAGGTTATGGCAGCCAAGGGTCCGAAAGTGTTTTGCAGTGAAGAAGCTGAACTACTTGCATGTAGGAAAGCGATTGAGTTTGCGGTGGATGCGGGATTCTCAGAATTTGTTATTGAAGGAGATAACAGCTCGGCCATGTCAACTATTTCAACTCTGAAGATTGATTAGTCATTGCTGGGGAATGTGGTTGGGGATATTCAACATTTGATTCGAAATTTGCCTTGGGTAAGGATTGATTGTATTAGGAGAGGGGGGAACCGGGTTGCTCATGTATTAGCTCAATTTGCTAGGAATACTTCTAAGGATAGGTATTGGATGGAAGATGTTCCTCCAATAGTTAGAAAAGCTTTGTACCAAGATGCTAATTTTGTAATTAATTGAACGATATGCTTTTGTTTCAAAAAAATGGGGGACATATGAATAAAAAGGGAATAGAAATCTTTTACAAAGCGACTATACATCTTCAAATTTGAAAGAGAACTATAGCATTTTACAAATTTCAAACAATGATGTAGAACTAAATGTAGAATCTGTTTAAGGGCAATTTTTTGTACAATATGCTCTATTTTGGATTTTTTGGGCTTTTAAAGAACTGGATGTGAATGCTCTTATAGACTCAAAATTTATGTTTGGTAACTTTTTTTTTCCTCAGTTTTCTATTTTCAAAAACAATTTTCTATTTCCTAAGGCAAAAAACTTGTTTGGTAACTATTTTTAGACAAAAATCAAAAACTATTTTCAATTTTTATATTGTGAAGGAAACTGAAAACAGGTCTTGAGCTATTTTCATTTTTCAGTTTTCCCACACTTTAGAAACAGGGAGAAACAGTGTCGATTAATGAACCAACACATTGGTTCAACCCACAATACTAACAAAAATATTTTTCCTCCGCATCCTTTTTTTTTTTCACTCAAGTTTTTAGCGCCGTATCTGATAGTACCCTTTATATCTTTTTCCTCTGCGCCTCCACTGCCTCCATCTTGCCCAAAGAAGAGAAAACCTTGATTAAGAGAATCAAGGTATGGGTCTTTTCCTTTTTTCTTTGTTGATGTTGGGTATGTGCGTTGAATCGGGTTTACACAATGCATTTTTGTTCAATATGATTCAGTAGCAGAATTGGATTCCAACGTTTTTATTCAATGGAACAAAATTTTCTTAGCCTTTGTTCAACGTTTTTCTTACCCTTTATATCATGTACGCTTGTGGGTATTCTCTGTGCTTTGTTGTGCTCTGTTAATTTTATGTGCTTGTGGGTAATTTCAGATAGATTGATGATGATGTTCAATTTAATACATCACCGCAACAATGCTGTGAGCCTATAACTAATGGTTCTACCTAAATTAAGTATTATGTTAAGTTTATATATCCAATTAAATCTATTTTTTCTGTACAGCTTCCAACCTTATCATTTTTTATTAATTTTTTTACTGTCATATGCCATATCATGTATGCTTGTGGGTATTTTCTATGCTTTGTTGTGCTCTGTTAATTTTCTGTGCTAGTGGGTAATTTCAGATAGATTGATAATGATGTTCAATTTAATACATTACCGCAACAGTAGTTTGAGCTGGTGACTGATGATTGTACCTAAATTAAGTATTATGTCAAGTTTATATATCCAGTTAAATCTATTTTTTTCTGTACAGCCCCCAACCTTATCATCTTTTATTAATTTTTTTACTGTCATATGCCATATCATGTATGCTTGTGGGTATTTTCTATGCTTTGTTGTGCTCTGTTAATTTTCTATGCTAGTGGGTAATTTCAGATAGATTGATAATGATGTTCAATTTAATACATTACCGCAACAGTAGTTTGAGCTGGTGACTGATGATTGTACCTAAATTAAGTATTATGTCAAGTTTATATATCCAGTTAAATCTATTTTTTTCTGTACAGCCCCCAACCTTATCATCTTTTATTAATTTTTTTACTATCATATGCCATATCATGTATGCTTGTGGGTATTTTTTTTATTGTCATATGCCTTTCCATCTTGCACCCGACATAGTTCTTGTCAATTGTTGCTATTTTGTGTTTGTAGTATATAGCAGAGAATGTATTCCCTTAATTAAGTAAACCATTTAGCTAATAATAAGGAGAATGACATTTTGGGTAGGTTGGGTTTCATGGTAATCAAAATGCACTGTTAATTAGAAGTTGTGTTTGTTTGAAGCTTGGAAGCTACTTCTTAGTTGTATTTGATGGTTGTTCTTATAAAGGTTGTTCCTTAGTTGTTTTCATGTTTCATTGTATTATAATAGATGCAGGGAAACAATTCAATTGATGAAGATAGCCTTTGGACACCACAACTTGAGAAACTATTTATTGACATAATGTTGAAAGAGATCAATAAAGGAAATATGGCAGATGGGCAATTCAGTTCCGATACTTTGAAGAAAATGTTAGCTACATTGAATGAATTAGGTAAAAGGAGTTTTACAATGGCTCAATTCAAAGGGAAGTTTAATAGGATGCGTTTACTACACCGTGAGTTTTCTACACTCATAAATCAAACTGGTTTCGGTTGGGATGCTGAAACCAACACTGTTCATGCACTTGAGGAGTCATGGAAAAATTATTGTCGGGTAAATATCATTGAATACAATACAGTGTTTTATTTTGACACACTATCCCTCCTCATTTTTTTTTTCTTACTAGCTGTCTTTATATTTTTAGGCACATCCCAAGGCAAAGATGTTTCGAACCAAAGGACTTTCGAATTATAATTTGCTTGGACTTATATTTAATAAGTCTATAGCTACTGGGGTCCTACACTATGCATCTACCCAAGACCCTCCTAATTCAGATGAAGAGAATGAAATGGAAGAACGACTCATTCATGGGGGAGTTCATGTTAATTTAGAAAGTCCTACCCAAGACCCTGTCACGGCAATTCTTGAGTCTGACATTACAACCCGATCGAGCAAGCGTTCTAGTGATAGTTGTGACGAGCATCCTAGTAAGCATAAGAGAGAGTTAATGAGCTCCCAAATGAATGAAGCCTTACAATCAATGGTTGAGGCCGCTAAGGCTAGGATAGAGGCATCTAAAGCAAAGGCTGAGAGGTATAAGAGGTATACCATTGATGAAGTTAGTAGCAGCATTGCACCTACAAATGACTTCTCCTTAGGCAAGTGCATTAATATCCTTGAAAGCATGGAAGAAGTCAATGATGAAATATTTATGAAGGCTGTTGAGAAGTTCAAGCAGGATCCTGATGATAGAGAGATCTTTGTTAACATGAGTTTCGTTAGGAGGATGATTTGGTTGGGTAGGCTGTAGGGGATTGTGTCAAAGCAATAATTTCCTATTTCATTATGTTTATTTTAATGTCTTTGAACTATGATTTGGTACTATTCTATTGTTATTTAATATTGTTAAATGATGGTTTATTATTTTATGGTAATTTTTTATTATTATTTATGTTGGTAATGTTTTATTTATGTTAATAAAAAGCACCATTTGAGAACAAATTTGTTATTTAATTCTCCAAGATGAATGGTGAACCAAATTATTATAGCAGCTCATCCTCTTCAGATGAGGAAGAGGACGATGATATGTTCTTCCTACTAATGTTTGTTGAGAATAAAAACAATTTTATTCCTAAGGAGCCTCAACGTATCTCTATGTTGACTGGTGATGCATTTATAAAAGAGATATTGAATGGCAATCCTCGAACATGTTATGAGTTATTCCGCATGGATAGGTCAATATTTACAAGTCTTTGTAACTATTTGAGAACACATAAGTTCTTAACAAACTCATGCTGGATCATAGTGGAGGAAGCAGTTGGTATGTTCCTATTAATAGTGGGACATAATGTAAGGATAAGGGTAATAGCAGATCGTTTTTAACACTTAACTGAGACAGTGGATAGGCAATTTAAGGAAACTGGAAGAGCAATATGCCGCCTGGGAAAATTCATTATACGCCCTTCTCAAAGCAATGAAGTGCATCCACGTATTGCTAACAATACCAAGTTCTTTCCATATTTCAAGGTAATCCCAAGTTACTGTTCATTTTATCATACAAATATTATTTGCTCGCATATGTTAATACTTGTGTTTATATTTTTTTCTGGAAATGTATAGGCACAATTGATGGAACATATATTAGTGCATGGGCTCCAAAATCAAAGCTAGTCAGCTACAAGAATAGAAAGGCCACAATCACCCATAATATAATGTGTGCATGTGATTTTGATATGAAGTTTACATTTGTTTACACGGGTTGGGAGGGTACAGCCAATGACTCACGAGTATTTTTATATGCACTTCAAAAGCCAGAAAATAATTTCCCGTGGCCTCCATCTGGTAAGATATATTGTTGCCTCACTTACATATTTACAATTTTCAAGTTTAATCCACTTACATTGTCACACTTCTCTCTATCTTATTATTTTTTTTTTTTAGGTGGCCATTATTTAGTGGATTCTGGTTATCCATGCACCTTGGGGTTTCTACCTCCATACCGTACTGAGAGATACCATCTATGAGACTTTTGAGGTGGGGATCGTCCTGAAGGTGCTAAAGAGCTTTTCAATTATAGACATTCCTCTCTTCGTAATGTAATTGAAAGATGTTTTGGCATTTTAAAGGCACGATTTCCAGTCTTAAAAATGATGCCCCGTTATAAACCATGTCGGCAAGGAAATGTGATGAGAGCTTGTTGCACAATTCATAACTTCATTCGAATGGCAACAAGAAATGATCACTTGTTTACTCAATTCAATATTGATAACCTTACTGTTGAAGGTGAAGGTAGGGATAATTTAGGTGAGCCATTGCACACTGTTGACTTAACTGATCAAGCCGCTGAAGCTATGGCAGCTTATAGGGATCAGATCGCAGGATTGATGTTGGCAAATAATAGGCATCATTGATGCCACGTTTTTTTTTTTTTTTTTGGATGAAATTGATTCCCTGGCATTGATGCCATGTAATAAACTTTTTAGTTCTTGATTATCTTTTATAGCACTTGATAATTGTTATAGTTTCAATCTTACTTATATGATTAAAGTTTTAGGCTTGAATGTTATATACAAAACAATTGATTTATAATTTCTTTAGGTGTAAGGATTTTAAATACTTTGGAGCAAACGTGTTTTTGAATTAGAATAAATATAATTTTTAAAAAAAATTAACCAAAGAAAACAAAATTCAACTTTTTAAAAAACAACTACCAAACAAATTTCTTGAATTTTGTTTTTGAAAAATGTGTTTTTCAAAACAACTTACCAAACATGTTTTTCATTTTGAAAAAAAAAAAAAAATTTCTTTTTCCCTTGAAAACAAGAAAACGAAAATAGAAAACAAAAAAATTTGGTTAGGATAAATATTTGGTTATTTTAAAAAATAGGTATTCTGGCTTAGGATAAATATTTGGTTATTCTCTCATGAAATCTTTGAGGAGAGGGTTCAACATGTTAAGTTGGAGGGGAAATAAAATCCAAGAATGCACCATATTTCAAAGTTCAAACCTTGCCTTCCTCGCATCAAGACCAGGCATAAAGTTGAATCGTGAAGTGGGGGTCATTTGTAGACATCAAAACATTCAAGAGTTTTTGACAATCCTTTTTTTATTTTTTTATGATAATGATCAATATTATATCATATACTATACAATAAAAGTTGGGTTTAGAAGCTGTGGTTGTGCAAAATGGCTACATCAAATTGCAGAAAATTTATCAAATTTCTGTTTAAAAATTAAATTTAGTTATTTTGTGGCATACAACTACTATACCCAAGAGACCTAATTAGTTTGAATAGCAAAAACTAAATTAACAAGCTATATCTTTTCTAATTTAACGAAATGGACTTTCTTTTTTTGCCATATCAAATTTTTTTTTTTTTTTTATACCATATCAACTTCTTGAGATGAGAGTTCTATATCTTTTTGATTTTATGGACTTTTTTTTAGGATATATATAAATATATATATATATATATATATATAAAATTTAATGTCATTAATGTCATGGACTTCTTTTTCTTTTTCTTTTTCTTTTTTTCCTTATGAACTTCCGATATGAGAAGTTCTATATCCTTTTTGATTTTCTGGACTCTTTTTTTTTTTTTTTTACGTCAACTTCTTCAAGAAATTTAGGATATATATATACACACACACATGGTTATTTGAGGTATTTTTTCATTTTCTTACCTATTGTATAGTTTTTTGATTTAGTCTTTCCTTCTACCTACATCACCTACCACCTCACAAGTATGTATTTGTTTACTCTTTTTTTTTTTTTTTTTTTTTAATTATTATAATCAAATTGAATAGGTTTTATGTATTTGTTGCTTTTTTTGAAGCTAATTTCCTTAAATTTGATATATTTTATATGCTTATGGTTTGAGAATCAATGATTAAATATTGTTAGAAATGCTTTCATAGTGGTGGATCTTACACAAGAATTGATATATTAATTTATACAAATCTCTTATTCTCCTTTTGGAAGTTCTATTATTTTGTATATCATATATGAATTAAATGTTTATGACATTGGTTCCAATGGTGATATGTTGTTTCCATCCCCTTAATTTCGATTTTGAGGACAATCTTCTTTTTGGCTTATGTATTTGTTATAATTTATTAATTATTTTCATTCTTTTTCTTTTACATACACATTTTATACATACATACATACATACATACATATATATATATTTAATCTTGACATTAAGTTGTTGTTAGATTATTGCTAACAAAAAGAAAAGGGTTAGTACAATTTTAGAACTTCTTATTTCTGATAGTTCAATTTATATTTTCTTAAATTAGTATTTTGTGAACTAAAATAGTTCAACAATAAACTATTTTAATATGTTGTATTTCAATACTGATGATGCAAAGAAAATTAGTAGGCTGAATGCTCCAGGCTTCAATGGGCTAGTAGTTGTCTGGAAGGCCTGAAAAGAAACATAAAAGATCAAAGGTAACCGAGGAGAACCATCCAAGAACCCTCCGATGCTTAAGTTATTTTTTCCTCTAGAACTCAAGAATTCTGACTTTTGGAGTAGTGGAAACTTACTTTCATTTGATGTGGATGAGTCCTTGTACAGTGAACTTTGGAGTGGTTACTTGTTTAGTAACTTCCTCAACGTGTACGGAAGTTAGAAGATTTAGACTTACTCCCACAACTGCTATAGAAGTTAGAAGGTTCAATCTTATCTTCTACAACTGCCATTAGAAGTTAAGAACTTAGTGGGAAGTTATAATGATGAACAAGGATTTTGCTCATACTTCTAAATAGTAGAACGTGGTCCAAAATCATAAGCTTTTGTGCGTAAATCCATTCTGAAAATTTTCTAAGTGTTGCAAGGTCATCCTGCTGCTTCCCTAACGGACGACCTTCATACTCATGAACGACCTCCCCATGGTGGATTGGCCTTCCTATTTTGGGTTAACCTTCTTGGTCCTGGATGACTTTATGGATGAATTGGAGATGGTTCAATTTTTAGTTCACCATCAAATACAGTTTTGAAGAATCCGAATTGAACCTTGATGAGAAAGAGAAAAAGATTGAGTCATTGCATTTTGTTAATTTTGACCTTTATAAAGATTGAAAAAGAATAGGTTAGTTTTTTTCTTGGTTAATATTGAGATTTTATGTTAGATTGATAACATTTACCATTGGTTAACTTTGAATATATATATATATATATATATATATATATATATATATATATTAATTGATATATATGGAAAAATAATATTTCAGATACATGCTGGACATGTAAGTTGGAGACACAATCGAATTTGCCAATATGCAAGTCTAAATAAGCATAAAGATATGCCAAAGAATCAAATGCAAGGCACAAAAACAAGGGAGACAAAGAGAGAGAAAAGTACTTGCAATGCAACTCTCCAATATGGAAGAAGAGGTAAGAATGATAGAAATATGTTATTTGTTTAATCAAAGTTTGATGGGTTTCTCACTATTGTTTTGAATATATAATTTTTATGTATATGTGTGTGTGTGGTTTTTTTTATGAACAAAAAATGGGTGGAGAGGGGTGACTTGAGTTGACATCTTCCACGTCAAATTTTTTAATTGTTTCAAGTAATTTAAAATAAATTAAATATTTTGATTATATATCATAATTTTATTTTTTAATATGTAGAATTTATATACTACACACCATGTATACACAAAGTGACTCAATATATTTATGCATACATGATGCCAATTTTTCTTTTTTTTTCATGTGACTTATAAATTATTAATAGAGTTTCAACTTTCAACATATATAAGTTTTAATTAAGCCGTGCATCGCATGGGCATAATACTAGTATATATATATATATATATATATATATAATAACTAATAGTCGAAATATTTGACTTTTTGTTGTCCACTCCTCATTGCGCCATGTGGCTACATAAATTACTGCCACACACCTACATTTAAAAACACCAAACAATTATGTCTTTTACATTAAGTGGTTTATGCCAAACATTTAAATATTCTTAGTACCGTTGGTGTTCAGTTGTGTCTCTCTTGGGTAATAGTTACAGAATTAAAAAAAAAAATTTAAAAAACAAATCTATATATATATATATATATATAACCGAAAATTTTGCTGGCACTACAATTTTCCATGTTAGCATCACTTAAAATTTTGAATCCCAGCACTAAAATCAAACAATCTGCAATTGAAGCCAGCCTTCTTTGAAGAGAAAATTCTGAACCCGAGGTAAGAATTTCAATTGAAAGACTATCTACATGTTATTATTTTCAGCAATCTTACTTATTTTAGGATAAGTGCTCCGCATATTAGGCCAACAGCAGCAGCTTTTGTATTTAGATTTTTCTTTTTTTTTGAGATTAGCGTGGACTTTATGCCTATGTCTTAGCTGTAAAGGATTAGGAGTTAAAGTTTTAATTTTGGAAGCTAATAACCTATTGTTGATGATTTGATGCTTGTGTTTGTTCTTTCTTCCATATGATTCTAAGAGTTTGTTTGGCTAATTTACTTTGTTCAAACACAATCTGTATTTTGTAAGTTTCACTCAAGCCATAAATTCAACGTTTTTGTTTCTTTTGCAGGAAAAAAGAGTTAACATCATTGGTATTGATTTTTTTTTTTATCATCCAAATTAAAATTCATTTAAAAATATGTAATATGCCATTTGATTTTGCATAATGATAGAGGCATTCATTAAAGCTTGCTATTTGTTAAGTCTCTCTCAACCCTCTCTATGAATCTCTTCCTCAAATTTGTAATATCTAATACCATGCCCATCTTGCATAATCATATATAACTGAGTTATATAACTTATATTTTAGACCAAGTTACAATTTCAACAACAAATACTGACATAGGAATTATATTTGTAGCCTTTTGTAATTTTCTGTGGTTGAATTCTTTTAAAACAGAGTTCCGAACATGTTTAAATCTATAATTATTTATACCCATGAATTGATTTTCTCATGCTCAACCTTTACCACTCCGATGCAAAGAATTATTGTAGTTCTTAGCCAGTATTGATCATATCATTTGAGTTTTGCATTTGCCTTTGTCTCTGTTCTTCTACTTGCAATATCTCAGCTAAATATGGACATTTTTGTTTCTCTGTATTATTGTAGTTCTTAGCATATATGGATCATTCTTCAATTGGTTTATAATCATTTAATGCTTTCATAATTTTCTGCACACTTTGTGTTAGCGTCATTAGAGATGCCTTGGTGAGAAAGCATATAAAGTCTTTGGAGGTTATTTTCCTTACTTTGAAAAGAACAATGTTAATTGAAGATGCATATCAGTTTTTTGATGAATTTATTGCAAGAGAATGGGTGCTCAGTGGCACTAAATTAAGTGATCACATTATATTTTATGGATATGACTACCATCCTTTCACTTCTTTCTTTTCACATGTGTGTATGTGTGAATCATGTTGACAAAATTGTAAACCATGATATTACTAAGAATAATATCCTCCTAGCATATAGTTGAATCAAAATAAATTAGAGCTTTTTTTCCTTTTATTCTTTCAATTATTGTAAAAAAAATGTAGGAAATGAGGGCAATTTAAAAAGAGAATTTGTGATTTTGCTTATAAGACAAAAAGCTTTGAGTTTTGCTTTTGAATCTTTAGTTTTTAATTCATGCAATTATTGATGCTTGGTTGAATTGCAATTCTATTTAGAATTTTACACATTAATTTTGTTTCGGATTTGTTCACTCCATAGAAATAACATTACCTCATGCTAATTTTGTTTGATGATGTGCAATGTTATAAGATGTCAATCCAAGAAAGTCTAAGGTGTTTTTATTTTTATTTTTATTTTTTCTGCATAGAAAGAGCACACAACTACGAAAGGCAAAACCTACTCATATGCATTTTAATCAGCAAAAGTTTTGTGCATTGAGTACGACCTTTTAATGAGCAAGACGCTATAGTTGTAAAATGAAATTATAAGATTTTATTAGCTTAATTATAAGATGTAAGCTGAGTTAGGTTGCTTAGATTTTGTGTAAATGTAATATTTGCTAGAAATCACTTTTGACATGCAGGTTTAAAGGAAAGAAATGATATTTTAGAATGAGAATATTTGGGTCAAGATTGTCTAATTGCAGTTGCTATTGGCTTATGTGTAAATTAAATGTCTAGAACAAAGATAGATGTGGCAATAGTGTATATTGAAATTCTTGACACATTGAATGTTTAGGAGCATAATCTCCAAAAATACAGTAGAGCGAAAATTAGATTCGTCTAGTGAGGTTGATTTACAATTAATATGAAGTTGTATGTTTTTTATTGTTGCAGAATTAAATTTGGATTCTAGCTTTGAGCCAAGCCAAGTAAACATACAAACAGTTGCAATTCTTTACAGATAGTTTTCCCTTCTTTTTTGTTTTTTTTCCTCCTCCTTTTAGGTTTTTTCTTGACGGACAAATCAACCTTTTATTGATTCCTTTAGCCTTTTCTTTTACTATGAGGTTGATTAATTTTTTTTTATTTAACTATCCAATGCATTGCACGACCTGGGTTAGCGACTAGTCTATATATATATATATATACATATAAAATTGAAGTCTCTACTCTCTCCACAATTTTCCACATCAGCATTTTTTATCTATATTTTTTTAATTAAAAAAACTAATTAATAAATTATTAATTATCTAATAGTGAGCCGTAGATATCAAACTTCAAGTTGATCAGGACACAATATGAGACTTGAATTTTAAAATTAATAAACTAATTGAAAAAACTCTCTTTCTTCCCTAAAAGTAAACACAATAAAACTCTTGAAACAAACCTATTTTGCTAGCAGACTAAAGAATCAACGAAGAAACAAAAAATCAAGCAAAAGATTGTTATCTATCCTCTCTCAAACATTGACCCAAGCACGACCATATGTGTTCCTCTCTCAAATGCAGACCCGGTCGTCATATCAGATCATTCTCTCTAGGTATTTTCTCAATTAATCTATGACTAATCACTTTTCCTACTGTCTTCAATTAGGTTTTCTATCATTTAGTGATTTTAATTCCTAACCCTTTTTTCCTCTCTATTATTTTTTGTTGAAGTCAGGGAAACACTAATAGAAAATCAAATTCTATAGGTTTTGTAAGAAAATATTGTGGATATGAATGGGTTTTGTAGTGGCGATAGTATTAAAGAGCCTCCCGACCCTCAAAATCTGACAACAATCCTACAGGTTTTGCTTTATCTTCAAGTTCTACTTTATTTGTTGTTTTGGTTTTTTTAGCATATCCGATTTACCATAGCTAAATCGTCTATTTGGTTGAATAATTATTTGGCTACCTAAAATGCCAACCTTCTGCCTCTTCATTATAGAGAAATAGGGAATTAAAAATGTGTTGATGAAATTTTTATTTCTTGCTTTATAATTTTGAGTTTGGTTTGTATTCTAGAGTTAATTGTATTTTGTAGTTTTATAATTTTGAATTTGGTTGGAAATTTTTATTATTATTTGTGAATTTGAGATTTAAAGTAATTGAGTATGAGGATATTTGTAAACCTGTAGTTTGGCTTTGCGTGTGGTTCTAATATATATCAAATTCAGGAAGGGGGTTAATCAATATGTGGTTTGACCTTTAAAACTTCAATGCTGCGCCATGATGGTTGAGATGGTGTGACAATCCATGAGTATACATATACTATATCCTCCTCCTCTCAGGTTCTCACATTTTCTTATTTTGTATTTTAATTCCTTTTTCTATTTGGTTGGAGATTTATACTTTTCTTTATTTTGTTGTTATTATCAGTAGCCTTGGTTGGAGTTTCTTAATTCGTATAAGATATTATTTGAAATACAAAGTATTTTGGCTGAATTATTATGTAAGCATCCAATTAAGAAGTTGTATAACCGAGTGGAAACTCAGATTCAATTTATTATTTTCTATTTGATTATTGAATTCTCTGTAGATTTTTTGTTTGGGGCAGGGTTGAAGTAGACTATGTGTATCTGTGGGAGTCTTTTTTATATCATTATTGGTTTATTAAGTTTAATTTAAACTGTATATGCAATACTATGACTCTATTTGGATTTTGAAGTTTATTCTATATCAGAAGTATTTTCCATATAAAATATTAGTAGTTGATAGTGTTAGGGTATGACAATATTAGAACACAAGTACTGTTTTACATATAATATACCTGTCTAGCTCTGGTAATTTAGTCTTTGCACATTCGTGATATCATTATAACTACGGCATGTAGCTCTGGACAGGTGCTTCCAATAATCGGGTTATTGGATTTAATTTTGTGAATTCTTATCTGTGTTCATGTATGGCTGCCAATGTATGAATTCTTATTGTAATTTATGCACGATTGGGTGTTGGTTACTTGAGCTTTTAAGTTTATTTTAGGTTTCTAATTGTGATGGGAATGCCCTCTTTTAAACATATTGTCTTTCATTTCTATTTGTTGGGAAATCTAACTAAATATCCAGCACAAACTTTGTGATATTGATGGCTGACAGACAATTATTATTCTACTGTTATAAGTATGAATATTTGACCTAAATTCAATGGGTTTCAAATCCTACTGCAGTTGCATGAGCCCTTTGTTGCATGCCATAAATGACCTACGAAAATCTTAGAATAAAATGAGAGGTAGCTAACCTAACTTCTAGCTAGCACTTCAAGTCTTCAGGAGACAATGGATCCTCTGTAAATAAATTGAATCTATAAATATTGAAGCTATAATGTCATGTGTTCTGTGCATTGTCCATACCCTCATTGCTTAAGAAGTGTCCAACAATTGTGATGGGAGGGTCCACTGATGGGCTTGAAATTAACAATCTCAATTTTCCAGATCATCTTTTGTAGTTTCAACGTTGACCATTACATTTTATGCATGAATGGCCTTTTTGTGATGGTACGAAAGTGTTTAATAAGGTCAATTTAATTGGCTTTGCCAGCCCTGAGATGCAGTGCGTTTACATTGGAAGAAAGAAAGGACCACTGCATTTCAAGCTAAATGCTGAATTGTACAATGTCAAATATACATCAATGTATTCATTATTGTACCACAAATATAAGTTTATATATAGATAATTGTTTTTTTATTTATTTATGAATCCCGTGCATTGCAAGAGAGTATAACTTATTGTCAACAAGTGGAACAAGAGTTTATATTGATTTGGATTCACAGTTTTAATATATTACAATCTCTACAATACTATGTCTAATATCTTTATGTAATATAACAGGTTGGTGGAAAATAGCCAACCAATAGTACAAATGCCAAAGCAATTCAAACCACAAGTGACAATTCAAGAAGAGATGAACATCAACAGAAGAACCATAAGTGAAATAACAAAAGTTATGTGGGACTCTGGTAATGAGGTAAGAAAAAAGAAAACCTTGAACAATAACATTGTGTCCTTAACATTGCTTTATGTACTATAGACTTGCTTTTACAAAATTTAACTATAAAATTATGAATTGATTGATATCAAATTCAATTTCTAGAAAACTATCTTTACCTGTTAGGGAAAGATTATAAACATTGAGATAGATAATTCTGGTTGGTATTTTATCTATTGCGAAGTATGTTGTAAAAAGGTAAAATCAAGAGATGAATTTTTATGGTGCAACAATTGCAACAAAAAGGCATGCTTCCCAATCCCAATGTACACAAAATGAATATGTTTACTTTTTATATTAAAATACACAATAACTAATATGATATTAACACTATATATGTCATTTCTTTTATCAGGTATAGAATTCAATTAAAGGTTGAAGATAGCTCAGGAATGACCATATTCATTTTATTTTATTCAGATGCAGAAAAATTACAACATATCAATGAAAGACCTTTTGAACAAATGTTTAGAGTTGAGAATATGGAAGATAAAATTAGTGTTTAATATTTACTAAACTTTACTTGAGTGTACAATTTGAAAAATATTACTTTTGTTAGGTGCTTAAAGAAGTCAACCTTCCTGTGCAAATAGAAAATCTGAGTGGAAAAGAATTTGTTTTCCAAATACAACTAAATGACTATAATCTCAAGTATGGATGAGAATTCTACATCGTCAAGAAAGTTTTTGAATCTTTTGAAGAAACTGACAAAGCAATTTAGCTTGATAAAATGACAGAAGTATGTATTCTTTAATTAGCAAAATTACAAATATGATATTTAAACACCTCTCTTGGGATTCGAATTCGGTAGCGACTCTTTAATCTTATCTCTTTTGCCTCAAAGGTATCAGAATTTTCAAAACACCTCTCTCTTGGGATTCAAATTCGGCAGCAACCGTTTAATCCTATCTCTTTTGCCTCAAAAGTATCAAAATTTTCAAAAAACCTCTTTCTTCGAGATTCAAATTCGGCAGTGATTGTCTAATCCTATTGATCATTTCAAGGTTCAAATTCAGTAGTGGTCGTCTAATCTCAGTAGGATTCAAATTCAGGAGTGATTGTCTAATCCTATCAATTATTTCGAGGTTCAAATTTGGCAGTGGATGTCTAATCTCAATAGGATTCAAATTTGGCAGTAATTGTCTTACCCCATCTATCATTTCGAGGATCAAATTCGGTAGTGGTCGCCTAATCCTATCTATCATTTCAAGGTACAAATTTGGCAGTGGTCATCTAATCTCAGCGGGATTCAAGTTCAGCAGTGGTCGTCTAATCCTATCTATCATTTCAAGGTTCAAATTTGGCAGTGGTCATCTAATCTTAGTAGGATTCAAATTCGGCAGTGGTCATCTAATCTTAATAGGATTCAAATTTGGTAGTGGTCGTCTAATCTTAGCGGGATTCAAATTTAGCAATGGTCATCTAATCCTATCTATCATTTCAAGGTTCAAACTTGACAGTGGTCATCTAATCTTAGAAGGATTCAAATTCGGTAGTGGTCATCTAATCCTATCTATCATTTCGAGATTCAAATTTGGTAGTGGTCGTCTAATCTTAGCAGGATTCAAATTCAGCAGTGGTCATCTAATCCTATCTATCATTTCGAGGTTCAAATTCGGCAGTGGTTGTTTAATCTCAGTAGGATTCAAATTTGGCAGTGGTCTTCTAATCTTATCTATCATTTTAAGGTTAAAATTTGGCAGTGGTCATCTAATCGTATCTATCATTTCGAGGTTCAAATTCAGCAATGGTCGTCTAATCTCTACAGGATTCAAATTCAGCAGTGGTTGTCTAATCCTATCTATTATTTCGAGGTTCAAATTCGACATTGGTCGTCTAATCCCAGCAAGATTCAAATTTGGCGACGATCATCTAATCCTATGTTTTTGAAATTACTCTTATTTAAAATTTGCATCATCATCATCATGTTTTCAACCTCACAAAATTGCCGTTATCATGCATAGTTTTTCATGTCTACTTAGTTTTCATAGATTTTCAAGTGTTTACATAGCATCCAACATATGCAAGCTCACCTATGCTACTTAAACAAGTGAATAGATATATTTTCCAACATCATCATGGCATAACTGATAAAAACAAAAACAAAATGCAAAAATACTAAAGATATAAAGAATAAATACTAGCATGCTTTCCTACTTGCTTTGCTACTAACATATTTGCAAAAAAGAAAAAGAAAAAGAAAATTGACATTGACCTTAAGTGCAGAATTGAAGACTGAAGCTATAAACTGAAGCTGAAAACTAGACTTGCTGGACAACAACTTACTCCAGAAAATTTTTTAGAAGTGAGAAATCAAAGAAATGGAGTCAAAATTGTCAAAGTGAGGCCTTGGAGCCCATTTATAGGGCCTTGTATGGCCTAGGCAGCCCGATGCACCTTGTGTAGTCACTGGGTCTGCCTAGCGCACCAACAAGGTCGTCGGTCAACGTTGACCAACTGACCTTTGAAAAAAAAAAGAAAAATGTAGAGAGTTTCTTGCCCAGTTCTGAGTCAACGTTGACCGGCAGCCTTTGAAAAAAAAAAAAAAAAGTAGAGAGTTTCTTGCCCAATTCCAAGGACTAAGTTAGGAAATTTCTCCAAACTAGCTACAGCAGTTCAACATTGTCAAGTAAAACTAGTCTCGATCCATGAACAACGCAGTTTTTGCATGTAATTTTGAGGCAACAAAATGTGGAATTATGTTCTTTATTCGACACCTCTCATTGCACTCGAGATATGAAATAAAGAAAGGGCAACTGTAGACATCGAATTTTGACCACCCTCGATTTGTGTGCGAACCCCGAAAATTCCAAAAATATTATCTTTTCTCTAAGGGGCCGCGGAAACATCCAGATTGACATGGCACAACTTATTCAGGCATTAAGGCACTCGAAGTGCCATTTCAGGTCAAATTGACCAAAATGCCCCAAGTCAACCCTAGGTTGACCGAAAGTCAAATGAGGTCAAAGTCCTGCCGAAACAACCTTTTTCATGCTTTTACATCAAACCTGAGTCATTCGGAGATTTTTGTCAACTTTGAACAAATTTGACTCGACGTTGACTCCTAAGGGCAACAAAAACCCTAATTTTGATATGACCATTAGAATGGGTTGGGACTAGCGCCATTGCAAATTTTATCACATTCCCTTTCCAACGACTATTCATGGGTCGAAATCAGAGTTAAAACGGTTGAAATATCCAGGAAACCGTGCAAAGCATCAGTATGCTTCTCGAAGCCATAATTTTTTATCCGATCGTTGATTTTTCAATTTTTTGGTGTTCTAGAAACTAGACATCCATAGCTTTCTAGGGACACCAAAATCAACTCAATTCGAGCCTAGGAAGACCTTTAAATACTCATCCAAAGATGGACTAGAAAAAGCCAAAATTGATAATGCCAATAGGGGTGGCCAGTGGCCACTCAAGGGCTGCCAAAAGCCGAAAGGCCAGAATCCCACTATAAATGCCCCCAGACCCCTCATTTTGCAAAAAAAGAAGAAGAATAAGAAGATTTTTTGGGCATTTCCTAGGCAAATTCTCACTCTCCTCTCTCTAATTTCTCTCCCAAACACATCCAAACACCACCAAACACTTTTTATTCTTCTCTTTTCTCCACAATCACAAGGTAGCGTTCTTGCACCCAATCTTCCTCTCCTTGGTTCCATACCTTGGATTTGAGGTTTAGGGTGTGGATGTAGCTTTTTAGCTACAATCCACACTTTTATTTTTTATAACTTTTTCTTGTTCAATAATATGCTTTATTGCTTTTCCTAGCATGTTCTTGCTTCCTAGCATGTCTTTATGGTCTTTCTAGTATATTTCCTTGCTTATGCCATGATTTATCACTTTGATGTTGTTGGCCTAGAATTCTTGGGCTAGGATATGTCTAAATTTAATGTTTATGCTTAGATCCACATGCTTTTAGGCTCCTTGCCATGTTTATGCTTAGATCTACATGCCTATGTGTTCTTTGCCATGTTTATGCTTAGATCTACATGCCTATGCTTTCTTTGCCATGCTTTTGCTTAGATCTACATGTTTATGGATAGATCTACATGCCTATGTTTAGGTCTATGTCTCTTCGGGCCCCATGTCATGCATATGCTTAGATCTATATGTTGGTTTCTATGCCATGTGCTTTTATAGCCCTTTTGTTTCTTGATGTCTCTCTTTCTTGTGTTTTGGCCCTTTATGGTGGGGTGTAGATCTAGATCTTGTGGTCTAGGCCTACATCCGCACACCTAGGCCTATATCAAAGGGTTTGGATCATTTCCTAGTGCATGTCTATGTTTGCTTGCCTGCTTCTATGCTTTATGTCAATGTTTGCCTATCTAGATCTAGGCTTTACCATGCTCTGTTACCTCCGTGGGTTTGTGTTTGTCGATCTTTGAGGCCACTAGCTTATATGGTTGCATCCATCCCTCCTAGGGCTTGTTTGGATGTAACCACTTGTGAGATACACTTTTGTGGTGTTGGTGTGCTTGATACACACCTTTCTTTGCTCCATGCGATGTTGATATGCTTGCCTTGCTTGCTTTGTGCCACCTGTGTTTCATCCATACCCTAATCCAATGGAACTATGGACACTCAATCCAAACCTACACTTGTCCTCCTAGGACACCCCCTTCTATTTGATAACATGCTTGTTTGCCCTTTCATATGCCCAATGTCGATGCCTCGTGGCTTTTCATGTCGACCACCCATCACAGCAACGCTTGCGCGCCTTACATGAGTGGACGTGATGTGTGGAGGAGGTGTGTTGTACCTCGGGTGTGTGACTAGAGTCTAAGTCAATTTTAAGGATATTAACAAGGGTAAGTGAAGTCGCCACCAATCATTGGGTTTTTTCTAAGGTGTGATTGGTCACCTTTATTTGATTTAATTACCAATCCTAGGTTAAGAAAAAATTTGTTTTTCCTAATCTAATATGGATGGATAAAAAAATCTTGATTTTTGAGTTCAGAAGTCTAGTTACATGTGGGGAAGGTGTTAGGTATCCTACAACACTTGTCCGTAAACATCCTTTGTTTTAATAAAATCATAATTTTTAGACATTGGCAATTGAAAACAAGTTATTGGCATTAGCTTTTGGGGATTTAAATGTGTTGGGCTTTGAGGTTTGGTTTCAGAATGGGTGTGGTCTTGATTGATGCTTCCCAAGTGTGTTTGAATTTGTTGCCAAATTTCCACGGCGAAAATCCGATAGCATTTCGCCTTATTTTCATGGCGGAAATCTGGCAGCGCTTCGCCTTAGATGCGTTATAGCATGCCAAATGCTATTCTCACCAAGCTTTCTAAGTGAGAATACAGCAATGGGGCTGCCCCATTTTCTCAGCGAAAATCTGGCAGAGTTTCACGTTTAGTGCACTATGGCACACCGATAGGGTTTTGCATTTGTGTATACAGCGCATATCGACATGCTTGCATCGTGACGAGCTGAAGACTCCAAAGTGTAGCATGTTGATGTGTGTCGCATACATAGGGAAACCAATGTCACTTGGTGACATTGATAAAGACAATCACACTGCGATGATCGTGCACACAATATAGCATGAATATGCACCTATGGCAATTGCCTTGAACTCATACCCATATTACAAGGTCAAAAGCTCTCATGACTAGAGAGGGTCACTCACATAGCCACGAGAGTCCATCATACAAAGTACACAATCACCCACACACACACAAGTAGATATATATATATATATATATATATACATGCATCATGCATAATGCTATCACATAGTGCGGGAAAGTAAACCAGACATTGCCAACGTTCCAAAGGTATGTCACAGCTGTAGGAAATATGCATATACGCAGCAGAAAGTTAAACGGATCTACTTCATTCACAATCTATAACATGCACTATGTAAATTTCAGAATTCAAGTATAAGAGAGCATACCTTGAAGCGGTGAATTTCAAAAACAAAGATCGAAGCACTTGGGAATACTCTTAATCTTCACTCCAATTCCACTAACGCCCAAGAAGTGTGGACTCTCAATTGGTTACAAAGGAAGAATTTGAGAGTGACATACACTCACCTACACCATTTCACAATGATGTTTCTCACTACTAAAATTTTGTACGTTTTTCCCTTTGTATCTAACCAATTATCTAATTGGGCTGACCTTTTGGGCCTTTCCAATTGGGCTTAAGTGTGTGGCTTGGAGTGGGACCAAAAGGGACCAATAAGACACTAGCTCCAATGGGTCTTGGGCTTTTCTGTCAACTCTTGACAAGTCCAAAGTTACCATTAACTATATTTAATACCACTATATAAATATAGTTGCACTCTAGGCCTTATCTATAAATTATATCCCAAGACTTTATTGTACATGCAACCCCTTCATAAAATATTCATAGTAATACAAAGTAATTAATGTAGACTGCCACTTTGTAAATTACTACATTTTAATCCTTGAGTACCCGATTTAATCCTTTTATGTTATTCACCATATATTTATGAAATCCAATTTCATAAATATATACTTTAGTAATTTCTTACTAAAGTGGTTAGGCCTAACTCTCTGAATAACTAAACCCATTAAACTTATCTTAAGGGAATATTTTATATCTCCGTTAAAAGACCATGAATTCCATCTTGAGAATATATGTTCTATCAACACTAAATGTGGCTGCCCAATATACTGAGGTTTTGACCGTTACTTTAGATCTCACTCCTGATATATCAAAGCAACCTACACTTCATGATCAATTCCATTATTCTCTCAGGATTAAGAGTTCATGCAAATATAAGTCGTGAGATTTATTATTCAATTGACAGTCTTTACAAAAATAATAAATCTCACAGCGGTCCAGTTCAATATGTTTTAACTCTTAAAATATATCAACATATCAACTAGAAGTCACCACTTCCATGATCAAGACAAATCATCTTAGTTGATACGTTATAGTCTTCGCAGATGAAACGCCCAATTTCATCACCGACTACGAACTAAATTCTGAGTTTACAAAGAACTTGTAATTTATATCTTCTGTGACTTTTCACATAAATCACATACTATGCATCTCATGGACTATATGATAATGTCTAAATATTCATGTTACCATTATTTCAGATAATAACAAAACAAATTTATTAATTACAATATTAAGTCATACATCATGTCATACATAATGTCACACATAATATCATACATAGCATCATACAATAGGATTTAAGGGCACTAATCCTAACAACAGCAAGGTACATGAAATGTAAAACAGACATTGCCATACCTAGGGAATGTGGCCCAAGCAAGGAGCAGGAAAAGCAAAGGGGGTACATGGATGAAGGGCCCTAATACATGATCTAGAGAAGAGACTAGAGAGAAAGAGAAGGCTGCTCTAGAGGGGCTAGGCCCCCTAATCTACTGAACATTGCCCTTTATGGGCTTGCATCCTCTTGCTTGTATCATTGCCCTTTTTGCTTGCACCTAGGAGGTCGTGCCCTTCCTCTAAGCATCCTCACTCCATGTGCGTACATGCCAAGACAAAAGAAACAAGCCAGCAGACAAGTAAAGAAACAAATGGGAGGAAGAGCATACTAAAGATAAACAATGAAAAGATGCCAAACGGGGGGCAAACAAAGCATGCTAAGCATATGAAAGGGAAAACAAGCATATTATTAGACAAAAGGGGGTGTCCTAGGGGGACAAATGTAGGTTTGGATTGAGTGTCCATAGTTCCATTGGATTGGAGTATGGATGACACACAGATTCATGCATGAACATGTGGGCAAGCGTGCAAAAATGCGAAGAAGCAAAGAAAGCCAAACGGGTGGTGAAAAGAAAGCAAGACAAGCATATCAACATCGCACGGAGTGGAGAGAGGTGTAAATTGAGCACACCAGCACCACGAAGGTGTATCTCACAAGTCGTCACATCCAAACAAAGATGTGACCACACGAGCACAAGCCTACAGAGGGCACAAAGCATGGCAAAGCCTATATCTAGAGAGGTTAACATGGAGATAAAGCATAGAAGTAGGCAAGCAAAAATAGACATGCAAAGGAAATGATCCAAACCCTTTAATATAGGCCTAGATGTATGGATGTAAGCCTAGACCACATGATCTAGATCTACACCCTATCAGAAGGGCTAAAAAGCAGGAAAGAGAGATATCAAAGGACAAAAAGTGCTAAAGTAGCATATGGCATAGCAACCAACATAGATCTAAGCACACAAGCATGTCATGGAGCACATAAACACATAGATCTAAGCATATACATGTAGATCTAGGCACAAACATGCAGATCTAAGCAAAAACATGGCAAAGAACACATAAGCATGTAAATCTAAGCACAAACATGGAAAGGAGCCTAAAATCATGTGGATCTAAGCACAAACATGAAATTTAGACATATCCTAGCCCAAGAAGGCTAGGCCAACAACATCAAAGTGATAAATCATGGCATAAGCAAGGAAACATGCTAGGAAAGCTATTAAGACATGCTAGAAAGCAAGAACATGCTAGGAAAAGCAGAAAAAGTATTTTATTAAGAAAAAAGAAGCTAGGAAAAGCTATAAGGAGAAAAGGGTGTGGATTATAGCTAAAAAGCTACATCCACACCCTTAAACCTCAAATCCAAGGTATGGAATCAAGGAGAGGAAGATTAGGTGCAAGAACACTACCTTGAGGATTGTAGAGAAAAGATGAGAATCTAAGGTGTTTGAAGGTGTTTTAATGTGTTTGGGAGAGTTAGAGAGAGAATCTGCCTAAAACTGCCTAGAAAATCTTTTTTTTTTCTTTTTTTGGGCAAAATGAGGGGTTTGGAGGCATTTAAAGTAAAAAAGTGACCCTTCAACTACCGGCACACCTTGTAGGGCCGCCAGCCACCTTGCTGATATCAACAATTCTGGCATTTTCCCGGTTCAACTTTGAATGCATAATTAAAGGCATTTTCGGACTCGAATTTAGCTGAACTTGGTTTTCGTGGAAAGCTCTAGATGTCTAGTTTCTAGAACACTAACGAATTGAAAATCCAACAGTAGGATCAAAAGTTATGGCCTTGGGAAGTGTGCTAAAGTGCTTTTTATGGTTTTCTGGATATCTCAACCATTTTAAGTTCGATTTCAACCCATGAATACTATTTGGAAAGGGAATTTGATAAAATTTGCAATGGCGCTGGTCCCAACCCATTCTGAAGGTCAAATCAAAATTATGGTTTCTGGTGGAAGGTTAACCTCGGGTCAAACTTAGTTAAACTTGGTCAAAGTTGATGAAAATCACCAAGTAGCTCGAGTGTGATGTAGAAATATGAAAAATGTTGTTTTGGGATGATTTTGACCTAAATTTGACTTTTGGTCAACCCAGGGTTGACTAGGCGCATTTTGGTTAATTTGACCTTAAAAATGGCACTTCGAGTGCTCCGATGCCCGAACGGGTTGCGCCACGTCAATATAGATGTTTTCACAACCCCATGGAGAAAAGATAATATTTTTGAAATTTTCGGGATCCAGGCAAATTGAGGGCAGACAAAATACGATGCCTACACCTAGCATGCTTTGTTTGCCTATGTTTGGCTCTCTTTGTTAGTGTGTTCTTTGCATACTCTCCATATTTCCCTTTGTTTCTTCATTTTCTTGTCTGCTGGCTTGTTTCTTTTTTCTTTGTATGTACACATATGGAGCATGGACACTTGGAGCAAGGGTGTGACTTCCTAGGCGCGAGCAAAAAGGGCAAGGATGCAAGTAAAAAGATACAGGCCCACAAAGGGCAATGATCAGTAGATTAGGGGACTAGCCCCTCCTAAATGGTTTCCTTCTTCTTCTTCTTTTTCTTCTTCTTCTTATTCTTCTTCTTCTCTCTCCCTCTCTCTCTCTCTCAGCCTCTTGTCTAGAGCATGTATTAAGGTCCCCCTTCATGTACCCCCTTTACCTTTTTCTTGCTCCTTGCTTGGGCCGCATTCCCTGGGTATGGCAATGTTTGTTTTACATTTCCTGTACTTTGCTGGGCCATACCCTTGGAAAGTTGACAATGTCTGATTTACTTTTCTGCTTTGTGTGGTTGCATTGTGCATGATGTATGTATATCTATATCTGCTTGTATATGGGTGATTGTGCAATTTGTGTGATGGACTCTCGTGTCTATGTGTGTGACCCTCTCTAGTAATGAGATCTCTTGACCTTGTAGTGTGGGTACGTGCTCAAGGCGATTGTCATAGGTGCATATTTATGCTATATTGTGCACACGAACATCAAGGTGTGATTGTCTCGATCTATGTCACCTAGTGACATTGGTTTCCCTATTTATATGACATGCATCAACATGCTTGATACTATGGAGGGCTTTGGCTCATCTCAGTACGAGCATGTCAATATGCGCCATATATACAGACGTGAAACCCTACCCGTGTGCCATAGCGCACCAAACGCAAAACTATGCAGGATTTTTGCCGTGAAAATGAGGCACTTTGTTGCCGTATTCTCACTGCAAAAGCTTGGTAAGAACAACATTTTGTGTGCTATGATGCACTTGAGGTGAAGCGCTATTGAATTTCTACCATGAAAATAAGGCGAAATGCTGCTGGATTTTCGTTGTGGAAATTTGGCATCGATTTCAACCGCATTAGGAAAGCATTGATTGGGGCCATACCCATTCCAAAATCAAACCTCGCAGCCCAATTCATTTAAAGCCTCGTAAACTAATGCCAATTGCTTGTTTTCAATTGCCAATGTCTAAAAATTATGATTTTACCAAAACAAAGGATTGTCCTTGGATAGGTACTGTGGGGTGTCTAACACATTCCCTACACGTAATCAGACTTCTGAACTCAAGAATCAAGATTTTTTATCCATCCATATTAGATTAGGAAAAACGACATTTTTCTTAGCCTAGGATCGGTAATAAAATCAAATAGAGTCAGGTGACCCATCACACCTTAGAAAAACCCAACTATGAGTGGCGACTTCACTTACCCTTGGTAATTTTCTTAAAATCGACTCATATTCCAGTCACGCGCCCGGGGTACAACACACCTCCACAGCACCCGAGCTTCAAGCTTCGTATGCACATGCATGCCTACACCCCTTCTCTTCTCGAAAGGAGGGAGAAGCGCATGAGCATCACCATGATGGGTGGTTGAGTAGCTGCGAGGCGTCGACAAGAAGCACGATATATAATTTTTATTTTATAGAACCGACAGTCCTAATCTAGCTCTTTCATAATTTTCTTTTTCAATTTTTTTTGAAACTAGACTCCCTTGTTTTAGCTAAATAATCTCTAACTTTTTATCTAGCCCTTCATTCGCCATTCCATGAATCTGATAACTATAGTACTCCCTACCATAATACAAATATAAATCAATTGAAGTCATCACAAGTCTATTCAAAGTCAAATGAGTTTACTAAAAGTTAGTGACAAACAAAACACTTTTATCCGATATGAACTATAAAATATTTTCTCCTAGCAAAGATAAACATTACGTATAACATTGTATGGTCCACCAAATAAAACGATGTCATTCCAACTTCAATTTCAAAATTTTATACTCACGCTCATTTTTATATGATCACTACCCTTTACAAATAACAACCCATTACAAATACAACCTGTTACACATTACAAATAACAACATATTACAAATAAACATTACAAACAACAACCCATTACAAATAAAAAATAACAACGCATTACCCATAACAAACCATTACAAAAAACAACCCATTACACATTGCAAAGAAGAACTCATTACAAAGAACAAATAACACATTACCCATAAACACTATAAAGTGGTATGAGTATATATATCTAAGAAATGAAAACTTATATAAACTAGATCTAACAAAAAAAAAAAAAAAAAAAATTTGAATGAGTTTTAGATATTTACCTACAAATTGAAGAAGGAAGAAGGTTTTAAATTTTTTAGAATGATCAGTGAAGAGATTTGTTGGGTGTGAAGTAACATCAGAGAGAGTTGGGCATGAGAATAATAGCTCGTTACTAAATTAATTTGTAATCTTTGAGTTTTTAAAAAAGAGATAGTTGGGACAGGTGCATTAATAAATTGGGACTCAAGTTTAACAAACTTGAGTTCCATTAAAATATAAAAATAATAATAATAATAATACTAAACCATTTCAATAAATCTTAAGGGTTTTTTTTTTTTAAGAAACAAACACGCACACAAAAAAACAAGGGAGAGGGAGAATGGTTCTAACACAAAATCACACCACAATTCCACTCAAAAGCCATTGTCCCACATTACTTAAATGGAACTTGAGTTTGTCAAACTCAAGTTCTACGTGATTTTTTTTTTTTTTTAATCCAAATTAGATTGCCACGTGAGCCCATTATGCTTAGAACTTGAATTTGACAAATTCAAACTTCAAATGGGTTCTACATAACTAATTAAGTTTGGGTGAGTGACTTTCTCCTAAATATTTGCCAAAATTATGCTATACGGCAAAATTGGCCATATTCAAACACATACCAGTATCCTTGCAAATAGTTCAGCAAATAAAGTTTCCCTTCAAACTAGTTTAGAGAGAAACTTTTTAAACTTTTCATATATCTCTTATTTTCGTTTGAATTTTGAAAATCTACTAACCATTGTATTTCATGTTATTTATGTTCTTAACATGCATATCAAATTTCATTCAAATCGGATGTTATTTACTATTCAATCAATAAAATTATTTTTTGTATACAATTTTAGATCACAAAACTTGAAATTTTAACATTTGTTTAATGTAATAGCAATTGATCTTTGATCTTCTTAAACTTTTGCAAGCATAAAAAATATAATAAGAAACATACAATCTAACGGTTAGATTTTCAAATTTCACACTCGATATAAAAATATATGAGTAGTTTGTAAAGTCTCTCTCCAAACTAATTTGGAGAGGAACTTAGTTCTAGTTCAGCACTACACAAAAAAATCACATCTGGTATCAGTATTTGAGGGAGACAGCCTAATGCTCCATCCAAGGTCACAATCACCAGAGGTTTCCTCTAAAGCACTTACAAAAGCACACAAAATTCATACCAATTCTTCCATCGAAAAATAAATAAATAAAATCCCAATTTTAGACGAATGGTTCCTTTCTGTGTCCCAAAAATTAGATAACTATGATGCAGCTATCATATTAACTTTGAAGCAAAAGATTCTCAATGCTTGCTTAAATAGTGACAGGTTATATTTACTTTAGCACCAAATTACTAAAATGAACGCCATTATTCAATCTGGCATTTTTCCCCCTTGTTTGATACCATATCATCTTAGCATATATTATTCTCCTGTTATTTTACAATTCCAACCACAAAACAAACACAAAATGAGTTGAGGTATGCTGAAACTACCACCAAATAGAGATTCGTTCGTTGTTTAAAGTTTAAAGAGACTTCTCTCATTTTAGCATTGCATATCCTTGTTCGGTACATCCTTTAATAGAACAGCATCAGCAAAAAGAATTACAAGAATAATACTGGGGGAGCAAAAACCTATGAAATGATCCAAGTAATAAAATTTGTGCATGCCATGACCTCAAATTCCTCCCCCCACCCCCCATTCTTATTGGGGTAGTAAAATGTCAATTGAACCAAGACACATCAGCGAGAAGTAACTGCATAATTTTTTTTTTTTTTTTGACTTTGTAACTGCATAATTTTAAGAGAAAGAAAAACGAGTATGAAGATCAAATAGTCAAATAGATAATGGAACTTATGTTAAAAGAGATGATTTTATATATATTTATCAACAATAATCCCTTTAGCCTGAATCATTCTCCAAAACAAACACCATATTATAATAACATCAGCTACTTTAAACAGGACCAATTCTTCCTTGGCCAATCCCAAAAGAAGTAATGCCACATGTAGCATTACGCTTAATGTATACTTCCAACTTGAGCTGGCCACAAGAACCAAAAAAATCAGTTGGAATCAGAAGAAATCCTGTTGAAGGAGGATTATCAACCCGATGTTGACTGTTCTTTGTGAAAGATTCTAATCGGAGAGAGCTTCCTTGAGTTTTTACCGCAAGACCATAGGAGAACCCTCCTGTTGTTGAGCTGGGCCCAACACAATTAATTGTCACCACATTCCCACGATGGTCAACACAATTATTAAGAACAAACAAAACACCGTTGCTCTGTTCTTGGAGGACAAGAAATTTGTCAGTAAGAGTTAAGGAAACAGAGAAGTTGGAATCATATTTGAAGCCAATTGCAGAATTTGTATGTTTGCTACTGAAATGAACATATATCTGCTTGGATGAAGCAATGAATTTGCAATGTGAAAGGGGGCATGAACAAGGTGCATATATACATGTCTTCTCATGGTCACTTTTCCTACTGTAAGAAACCACTTCTTTGCAACCATACTTAGAATTCTGACACGGAATTTTGACTGCTTCTAGAACCTTCTCAATGGCTCGGCAACGGTTATAGCCAATAGGCCAAAAGCAGGAGGGACATTTATTCTTAAGTTTGTTGCAGCAGGAAGAGCAAGCTATATGCCCATTCTCACACTGAATTGTCATGCAAGAAAACAGAACATTAGTAGACTGGATTTGATATATAATATATGTATGCCGTGGATGATGTACATGGAAGAGGCAGCAACATGGATAACTGAATTTGGCATAAATAAAAAAGGGAAAAATTCTTTTAAAAATCACCAATTCATGAAACATCAAAGATCACCAATTCTGAATCATTATTGGGGTAACCAATAGTATATATCTCATAATCAATTTTTAAATGCCATGACAATTGCAAATTATAAGTATTACTCATGCTTACCCATTAACATAGTTTTCGGCTCAATGTGTATGTATCCAAACCATAACTGATACAGTAATACTTCAACAAGACTCCATATATGCACTTGAATAATTTAGGCATTATGAAGACATGACCGACTACCTTAGTACTACTTAAACCAACCAAATGAGAGAAGAAAGATAAAATGAAACCTTGTAAAACAAATAAGAGTTTCAATTAAAAATTATATCTCTTCATAACAAACCATCTAATGTTCAGTGAAATTAAACCATAAAACAATCAAGCAAGCCAGTCCAGCATGAAGACAAGCTTGAGCTCAACCTTTCATTACAAGCCAATAACCAGAAGAAACGACAACGAGAACACTACCTTCTTGATGTGTATTAGGCAAACTCTTGATGTAAAATGTTTTCTATAATTTTAGCAAAGTAAATCCTAATTTTAAACCAAGCATCCATTGTCAGCATATGCACACAAAGGTGAAGACAAAAATTACGCTTTCAAGTAATCTTTACCAGTGAACTTGAGCTTCCATTAGTAACCTAGTATTACCTAAAATTTCTCCAAAATATAGCAGAAAACCTTTATCTTTTAGCATATTTTAGTATTATTTATGTTTGCAAGTCAATTGTATTTTTATGTTTTAGGTCCTATTAGTTTATTGGGCTATTAGTATTTTAATTTGGAAGCAAGGTTATTTTTGTAATAAGGCAATTAAGATTTCCTAGCCAATTAGAACTAGGGTTTAGTAATCCTTTATAAGCAACCTATTGTACTCCTTGAGGAATTAGTTGATATTTTGATGAATAAAAAAATGGCCTTTTGGTCTTTCTTTGGTCTGGTACTGACCCCAGATCCATCCTAAGTGCTGACTCCAAGCAAGGCCTAGGTGCTGACTCCTAGGTTATATATTTTATTTTTTCCGTTATTTCAGTTTTGTTCTGGTTGTCCTGCGTCATATTTGGTATCAGAGCAAACACCGATTTGTTGAAGCATCACCGCAGGAAAGAACCAGAAAATATCACAAAAAAAAAAAAAAATTCATTGCTGTGTTTCTCATCCCATCAAACCACAATACCCACACAAAAGCCAACCACCATAAAAGAAACCAGATCCAGAAAACCCATAACCCACTCCACCAGAACAGTACCGCAAGAATTCGTTAATACCGATCTCACGCAGTCATTCCAAAGCCACTTCCCACAGCCATCACAAGCTGCCGGTAGGGCCAACCACCACAACCACAACACCATCGGAAGCCTCAGCCTCACACGCCACTGGTTCTACTGCAATGCCAAACCTGCATCTATCCAATCTCATGAGGTAACCCACTGGCCCGTCTAAATTCCCCTATTTCCCTTCTTTAGCCATTTACGTAACCAAGCTTTTTGGTCTAAAAAAAAAAAAACCCAGCGCATTTGTCTCTCAAATTTGTACCTGACCCATTAGCCACTCAAACACAATTTTACCCAGCCCAAATAAAGAACCCAGCACAGCCCATTATAAATTTAGCTCAATCCAATAGGCCAGCACCCAATTAAAAAAAAAAAAAAATCAGTTTCAACTTTCTATCTCTGTGTTTTGTGCCCCTAAGTCTGAGCTAAATAAATAAATAAATAAAAAAAAACAAAAAAAAAAACAATGACTTCCTTTCATAGTGAACTTGAAAAGCAGCTTAAGGAGGCTGGGAATAGACTCCTTAACCCTCCTTCCTCCATTGATGACCTCCTTACTCTTCTTGATGAAGTTGAAAATTTGTTAGCATACATGGAGCAAGTACCATCCAAATCAATGCAAGATGCACTTTTTCCCTCAGTAAAGGCTCTGATCAATAATAAACTTTTGAGACATGCTAAAATGGATGTGAATGTTTCAGTTGTATCTTGCATTATTGAGATTACAAGAATAACAGCACCAAATGCTCCATATAAGGATGGGCAAATGAAGGAAATATTTCAATTGATTGTGGCAGCATGTGAAAAAATGTCTCATGTGTCTACTCGCTCTTATAAGAAGGTGACTTCAATTCTTGATACCATCACAAAGGTCAAGTTATGCTTTGTGATGTTGGATCTTGAGTGTGATGCATTGGTTGTTGAGATGTTTCAAAGTTTCTTGAAGATGATTAGGTCCAACCATCCACCTGCTGTACTTTCAGCCATTTATGAGTTTGGTCATAAATGAAAGTGAAGACATTTCCTTGGATCTTCTTAGTTCACTTTTTGCTATTGTAAGAAAGGAAAATAAGAATGTTTCACCTATTTCATGGACATTGGGGGAGCAAATAATCACTAGGATTAATGCCCAGCTAGAAAACATAATGGCACCCACTCAAAAACTACCCAGCAAGCTTGAGGGTGCACATGATGTGAAAGTTGAAGTTGTTGAACGTGCTTCTGATCAACCCTCCACAGTCCTTGAAGATCTACATCTTGGTGAAGTCAAAGAGGTTAAAACCACAGTGCTTCCTATGGTTCATAAGGTTCAAGAAGAAATTATACTGATTCCACACATTGATTTTGTTATTCCAAATGGGTTTGATGTGGTGGAATTCAAGATTTTTCTTTTCCCTGTGCTCCCTAAGGCGATTTCAGACTTGAAGCAAGTGTTATTTGTCAGCATCCTAATCCTTCAATGCTTTAAAACTCGAGATTGAGTTTTCTCCAACCAGAGGAAAATGATGCAGGAGACGCAAAAAGATTTTTATTTAGTATTATTTATGTTTGCAAGTCAATTGTATTTTTTATGTTTCAGGTCGTAATAGTTTATTAGGCTATTAATATTTTAATTTGGAAGCACGGTTATTTTCGTAATAAAGCAATTAGGGTTTCCTAGCTAATTAGAACTAAGGTTTAGTAATCCTTTATAAGCAACCTATTGTACTCCTTGAGGAGATAGTTGATATTTTGATGAATGAAAAAAATGGCCGTTTGGTCTTTCTTTGGTCTGGTGCTGACTCTAAGTCTACCCTAGGTGCTAACTCCTAGTGGTTTCCCCGCTTGGTGTTGACTCCAAGTAAGGCCTAGGTGCTGACTCTTAGGTCATATCTTTTATTTTTCTGTTATTTCAGTTTTGTTATGGTTGTCCTGCGTCAGTTAGAGGCAAAGCAAGTTTGGTTCATGTGTGAAAGCATTGCAACAAACATATGGTTGTCAGAACAAACTTAAGAATATGTTGTAGCAATCAGATACAGGAACCACGTCCATCAGTAATATCCAATAGGGATAGTAATCTAATTCATGATAACTTAAGTGTACTAGAATAGAACACACGGAGGCATGCAAAAGCATTACATGATGACAGGAAAATGAAGTAAAACTACACCAAAACTTAAAAGGTAACAGACATGATTAAAAAAAAAAGTCATATCTAGTGTTGGTAACAGAGTCAAGCGCACTTAAGCACAAAGGCCTCTTGGAGCCTAGGCACAAAGCACAAAGCACAAAGCGCAAGCTTGATTGAAAAAAAGCACAAACTTTTCAAATATAATATCTAGTAACCTTTAATAAAATCATTTGTAAGATATAGTAAAAAAGTCATCAAAACTCAAAATTTGTATATTTTACCTATTAAGTAAGCGCAATTGTATAATATTTGTAAGTTCAAAATTTACATAATTTTCTTAAGAATTTTATATAGTTAACTGAAAACAATTATCAATGGACAATAACAAAATAATCTTTTTTTTTTTTTTGTGGCTGAGAATAACAAAATAATCTAGTTGTAGGAAGTTTAAACATAACATTTTATAGAATTCTTTTTTGCTACATAACCATGATAGTTATGATTAAATGATGTATACGGTTCAATCAACATACATCTAAAAATTGAAGACCAAAAAGCACAAGAACAGTAAATTAATCTTGTTCGTATCTTTTGACATGCAAATAAATAAAAATTATTTTTGTAATACAACACCTTTAGTAAATCATTGGCCCATGTCATTTCTTTCAAGATCAAACAATTAATTTTGATGTTCCATATCTTTTAATAAAATAAAAAAGCACACCTAGGCATGTTTTCTACTTATTCAAAAAGTGCCCAAAAAGTGTGCCTAAAGAGTGCTTCATTAAATGAGATTTGTTTTAGGGCTTCGAGCTTTGAGCTTTAAGTGTGCTTTTAATAAAATTGGTCATATCAGAAAATATTAGTTCTGTCACTAATAGTAATATGTCAATTCCCAGCAATCCATTTAAAGTTAAGAAAATTTAGAGCTTGCTATTGATACAATCCAAGTAATTGATAATTCTGAATTCCCACCTCAACATGCCTACAAACAATCTCAATTTCTTTTGTGAGTATCCACAGTGTATATTCCTGTGTACTAGGGCTACACACCTCTATTTGTTAATAAAACCTAAAACTTTTTTTTTTTTTTTTTGGTGGGGGGGGAGGGGAATTGAAATACAATCTAAGCTAGAATGAAAGGTCCTTCTTAAGACCAAGGCTTCAGGGTTAATGAGTGGAAAGCTATTCCTTTATGCTTGATGTGGAATATATGGATGGAAGATAATTCTAGGACATTTTAAGGAGTTGAGACCTCGGAGCTTCAATTGAAACTCTTATTTGAGATCCTTGTTCGATTAGTTTAGGGATATTGAGAATCTTCTTGTAAATCTTTTCTTGATTCTTTAGATCTTTTTAATTTTCGATATTAATTCTTCGGTGGGGCTCTTGTATTCTCGCTGTATAATATAGTGTTGAATGATTCATTTTTTTAATAAAATTTTATTACCTATCTGGGAAATAAAAATGACTTCAGGGCTAATTAAGTTTTGGAGTCACACACATGCCAAAGAGACAATATCTCCCAGCAATAAAAAAACCACATACAGGACGAAGAAACATCATTTTACCCCCACCAATCATCAGACAAACAAACAAAAAATAGTAGGAAATTGAGCAATGTAAGATAGAAAGTGCGAATGTCTAACTACAAGCATTAATCATGTTCTAAAATAGATTGGATAGTTTTGTGACTTTCATAATACTGCCATCTACTGCATTCTGTATATTTCCTTCTTTTTAAGTATGATGTGCATTTTTTTATTTTTTTTTATTTTTTTTTATAAGAAGTATGATGTGCATGTTAAACATTCCAAACCTAAAAATGGAAGTATATTATCTTTTTTTAATTTGTAAGTTTACACACGCACTAAAGTGGGTTACGAACCCACAACCTTGCCCCCCACACTTTTCTTTTGAGAGTGGAGCAGATGCCATTTGTGGTAGAACTCACTGGCAGTATATTATCTATTGGGTATGCACTAATTTTTTTTTTTTAAATAAAAAAAGCTTAGTTATTAAAAGGAATTTTCAAAGTAACAATGACTGCTTATATGATAATGGAGGCATCCCAAAAGCTGCAAAAGTGAATCATACACTACACTGGTCCATTAGAAGTGCAGCACAAATGGATGCTAATTAGCCTCGCTTTCTATAGAAAGTATTTCAGTACTTGACAGAGGACACTTACACCTCATACTAAAAAGTCCTTACAATGTCAAAACCGGCCTTCATATACCCAAAAATAATAATTTCCAAAAGGAAAGTACTTTAGCAGTTGAGGTAGACTCAATATGGAAACAAAAAAAACTCCCCGATCCTCAATAAGTTCAATTCCTAACTCCACAATTTTAACAATTTATCCAATTTATGTTGTAGCTACTGTCAATTTGTACTCTATGTATAACCTCTTACACATAAGTATTACTAAATTTTTCATCAAAGTTCCTAGGAGAGCATCATAATCAGTTGCAAGTAACTGAATACTGCTAACTACTAAAATTCCCTCGGGGCAGACAATGATTCTCTTCTTACAAAACACCAAGAGAAATACAAAAACAGCCAAAACAAAAAAAAAAAAAAAAAAAATTCAAACCCAAGTGACCAAATCGAATTCTAAAACTTCTCACACCACGTGATCACCAAAAATACTCTCAAAACCCATATAGAAATTCAAACAAAAAATTCAATCTTTACACCCAAAACAGAAACAAACCCACAAATTTCCAACAAGTTGAAAAAAGTGTAAGAGAAGGTAAAGAAGAGACCTGAAAGACAGGAGGGGACAAGTGCTCCAGGCAAATAGAGCAATCGAGGACTTCGGGATCAGTGAGAGTCACGGAAATGGAACCGTCACCCACATGAATAACGTGGCTATCATTACCAATGGTGGATCTGGGTCCCACAGTGACATCAGAACCTTGGTTTCCTCGTTGTGCTTCTTCTTCTTCATCTTCTTCTACTTCTTCGATTTCTTCTTCTTCAGTGTCGTCTTCTTCATCGTCATAAGAGGCTTCTTCTTCTTCTCCTTCTTCTTCTTCATCTTCTTCTTCGTAACTTTCATCGTCTCCTTCTTCTTGTTCTTGTTGTTGTTGGCGTTGTGGGTCATTTTGGTCCAGAAAGTTGGTTTGAACAGAGATCCTGAGTCGTTTTGGCCTGGGACTACTGCTGGGGCCTTCCCCATCTTCTTCTCCACCCACCGAGAACTTCGCCATCGCTCTCTCTCTCTCTCTCTCTCTCTCTCTCAGGTCTGGTCTTGTATTTTACCCCAAAATAAGGAAATGTTTTACGAATATCACCCTTGTACAGTCACACAGTTCATTAAAATGAAACTGTAGGACTATTTCTTTTTCATAGTTACATTTTTTTAATCAAATTTCATCTTTATTTAGAATATGATTCATTCCATCAAATATATATATATATATATATATATATATGATTTATAATTGTGTTAAAAAAAGAAGAAGCGTATATTCTTTTTTGAGATTAAAAAAGAAGAAGAAGCATATATCATATTACAAATAATGTCATTATTATTTGGCTAGCTTTGAACTTATCACAAGATTTTATTAATTGAGTTCATGGTAATGGTATATATATATATATATATATATATATATATATATAGCATGTGTTTCATGATAACTCATTTTTACAATCAAACCAAGATACCATTTCCTTAACAAACAAACAAACAAATAAATAAAATCAAGATACTAAGAGGCTGTTTGGATAAAAGAAGTGAAATTACTAGCCAGGAGCTTCGCCTCTTCTATTAGATTTCCAAAAGTGGCAAGAGAAGCATTAGCACACTTCAAAGCTTCAATTGTAATCTTCAAATCTCCCTCTAGGATAATAGAAGTAAGGCCAACACCTGCAGAATTATCATCCCTGAACATGGCACTGTCGAAGTTCACTTTGATAGTAGACCGAAGGGGGGTGGTTTCCATATGATCCTTTGGGGAACACAAGTAGTTAAGTTTGGAGGTTTTGGAGGAACTGCACGGACATAAACAGCTTGGGCAGTCCGAACATGTGGGATTACTTGATGAATCAGAAAAGTTTTGGAACCAGTCCGTAAAGATAGACATGGCAAAACGGGTCAGAATTTTCTAACCTGACCCAACCAGAAAAATACCTGACTCGAACCTGATTTTTTTAACCTGAAACAAAAACAGGTTGACCCATGACCCGACCCGTTAAAAAATTTCACTAAAAAAATATTTAAACTACGTCCTGATACTATGTGCATAAAGCACAAAGCACCAGAACCAAACCAATGGCAATAGTCAATAAATTACAAGACAATACAATGGATTTTCTTTTCACATGCAATTTGACTATTTGAGAGCTTCACGGATCACAACCAATAAAGCTTCAGCTCTACCTCCACAGACATGACATGAGAATGAGACAAGACTTAGACACCATAACACAACCATTAAAAAAAAAAAAAAAAAAAATCTAATTCAATTGACTAGCTTAGCCTTAGCTGGAGTCCAAAGCCAAAGGAACATGAAAGAGTGAAACAAAACGTGACAACCACATCCACCACAAGGGCCAAAGCGGTAAAGCTTCCTCTGCCTTTCTTTTCTTTTCACACTTCCACACTTTTTCAGTTTCAAGCTTGCGCCTCTCTACCTCTACACTTTCAGCTTTTCTTCGCCTCTGCCCTCTACTCTTTTCTCTCTGTGACTGTGCCTCTACTCTTTTTATTTTTTTATTTTTTTTAATCTTCTCTTCTTAGTTCTCTCAATTCTTAAATCTTCAGACCAATCTTTCTCTTTCTTGGTATCGATCACGTCTTTTACTTGAGAATGTGGAAGCTACGTTGTGTACTAAAAGTTGGCTATATGGATTTGAAGGTAATTTAATTTTTTTTATAGTAATAATTATACAATTTTAATTCTTTATTGATTTGCTTTCATGGCACATTAACTTATATTAAAATATTGTATTCTAGATGAAGATGCTGACGAAATTGGCCAACTTGAGCTACAATTTGAAAGTATGAATATTTGCAGTGCTGAATCTGCTACCAATGTTAAGTAGATTGAGATTGAGGTGTAATTCTTATAAAATATTTACTTATTCTTTATTTAATATGTTATATTTATTTTTAAATCTTTTTTTGTTTAGTTAATCTTTCTAAGTAATCTAACTTTACTGTTATTTTAAATGCAACAAGAACATGTGCACATAAGAAGACCGATAACTTCTCATCAAAAAAAAGGAAAAAAAAAAAAAAAGACCAATAACTTGCTACTTTGCTGGCTTACTTGTTTTGTTCGTTTTAAGATCTATCTCTTTTTGAAGTTGTAAACTTATAATTATATGCATTTTGACAGAGAATTATTAACATTGAAGAATTTTTCCATCATGAATTTATGACTATAAATAATTTTTGTCATGCTTAGAAGTCAAAACCGTCAGAATTGGAAGGATATTAACCAGTGGCATTAAGTGCAATTCATTTGCTTAATTGATTTTATTCATTCTCTCTAAACAGGTTGTCATTGATTTGTTTTTGTAAAAAAAATTTAAAAAAAAAAAAAAAAAACTTGTTTGAAAAATATGGGTCAACCCGACCCAACCCAAAATCTGATTGACTCATTTAAAATTGACCCGTTTGGACTTGCGACTCGTCCGACCCGACCCACCCGTTTTGCCATGTCTGCATAAAAAGTTTCTATGAAACCACACCATCCAAGCTATTGTAGCAAAATATTCCAAATCCTTACCTTCCTTTATATGTATTGTACCAAATCCTTGAAGTTCTGAAAAACCGTATGAGAACGAAAGCTCCAGTTAGATTCAGAATTCCATATTGGAGATAGGTGGGGACATGACCAAAGGGCATGAACGACATCTTCATTAGAGCTTTTACAGTGATCACAAATATCTTTAGGAATAATCTTTCGTCGCTTGAGGTTGGTCTTCGATGGAATGGAATTTTTTATTGCTCTCCCCAGGAAATTATGAACCTTGGTTTGAACAGCTAACCCCCAAAACTTTTTCCACAGATCATTGATTTCGGGTTGGTATTCTTGGTCATCACAGCTTTGGGACTTATAGATAAATCAGTAAATGAACTTGACAGTGTATAAGCCCAATTGATTAAAAGGCCAAAAAAGCTTGTCCTCCACCGGGTTAAACTCAAAGGAATTGATTTAATCAACTCAATATCTCTAGGGAGGAAGAGGGATTATAAGATATCAGGATCCCATTGCTTAGTACTCAGGTTAATAAGAAAATTTACCAATCCTTCATCAAACTCGAGTACAATTGGGGAGGAGATATAGGGTAGAAAATTAGAAGGCATCCAAGGATCAGACCAAATCCAAATAGCTGCACCAATCCACACTTTCCACCTCATCCCTTCTTTAAGCCCGTCTCTACCCTTCAGAATGTTTTTGTTTTGAAGTAACCTCAAAGCCTGTTTGGCCAATAGAGTATTGAAAGCTCAAATTAGTATGAAAATACTAATGCTTGTTTAGATCCCAATTTTAAAATTATGTCTAGATTGCTTTTACTCTAATCTTATCAAAGTGCAGAATAAAAGTAAATATGTGCAATAAACTGGTAACACTACTCTAAGCCATATTCAACCACAATGAACAGTAAAATGAAAGCTTAAAGAGTAGAGAAGAGAGATGTAAATACAAAATAACACCAAGACGTGTTATAGAATAGGAAATCGAAGAACTCAATGAAAACCTCTTCGTAACCCTCTAAGTTGAAATCGATCTACTAGTGAATAAAGTTGGAGTACATGAATAACAAAAGACCCTCCAAGCCTAGTCTACCTTATGTACTTGAGCCTTTCAAGCTCCTGCTATCTATGGACTTCTTGGAGTCTTGTCTTCACTAGCTTTCCGAATCCTGCAATTTAGCCCGATTGCTTCCGCCACTAAATGGCTCCTTCCAATGCTTCCTAAAGGCACCAAAACTTGACTTAACACTTAAATTGGATATGGTAAGTGTTTAGGCTAAAAATCTCTCTATGATGTAGAGATGGAGAGGTAGGAGTAGAGGAAAAACAAGAGAAAATGTGTAGATGATTGTGGGTATAACAATCTCTAACTCTCAAGTGTTTTTGCAAGGGTTTTCTCTCTAAAAAGCATTGCTTACATTTCGTGGGTAATGAGGGTATTTATATTGTGGGTAAAGAATTTGGTAAAGCACCTTATCTTTTTGCCAAACAGAGAGTTTCGTGGGTACCTTGCGAGATGGCCTTTCTCGTGAAGTACGCACGAATTTGACAGCCTGGCATGACTCTTCAGCTTCTAGTCATGTGCTTCACATATGGCCTTTTGCAGGATACTTTCTAGCGAGCTTCTCATGAGCTAGTCGCGAACTGCATTGATTCTTCTTTTAAGCTTGATTCTTTACCAATCTTTCACACTCATTCCTTACAATTAAACCCATATAAATACAGGAAAATGATTGAAGAAATTATAATCAAATTTAACGCGAAATTAAAGCCAATAAAGGCTAGTTGGAAATCACAACTTTACAAGAATTATTGAATAATGCTAGATCTTTAAAACCCATTCCACCTTCACTCTTTGGTTTACAAAGCTCCTTCCATTATACCCAATGGATTTTTCTTCAATCTCCTCTTTGTCCCCACCAAAATTTGGGTGAATAAGGCTCTCAATATTATTGCACAAACCAATAGGAAACTTGAAACAATTCATGGTATCTGTAGGAATAGCTTGCATGACCGCCTTAATTAGGACTTCTTTACCCGCTTGGGAAATGAGTTTTTCTTCCCAACCTTGAAGTTTTCTCTAGACTAGCTCTTTTATGAAATTGAAGCTAGCTTTCTTATTTCTTCCCACTAGAGATGGTAAGCCCTAATACTTCTCATATTGCTGAATTTCCACCACTCCCAAAGTATTTTTAATAAAATGTCTTCACTATTCACTTGTGGACATGCTAAAAAACATAGTGGTTTTAGCCTTATTTATTTGTTGTCTTGAGCCCCTTTTATAGACTTGTAGAACATCCAAAACTTTTTGGCACTCCTCAAAAATGGACTTGCAAAATAGCAAGCTGTCATTTGCAAATAAAAGATGAGTTAGTGAAAGACTTCTCCTGCTAAGGGAGATACCATGGATGTGCCCTTTCAAGGTTGCTTGAGTGAGTAAGCCATGAAGACCTTTGGTGCATAACAAGAACAGGAATAGTGAATGGGGATCCCCTTGCCCAATACCCCTTGTAGGCCTTATAAATCTTGTAGGTGCACCATTAATAAGAATTGAATAAGAGACCGTAGAAACACCTAGCATCAAAAGGGTGATCCAACGCTCATTAAAACACAACTTTCTCATAATAGCTTCAAGAAAGACCACTCAACTCAGTTGTAAGCCTTGCCCATGTCAAGCTTAAAAGCCATGAAACCATCCTTAATAGAAATATGATTTTGCATGCAATGAAGAGACTCAAAAGTGACTTTATTATAAGATATAAGCCACTCTTTTGTAAAGTGCTTTGGTTCTCCGTGATAATATGTGGTAAAATTGTTTTCAGCCTATTAGCCAGCACCTTAGAGAAAATTTTGTACAACACATTGCATAAACTGATGAGGCAAATTCCGAAACCAACTCTGGGTTTTTAACTTTTGGGATCAAAGTTATAAAAGTATGATTGAGGTGCTTAGGGAGAGAGGCCGAATTAAGGAAAATAGAACAAATGTAGTAATGTCCTTACCAACCAAATCCCAGTAATGTTAGTAGAAGAGAGGTGGCAGGCCATCTGGTCCCGGGGATTTCAATGAAGCCATCTGATTAAGAGCCACCCAATCTTCACATTCCAAAAACTCACTGGATAACTAACAGTTCATGTCATCTGTCACAAATCTTTGGATAGAATCCAAGGTCATTTTGGGTTGGCATGTGTCAGGAGAGGAGAATAAACCACTGCAAAATTCCAATAGCACACTAGCTATCTTTCTTGGCATAGAACACCACTGTCCCATGGAGTCTCTAATTCCTTCAATTTTCTTTTTCCGGTGTCTTTGGGTGGCTCTATTATGGACATATTTAGAGTTTTTATCTCCTTGAGTAGCCCACAAAGGTCTAGAACGTTGAAACTACATTCTTGTTTCCTTATTAAGAAGATCATTAACTTCACATCTAAGCATCCCGACCTAAAAATTAACCCCTGAGATTAAAGTCTCCAATTCTGCCCATGCAAGGAGTTTTTGTTTGTGCTGGAGTTCCCTTCTTACATTACCAAAGATCCTATGACTCCATTGTTGCAATACCTTACCACACTCCTTGATTTTATGAACAATACTAGTAGCTAGGTTGGAAATTTTGTGTTTGGACCATTCGTATTTGATAGTATTAGAACAACCCTTCTTAACAAGCCACATCTCCTTAAAACAAAATGGTTTGGTTGGGTTAACAGGTTCCAAGCCATCAGCTAAAATCCATAATGTTGAGTGATCCGAAGTGTTGTTGTTTAGATGGTGAATCGTAGAGCCTCCAAACTAAATTAACCAATTGTTGTTTGCTAAGCTTCTATCCAATCTCTCCCAAATGGAATGACCGTCACTAAAAATTTTTTTCCAAGTGAACGGTGAACCCTTAAAAACCATATCCACAATACCACACTAATTGATAGTGTAGATACCATATTTTGTTCGCCATGATTTGCGTGCTGGACCAAAAAATTCCAAAAATATTAACTTTCTTCCATGGGGCCATAGAAACATCTAGATTAATGTGGCATAACCTTTCGGGCATCAAAGAACTCAAAGTGCCATTTTAGGTCAAATTAACCAATATGCCCCTGGTCAACCTTGAGTTAATTGAAAGTCAAACTTGGTCAAAATCATCACAAAACAACATTTTTCATGTTTTGACATCAAACTCGAGCTACTCGGTGATTTTTGTAAACTTTAACCAAGTTTGACATGAGGTTGACTCCTAAGAGCTTCAAAAATCCTAATTTTTATTCGACCATTGAAATGGGTTAGGACTAGTGTCATTGCGAAAATTATTGAATTCTTTTTCCAACGACTATTCATGGGTCAAAATCGGAGTTAAAATGGTTAAGATATCCTAAAAACCGTGCAAAGCACGTCAGTTTGCTTCCCAAGACCATAACTTTTGATCCAATCGTTGGAATTTCAATTTCTTTAGTGTTCTGGCAACTAGACATCCAGACCTTTCTAGGAACACCAAGATCAGCTCAATCAGGGAACACCTTTAAACATGTGATCAAAGTCAGGTTGGAAAAAGACAAAATTGCTGATGTCAGCATACTTGACCAGTCGGCCACTAAGTGGCCGCCAAGCCTTGGGAAGTGTGCCAAAAGTTCGTTTAACCCCCAGACCCCCCTCAAACCAAAAAAAAAAAGGGAAGAATTTAGGCACTTTTGGGGCATTTTTTGGGCAGATTCTCTCTCTTTTCCTCTCTAAATTCTCTCCCAAATACATCAAAAAATCTTTGATTTATCTCTTTTCTCAACAATCAAGAGGTAGTGTTCTTGCACTCTTTTCCCTCACCTTGGTCTTAGGACCTTGGATTTAAGGTTTTAAGGATGTAGATGTAGCTTTTTAGCTCCAATCCACACCCTTTGCTTTATCTTTCTTCATAACATGTCTATTTGCTTTCCATAGTATATCTTTGCTTTATCTTGCTTCCTAGCATGTTTTATAGCTTTTCTAGCATGTCTCCTTGATTTCTATCACGTTTTATTGCTTTAATGATGTTGGCCTAGCCTTCTTGGGCTAGGATATGCCTAAATATTGTGTTTGTGCTTAGGTCCATATGCCTAGGTACCTTTTGCCATGCTTATGCCTAGATCTACATGTTTATGTGTTCCTTACCATGTTTATGCTTAGATCTATACCTTTGTGTGCTCCGTGCCATGTTCATGTCTCTAGATCTACATGTTGGTTGCTATACTGTGTGCTTCTAAAGCCTTTTTATATCTTGTTATCCCTTTTTCTTCTTGTGTTTTGGCCCTTTAGGTAGGGTATAGATCTAGATCTTGTGGTCTAGGCCTACATCCATACGCCTAGCCCTATATCAAAGGGTTTGGATCATTTTCTTTATGCATGTCTATACTTGCTTGCTTCTATACTTCATGTTTTCCTGGCAAGATCTTGACTTTGCCATGCTTTTTTCCCTTCGTGGGCTTGAGCTTGTCGGTCTTTGGGGCAACATGCTTATGTGGTTGCATCTGTCCCTCTTATGGCTTGTTTTGATGTGACCACTTGTGAGACACATCTTCGTGGTGTTAGTGTGCGTGATACACATTGTTCTCCTCATCGTGCGATGTTGATATGCTTACCTTGCTTGCTTTGTGCCACTCGTTTGGCTTTCTTTGCTCCTTTGCATCTTTACACGCTTGCCTACATGTTCATGCATGCGTCTGTGTGTCATCCATACTCCAATCTCATGGAACCATGGACACTTGATCCAAACCTACATTTGTCCTCCTAGGACACCCTCTTTTGTTTGATAAGATGCTTTTTTGCCCTTGTTTGGCTCTCTTTGATAGTTTGTCTTTTAGCATGATTTCCTTCTAGTTGTGTCTTTGCTAGTGTGCTGGCTTGTTTCCTTTGTCATTGCATGTACACACTTGGAGTATGGACACTTGGGGCAAGGGTGCGACCTACTAGGTGCAAGAAAAAAGGGCAAGGATGCAAGCAAGAAGATGCAATGTATTAGGGCTCCCCTTTCTTAGTAAAAAGGGCAAGGGTGCGACCTCCCCAAGTGGTTACATCTTTCTTCCTCTCTCTTAGCCTCTTCTCTAGAGCAATGTATTAGGGTTCCCCTCTCCATGTACCCTTTATCTTCTTGCTCCTTGCTTAGGTCACATTCCCTAGGTATGGTAATATTTGTTTTACATTTCCTGTACCTTGCTCAGCTATACCCTTGGGACGTTGGCAATGTTTGTTTTACTTTCCTCCTCTGTGTGATAGGATTGTGCATGATGTATGCATATCTATATATGCTTGTATATGGGTGATTGTGCACTTTGTATGATGGACCCTTATGGCTACGTGAGCGACCCTCTCTAGCCATAAGTGCTCTTAACCTTGTAGTGTGGGTATGTGCCCAAGGCAATTGCCGTAGGTGCATACTCATGCTATATTGTGTGCACAATCATCGCGATGTGACCATCCCGATCCATGTCATCAAGTGACATCAATTTTCCCGTGTATGCGACATGCATCAATATGCATGATGCTTTAAGGGGCTCCGGCTCGTCCTAGCACGAGCATGTTGGCACACACCGCATACACAGGCATGAAACCTTGTTGGTGCGCCATAGCACACCAAACGTGAAACTCTGCCGGATTTTCACCGTGAAAATGGGGCATCCCCCTTGCCATATTCTCACGGCGAAGGCTTGGTGAGAATAGTGTTTTATGTGCGATGATGCACCTGAGGCGAAGCGCTGCCAGATTTTTGGCCATGAAAATAAGGCAAAATGCTCCTGGATTTTCATCGTAGAAATTCAGTAACGATCTTAAATGCACTAGGGAAGCATCAATCGAGACCACACCCTTTCTAAAACCAAACCTCAAAGCCTAATTCGATTAAAGCCTTGAAAGCTAAGCTAATGCCAATAGCTCGATTTTTAATTGCCAATATCCTTAAATTAAGATTTTACCAAAACAAAGGACTATCCTTGGATAGGCGTTGTGGGGAGCGTAACACCTTCCCCACATGTAACTAGACTTTCGAACTCAAGAATCAAGATTTTTTATCCATCCATATTATATTAGGAAAAACGACATTTTTCTTAGCCTAGGATTGGTAATAAAATCAAATAGAGTCCATTGACAATCACACCTTATAATTAACCCAATGATTGGTGGAGACTTCACTTACCTTTGGTAACTCAATTAAAATTGACTCATTTTCAAGTCACACACTAGAGGTACAACCTGTGCTCTCGGGCCTGCAATTTCGTAGGGGCCTGCACAAGCGTTGCAGTGATAGGTGGTCGAACCCCCACGAGGCATTGACAGACTGGCGACTCTACTGGGGACAGTTAAAGAGTTTAGCCTTTAGAATTTTTGATAAGATGTTAATCATTGGACATTGGCTTTCAAAAACGTTGAAATTGTCATTAGCCTCTGGGGCTTTGCTTTTGAAAAATTCTTTTACTATATCCTAGTAATACTATTTTCAAAACTAAAAAATATTTTCCAAAAATGTTTTCAAATGGTTTTCCAAAAATCGGCTTTAAGGTATTTTCATATATGTGAAGCTTCCTGCTCTCCTAAGCATGCTTTACAACTTTCCTTCACATGTACGAACCTAGGGTAGTAGATTTAATTTTTGCTACACCTTTATTTGTTCATGACATCTCCCCTTATATTGGATCGAACTCAGACTCAGCGTTGAAGGCGAATACTGGACGCACCTTAGATAGTTACTAGATCCTGAATTATAGGCTTTTCTTGGGTCCATGGGTGGACAAGACTATGTTGAAAGGGCCCACTTGATCTGCTTTATCCCACAACTTCTATGAAGGGAATGATTAGATGATCCAGGTCCTCCCTAAGAATAGGACCAACTTACCTGTTAAGCCATGTCTCATTTAGTTGGACTAGACTAGGTCAAAACTCGTGAGGACTAGGAAGAGCCAAAGTTAAGTGACCCTCAAAGCCTAGGGCAGGATATTCTTCTTAGGATTGTTTTCAAAATGAGTCAAGGAGAAAGTGTCTAGTGTCTAGTTTCCGTTTGCAGGTTTTCCTTTTTGCTTGCATCAAAGAGTTGTGCTCTACTCCAGGTTCTACCCATCCTATTTACATAGCATCTATGATTAACCCCTAGGGAAAAGCAACCCCGTTGCTTGCATATTAGATCATACCCGATCCCTAACGGTTTCGAACCCTACAAGGGAATGCATGCATACACTAATGGCTTCGTCATGTAAATGCGTACAGACAAAATTTGTGGCAAGTAGCCGGAACTCCGCACTAAGGAGGTGTTAGGATATGTGCTTTTTAAATCTTATTGTATGATGCTATGTAGACATTATGTTGTGATTAATAAACTTATTTTATTATTATCTAAAATAATGATAACATGAATATTTGGACATTATCATACAATTCATGAGATGCATAGTATGTGGTTTATGTGATTTAGTCATAGAAGATATAAGTTACAAGTTCTTTGTAAACTTAGAATTTTAGTTCATAGTTTGTGATGAAATTGGGCATTTCATCTACGAAAACTATAACATATCAACTAAGATGATTTGTCTTGATCATGGAAGTGGAGACTTCTAGTTGATATGTTGATATGTTTTAAGGAGAGAAACATTTAGAATTTTAATAAGAGAATGAAATGGTGTGTATGTGAGTGCAAGCCACTGTCTTATTCTTGAACACATACATATAAACTGATTGAGAGACCGCACTTCTTAGGCATAAGTGGAATTGGAGTGAAGATTAAAAGTGTTTCCAAGTACTTCTAATCTTTTTTTTTTTTTTTTTTTTTTTTTTTGAATTTCACTGCACCAAGGTATATGCTCTTTTGTTCTTAAATTCTGAAATTTACATAGTACATGTTATCAACTGTGAATGATGTAGATCCATTAATTTTCCATTGCATATGTTTTGTATGCAATACAAACCATATTTTTCCAACAGGAGGACATTTCCAAGAGTTGAAGATCTTCTCCGAGAAGGCAAGGCCATCCAGAATGAAGCCTCTTCATTGTAAATTTGAATTTCCTTGAATTGTAAAAGGCCCATTGTTGGAGGCATTTTTTATAGCCCATGTTTTAGGGGCATTGCAAAAAGCCAAAGTTTGTAAAAGCATTGCTTTCTTTGTAATCAAAAGAGAAGGGCCCATCCCACAATTTCATGCATGATATGAAAGTTTTGGCTACTTGCCAAGCTTGTGCATTAATTCCGCATCACTATAGAAACTCACCATAATAAAAACCCGCTTAAGGGTCCAAGCCAATATTTTTGAAAATGATAGGCGCATTTTAAATAAGCAAGAACCTAAACTAACTTCATGTTTGTTTTGTGTTTCCACATTGGCAAATTTTCAAATGTACCCCATTTCTTTCCCATCCCTTTTTTTTTTTTTTTTTTTTTTTTTTTCCATTCCAGGATTATGAAGAGAAAAGATTACTTAAAGGAAACAGTCCAAGTTACCATTACATCGTAATCCTATCATCACTAGGACTCGTGCTAAAAATATGTCTACTGGTGGTCCTTCACCCTTATGAGAGACCGAAAATCTAGTGTCTACACCCCTATCGTGGAAAACACTTACAAGATCGCTATTTTGAAAGATCAGATGGCCAAAATGATGTGTATGATGCAACAACAGCTAATTGTAAGAGGGAGCTGAGATTTTTCTAGTCCCATTCTAGAGGGCTCTACGCCCTAGTCTGAAAATGAGGCCCGACCACTAAGCCATGCCGCCATTCGTCCCACAAAGGGGTGACAAAGAATTGAATCATCTTAGAGTTTGGTTATGGTTAGGTCAAAAGTAAAGTAAAGACCCTAACTAAAAAAATTTGTATCATAGAGGGCTCCAGTGCCTGAAGAAGTGTCGAATTGGACAGTCTGACCAATTTCCTTCAGGTCATTATGCCTCCCAAGTTTAGGGCACCTGAGTTTGTCAACTGTGATGGCACTAGAGATCCTTGTGCCCTTCTGCACATGTTTTGTAGGAAGATAGCACCCTATGAAGACCAATACATTTTTGGAGTATTAAGGGTTCAATATGAAGATAACTCCTAACTACAAAGTTCTTCAGAGGATTGAAAAGAAAAGTGGAGAATCTTTCCACGAGCATGCCTAAAGGTGGCACGTATTTTTATTTATTTATTTGTTAAGTTTCATTTGGCATAACTCGATTTTAAACCAATCGAGTTTTACATTGAAACTTAATTTTAAGAAAATAGAGTTTCAAAACAGGGACACGGACCTACATAGTTTCAAAATAGGGACATATTGCTAGATTTTTTTTAAAATAAGGGCAAAAGCCTAGAATTCCCTTAAATTGGGTACTCAAAGGTTAAGATGTTGTAATCTTCAAAGTGGTATTCAACATTCATGAATTTGTATTACTACGAATATTTTAATGAAGGGGTTGTTTGAATAATAAAGTCTTGGGATATAATTTATTAATAAGGCCTAGTATGCAATTATATTTATATAGTGGTATTAAATATAATTAATGGTAATTTTGGGCTTGTCAAGAGTTGACTAAAAAGCCCAAAACCCATTGGAGCTAGAGTCTTATTTGTCCCTTTTAGTCCCACTCCAAGTCACATACGCCCAATTGAAATGGCCTAAAAGGCTAGCCCAATTAGATAATCAGTTATATATAAGGAGAGAAACGTATAGAATTTGATAGATGAATGAAATGGTGTGTATGTGAGTGTAAGCCACTCTCTTATTCTCCATTGAACACATACATGTAAACTGATTGAGAGATCACACTTCTTAGGCATAAGTGGAATTGGAGTGAAGATTAAAAGTATTCCCAAATACTTCTAATCTTTGGTTTTGAATTTCACTGCACCAAGGTACACTTTCTTGTTCTTGAATTTTGAACTTTACATAGTACTACATAGTACATGTTATCAATTGCGAATAAAATAGATCCATTAATTTTCCACTGCGTATATTTTGTATGCGATACAAATCATGTTTTTCCAACAATTGGTATTAGAGTGGTCTTCAATTTCGAATTTGTATAACATGTTTTGTGAGTTTTGGAATCTAAGATAGTAATTTCATGATGTTAGAAGATTCTATAATCAATTTTCTACATAGTTATTAAAATTATTGTTTGATAAAAACTGATATTGATGTTATGATGTTGTTTGATATTAAGTATGTTATATTGAACTTTAAGACTAAAACATTAATGGAATTCAATTTTGATCTCAATCTCATTCTGATGTGATTAAGAAACTATGTTTTGTTCAAGTGAAACATAAAAAATGGTTACCAGAAAAATTTGAAATTTTTTTAGTTTCACGAGGTTCGAACGATCAAGAATCACCTTTGATCGATCGAATGTTCTTTTTCAATCGATCGAGTCAACCCGAGACTTTGTGATGAATTTCTTCAATTTTTTCGATCGATTGGATTTGTCTTTTCGATCGATCGAATAGGAATCAAGAGTCGATCCAGTCATCCAGAAACTTGAAATGGATTTGTTTAACATTTCAATCGATCGAGAAATACCTTCGATCGATCAAATGAACTGTTTTTTGAATTTTCACAAAGTGTTAAAACATAGATAAAGTGCAAGGCTATGTGTGATAAGAAGGGTTGGATCTCACGGCCTCTATTATCGATTCATAGTAGTGTGGGTAAGCACGTCGTCTTAGCGTATATGCCTTGCGATCCCAAAGGAGGGTGTTTACTTCATAGTACTACAAGATTGAACTTACCTGTTTAAAGTAATGTGAACAAGCACCTCGTCTTGGCGTATATGCCTCGCGATCCCAAAGGAAGGTGTTTTGTTTCATGGTACTACAAGTTTAAACACTATAAGGGAGATGAAATATGGCTACACATGATTCTAGATAATGGTGTACACTAGACTAAGTGTAATGTTAACCTCCCAAAGGAGCTATGTCATTATTTACTTAGAGGCTAAAGTTAATACGACATATTATTATTGTTTGATAAGAGTTATTATGATAGCACTAATAATGAGAATAGTTCTCAATCAATCATGATGTTTATAATATACTTGCTACCATGGAATTATAGACATGGATTGGGTTGTCGTTGCATATTTTATGTTATGGTTTTATTAAGGTTCCATACTATATGTTTATATGCTAATTTGATAATGTCCTGTTTACTTATTGTATTCATGTTCGTTATTTTTAGATTTAAATCATGGCATCTTTTAGCCCACTTGTTGCTATTCTTAATCAAAACAAACTGACTAGATCCAACTATGTTGACTGGAAAAGAAACTTGCACATTGTTCTCACTGCTGAAAAGCACAAGTATGTGCTTAGTCAACCTTGTCCTAACTTTCCATTATTAGATGATCCTCTAGAGGAAAACAACGATATGATTTGAAGAGGATAAAATTAAAGAAGACGGGTTCATTCATTTAAGCCTGCCGTAGATGATAGATCGATATATCGGATGGAGGATAAGTGAGACAGGTGGAACCTCAATAGTGAACGGATTCTGAATGGATGAACAAAAAAAAGGTAGATATCGAGGCCACGTGGCATCTACATGGCTTAAGTAGTCTCTAAGAAACCCTAAATGGAAATGACTTATACCCCACGATTAACCCTGGTCAATGGAATCCCAATATGGGAAGAATCCCGTAAAATACGTGCATTTATGAGGATCTTCCTCATAAGGAAACATCTTCCTAAGCAAGAAACGAAGGTTGGTTCCACACTATTATAAAAGTCCAAAGCCCTCAGAGACAAGGTACACATAATTTACCCTAGCTCTGGCACTCTAGAGTTGTGAAAAAGTTCTCTAACTTAACCTTCGGAGGGTATTTGGCCGGTACCACATCGGTACTTTCTGTAAGGTTTTCTTCTATTTCTGTGTTGTGCTGGTTTTGCCTAGAGCACATGAGGACTATACAGCTTACTGACGGTTTTCAGCATCATCAATTGGCATCGTCTATGGGAAACGGTCGATTAGAAGCAAGCCATACTACCGCCTTCAGGACAAAAAGTTGCATGGTACTTACTAGCTCAATGGCAACCATCAATAACCATCAAGGGGACGAACCACGCACCACCGCCTTTGAGAGATAGGTTCAAACTCTCACAGCAGCAGAGGAATGCCTCACCAAGCACAATCATAACCTAGAGGAGCAATTGCGCCAAAAGAATGCAGCACTTAACACCTAGGAGGAGGACAAGGAAGGTATTAGTGTTGAGAGGAGGAACCAAAAGGGGCTGGAAGACAGCAATGCCCTAAGCAGAATAGAGCGACAGGATACAAGCCGTCCATCCACTGCAGATATTGTTTCATCGCACATGGTCGCAAAGATGCAAATGATGAAGGAAATGATGGACTTCATGATGAACGCCCTCAGAGGATGGGTGTCAAGCGACCTCAACAAACTAGTCCATCGAACAGACTTGCCTTTTACTGCGCCTGTTACTTCATTCCCCTTTCCACCAAAGTTCCATATGCCACAGGTAGAGACCTATGATGGTTCAAAGGATCCCTTGGATCAACTGGAATCATTCAAAACCCTCATTCACTTGCAAGGTGTTGTGGACGAAATCATGTGCCGGGCTTTCTCGACTACGCTGAAGGGTCCTATGAGGGTATGGTTCAGCAAGCTGGCACCCAACTCTATTAGTACCTTTAAGGAACTGAGCGTGCAATTTGCTTCACATTTTATAGAGGGACACAAGTATAAGAAGTCTACTGCGTGCCTAATGAGCATCAAGCAATGGGAGGAAGAAACGTTGAGATCCTATATAACCCATTTTAACAAGGAGGCCCTCTCGATTGATGAGGCTAACAATAAGATACTAGTGGTTGCATTTACCAACGGGTTACAAAAGGGTAAGTTTCTGTTTTCCTTATACAAAAATGACCCAAAAACCACGTCAGATGTACTTTACTAGGCTACTAAGTATATGAACACAGAAGACGCGTTGCTGGCCTGAGAAGAGAAGCCCAAGAAGAGGGAGAGATAAGAGGATGTTTGACAAGATAAAGGACGTAAGATGGCTAGAGCCGGAGACCGACGATAGGACAGGTGCTCTAAACCCCCCACTAGAAGGTTCATAAGTTTCACCTCGTTAACTGCCCTGATTGACCAAGTCTTGATGCAGATTAAGGACGAAGGAGCCTTAATATTTCCTGGTAAGCTAAAGGGAGATCCTAATAAGAGGCCCAGGAAAAAGTACTGCCATTTTCACCGTGATCATGGTCATGATACGTTTGACTACTATGACTTAAAACAACAGATAAAAGCTCTTATTAGACAAGAAAAGCTGCAAAGGTTTGTTAGAAAGGAGAGGACGGAACCACCATTGGAGCAGGCTACCCGGAATGAAAATAAGCGTCCCAAGCCCCCAGTGGGAGACATAAGGATAATCATAGGGGAAATCACAACTTCTAGTTCATCTATGAAGGCATGCAAAACCTACCTACGGATGGTGCAAAATGTCCAGCTAACGGGCTTCGTCCCAAAGATAGCACAGATCGATAACCCTATGATTGGGTTCACAGAGGAAGATGCCTAGCGTTTCCACCACCCACATGACAATGCGCTCGTAGTTAGCATACGGGTGGGGGACTACAACACCCACCAGGTCTTTTTAGACAATGGGAGCTCTGCTGATATCCTCTACTACCTGACATTACAGCATATGAGGATTGAGAGAGAACGGTTGGTTCCAACCAATGTACCTCTCGTTGGATTCAGAGGAACGAGAGTATACCCCCTAGGCACGGTTACTTTTCCCGTAACAGTCAGTGATTACCCTCAATAGATCACCAAAGATGTCTCTTTCCTAGTTTTTGATTGTTCTTCCGTTTACAACGCCATCCTAGGTCGACCTACCCTTAACTCGTGGAAGGTTGTAATGTCCACTTACCATTTGATGATCAAATTCCCCGCTAAGTACGGAATGGGGGAGGTACAAGGAGACCAAGTAATGGAGCGTGAGTGCTACATTGCCATGTTATAGATGGATGGTCATTTACAAACAATATGTATAAAGGAGCAATGGACGGTGGCAGAACCCATGAAAGGGCTAGAGGCAGAACCCATGAAAGGGCTAGAGGAGGTCCTCCTTGACAAGTCTAGGCTCGAGTAAACGACCAGGATTGGCACTCTTGCCAGCCTATCGGTACGACTGGAGCTCACTGCATTTTTGAGAGAGAATTGGGTATTGTCCATAAGTTGAATGTGTCGCCCTCTTTTCCCCCCATCCGTTAGAAGAAACGGGTATTCGTGCAAGAGCGAGACAAGTTACAAGAAGTAGGATTCATACGAGAAGTATACTACCCAGATTGGCTGGCCAACATAGTAATGGTCAAAATGGCCAACGAGAAGTAGAGGATATGCGTGGACTTCACGGACTTGAACAAGGCATGCCCTAAGGATAGCTACCCACTTCCGCGAATCGACATCCTGGTGGACTCAACAGCGGGACACCAGCTGCTAAGCTTCATGGACGCATTTTCTGGTTACAACCAATCAAGCTAATCGAGGCTAATCAAGAGAAGACTTCATTCATCACCAGCCAGGGTCTCTTCTGCTACAAAGTAATGTCATTTGAACTCAAGAATGTGGGAGCCACGTATCAAAGGCCAATGAACAAGATGTTCGCACGACAGATCGGGAGGAACATTCAAGTCTACGTGGGTGACATGTTGGTAAAGAGCATTCAGGAGGATGACCATTTGGACAACCTTAAGAAAATGTGCATTCGGGGTGACGGTTGGAAAATTCCTTAGGTTCATGGTGTCCTAAAGAGATATTGAGGTTAACCCAGAAAAAATACAGGCTATAATGGAGCTGACCCCGCCAAAGAACGTCAAAGAGGTATAAAGTCTAAACAATAAGGTAGCCACATTGAACAGATTCGTCCCAAGAGCAAAGGATAGGTGCCTACTGTTCTTCCGTATGTTAAAAAAGTCTTTTGAATGGACGACCGAGTGTTAGCAAGCATTCGAGGACCTGAAGGCGTATCTTTCTTCCCCACCTTTGCTTAGCTCGTCCAAACCAGGTGAAGAATTGTTCCTTTACCTAGCTGTCTACCCAGCTGCTATTAGTGCAGCTTTAGTTAGAGAGGAGCATTGAGTTCAAAATCCCATATACTTCACGAGTCGAGTGCTTAGAGGTGTAGAAGAGAAGTACCCACCAATGGAAAAGCTAGCTTTTACCTTGGTGACAGTAGCCCATAAACTCAAGCCTTACTTTCAGGTGCACACGATGATTGTTCTAACGGACAAGCCTCTGCGAAGAGCAATGAGTAGCCCAAAAGCGGCTAGACGGATGGTGTTATAGGTAATTGAATTGAATGAATTCGATGTACAGTATCGTCCACGCATGGCTATAAAGGGGCAAGTTATCGCTAACTTCATCGTGAAATTCATGCACATTGAAGACCAAGGGGTAGGAGAAGTTCCTTAATGGAGTATCCACACGGACAGATTGTCCACCAGACAAACAGGCGAAGATAATGTGGTACTCCGAAGCTTAGAAGGGGACGAGGTTGAATGCATGGTCTAACTCGATTTCCCTACAACAAATAACGAGACAAAATATGAAGCTTTTATAGCAGGGCTGGATCTAGCAAAAGTAGCAGGAGTCGCGGATGTGGTAGTGTATTGCGACTCTCAAGTAGTCACTAGTCAGGTTAACGGCGACTATGAGTTCAAAGGTGAACGAATGAAGAAGTAGCTCGAATAGGTGAAGAATCGGGTAAAGGACCTTCAAGCAAAGTTTGTTCAAATCCCAAGGGAGGAGAACAAGCGTGCCAACTGTCTCGCCAAGGCTGCATCAGCAAAACATATGTTCATTCCTAATCAGGTGTTGTCCTTCGTTCAGCTATCACCATTAATAGACAGTATCAATTTGCATAAGATAGGCTCCGAGAGTGATTGGACGATACCAATAACCTCCTATCTGAAGGATGGTGTGCTACCTGACGACAAGGAGGCTGCAAGGAAACTGAAGTTTCAAGCAGCACGGTTCGTGCTGATTAAAGACATACTTTACAAAAAGGGCTTCTCCTGCCCGTACCTGAGGTGTCTTATCCTCGAAGAGGCAGATTACGTCATGCGAGAGGTACATGAAGGAGTCTGTGGAAACCATTTTGGATCACAGTCATTAGCGCACAAACTAATCCGGACGGGATACTATTGGCCTACCATGCAGAAAGATGCCATTGCATATGTCAAAGCTTGTGACAAGTGTCAGAGGTTTGGTAGCCTCATCTGGCAGACACAGGGACTTTCAAGTTGGAGATCTTGTTTTAAGAAAGGTGATGGGTGCCACAAAAGACACCTCCTAGTGGAAGCTAGGACCTAACTAGGAAGGACCATACAAAATTGCATCATGGCATAGGAAGTAAACCTACCACCTGGAGACACTGGATAGGAAAAAGTTGCATCACCCATGGAACATAAAGCACCTAAAGAAGTACTACTAGTAGACAGTGGCAAGGATGACGACACTCCTCATTTCCAGTTTATTTCATTTTAGTTAATTTTTTCCATTTACAGTACTTTCAAGCCCGAAAGATAGTTTTTTTTTAAGAACAATATCCCCGCATATTTATCACATAATAAGAGGAGTTTATTCAGAAATATCATGAGCATATATATATATATATATATATATCTCTACAAAATCATGTCTACAACCAATTTCTTACGTAAACGAGATGACTTGAAGCTTGTTAAAGTCCCTAAGTGGATGGGTTCACCAAGGAGTGAGCTGAAAATTATTAGGTCCACAAGTGGACGGATTCATCCCAAAAGGAGATCAAAAATCAAGTCCATAAGTGGATAGGTTCATCCCAAGGGGTGACCTAAAATTATTAAGTCCATAAGTGGACAGGTTCATCCTAAGGGATGAGTTAAAATTATAAATCCACGAGTGGACAGGTTCATCATAAGAGATGAATCTAAAGAATATAAGTCCACAAATGGACGGTTCGTCCTAAAGGATGATAAAAAAATCATGTCCATAAGAAGACGAGATCATCCCAAAGGGTTGATTAAAAATTGTCAAGCCCATTAGTAGACGGTCCCACCCCAAGGGGTAGCATAGATATTATGAAGTCCAAAAGTAAATAGGTGGACGTGTTCATCACAATAATAGGAGTTCTTTAACGATACTGAGTGTGCCATTTCTACCTAAAAGTCCAAAAATGGACGGATATATGTCCAATGGTGTCATTTAAGAAATAACAAACTGAATAGGTATATTAAGTTCTCGACTAAATAGTTCCTTAAATGGACAAACATAAACACGTTGAAAACAAAAAGCAACATATGAACGAACAAAGATAAGCGATGGATAAATAAAGATAATAAATACAAAAATGGAAATTGTTTACATCTAAAGTTAACGAAGGAAATGGATACAGTGCTTTAAAGTGATAAAAAGTTAATGATTTACAAAGTAAAAAGGAAAAATTACTACTGAGCTACAGGGGTCCCTTCATCCTTCTTTTCCACAATCTGATCTCCTTTAAGGTGATAGGTAATGTCCTCGACGGATTTTTCTTGATCAACTTAGGCAGCATCCCCGTCACCTTGAGGGTCAGGATTGGTCTCCTTAGTGAAAAGTTCATCGGTTCCCTCGGAATAGACGGGCTAGGCTAGAGTCTGAGCTTGGACATTAATAGAGACATGTGAAAGGTCCAAATCAGGGAAAGAGGCTTTAACCTGACAGCAGTAGTCATCAAAACCCTCGACAAAGGAGACATAACAAGCTCCTTCAGAAGGGCGTCGGAGTTGCGATACTCTCGTACCGCATCCTCCTTATCCTGACGGAGTTGACTTTTTGCCTCCGAGATCTCTCTTTCCTTATCTTTAAGTATTTCTTTCAGTACCTTTACTCGTGTCACTAACTCCTCCAACAGCTTCTTTGTCAGGTCCAGCTTGTTAACCTGGACCTCCTTCCAAGCTATTAACTCACAAAGCTCCATCTCCCTTGCCTCAACCTTTTCCCCTAAATGACCCAACACCGTTTCATGGGATGCACATCGGTCAATTAGACCTTTCATCATAACCAACCCCTACAAGAATCCAAAAACACTTGTTAGAGTAAGGAATAAGACACCAAGACGGATAAAAGAAAAAGGATAGATATATACCTGAGCCAGGCTAAAAAGACCCGTCTCTCCCATAGCCTTAGGGGCATGGTTGCCCAGGACCTCGTAATCTTCAGCCTTGATGATTGAAGAAATTTGTTAAAGGGTGTACTAGGAGTCCTCGCAGAGAAGGACGGGGGGTTTCTTGGTGATGGGACCCTCACCAACCATCAAGCCTTTCCCCTTTCCTGGGCCAGGCTTAGGGGGCAATTTGCTGGTGGGAGGTGTCTCACCAACCACTGACCCGGTCACCTTAGGCTTTTTAGGTTGTCGGTCCATTCTTTCAGTTGGTTTTCTTTTCATGGATGGGTGAGCCATATTAGTCACCTTAGGAGGTAGGCTTCCCTCCTATTTCTTCTTGGCAGCAGCTTGCTGCTTAATGTAAGTCTTCCTTTTGCCTTCTTCCATTTCTGCATAAAGATGGACATATAAGAGTCATATAAACCACTAAGTATCAGGAAAAAAAAAAAAAAAAAAGCAAGGATGACAGACTTACGTTTGCGTACTTGGCTGTTGTAGCAACAAGCAACTGCTATGGGTTCGAGACCGTTATAGTACCAATGGAGAGTATCCAAGGTAACTGGCTGCGCCCACGTTCTTTTTGATAGCTTGATCTTGAATATTTGCTCAAAGAAACTCCACTGTTCAAGTGTAATCTCTGGACAGTCCCGAGTTGCAATAAGAGATGGTTAGAACATTGTGTAAAAAAAAAAAAAAAAAAAAAAAAAGAAACAAAGAGATTTCACACAGACGGATACCTACCAGACGAGGGCATTATACCCCAAGTCTTGTCCACTGGCATGTATTGTTGGTCGTTGAGGTGACACATCTAGTCGTCCCCTTGGAGGAAGAAGTACTGACTCTTCCAATTTCTATTGGAATCGGGGGTCTCACACACTAACCTAAGGGTTGGTTTCCTTGGTAAAAAGCTACACATACCCTTGGACTGGACTATTTAGGATGGATTGTAGCAGTGGAAGAACTCTTCCACCGTCATCTTGCGTGCCCCTTTAGATAACACGCTGTATAAAACTTTAGCACCTAGGAAGACTTTCCAAGCATTTGTAGAGACTTGGGTGACAGCTAGTCCTAGGTACTAAAAAAGACGATGGTGAAGAGCACTTAAAAGGAATCTAAGCCCCGCCTTCAGCATTTGCTCATACACCCCGATGGATAGGGATGCTAATGGGGATCTGATATTTTTCCCTAAGGGTTTCAAAATTTTTTCTCTGTATAGTAGAGTTAAAATTGCTCTTGGTCCATAACGGAAGGAGTATGAACTGCCTAAGACCATTAGGGCCTATGACAAACTGTATTGGGGGCTCATCACTACCTATGCCTTCATCCTCATTTGAGTCACTTTCTGATCTGTCTACATCCAAATCATCATCCTCCCTCGTGGAAGGTGAGTTGGCGGATGGTACCCTTTCATCAAAAGAAGAGGTGTCGGGGTCATCCTGACCTAACAGATACACCTTATCATAGCTCGCTCCCTCGTGGACACATGATTGTTCACTCGACACATTAAACATCTGTCACCTACATGTGATGGATAAACTCTAAGACTTTGACGGGTCTAAATAGATGACGGGTACACAAAATTTAAATAAATGATAAAGGAATTCAACATGAGGTAAAGGATACTTACTGATTGAACAATGCGGAGAAGGCAATAAAGGTGTAGTGGATGGTTGCACCAAGTAAATGGTATGCTTGTTTGATAAATAGGATGGTAGCGCCCTGGTTGTAAATTCGTTGTGGAAAGTGAAAATGAAAGGTAAGGAAGCATGTATATATAAAGGGAACGGCACGAAAGACTAAGGGACGCTTCGATATGAGTGACTAACCACTAAAAATGTGCCACGTGCCCCTACGACATTTATGGCCCTAGGCTAGCCTGTCAATTAAAGCATGTTTTTCAGGAGCTGAGTTAGACCATCACTCCACGGGTCTGTTCGTGAAAGAAGGTGACAGACCTATAGAGTGAAGGGACAATTGAAGATGATAAAATTAGATATGACGGGTTCATTCACTTAAGCCTGCCATAGCCGATGGATTGATATACCAGACAGAGGATAAGTGAGACAGGTGGAACCTCAATATTGAATAGATTCTGAATGGATGGACATAAGAGGGTAGATATCGAGGCCACGTGACATCTACATGGCTTAAGTAGTCTTCAAGAAACCCTAAATGGAAATGTCTTGTACCCCATGATTAAACTTGGTCAATGGAATCCCAAAATGGGAAGAATCCCATAAAATACGTGCATTTATGAGGATCTTCCTCATAAGGAAACATCTTTCTAAGCAAGAAACGAAGGTCGGTTCCACACTACTATAAAAGCCCAAAGCCTTCAGAGACAAGGTACGCATAATTTACCCTAGCTCTGGCACTCTAGAGTTGTGAAAAAGTTCTCTAACTTAACCTTTGGAGGGTATTTGGCCGATACCACACCGATACTTTCTATCAGGTTTTCTTCTATTTCTGTGTTGTGTAGATTTTGTCTAGAGCACGTGAAGACTGTGCAGCTTACTGATGATTTTTGACATTATTATGATCATTGGCAAAAATTTAATGAGATGGCCAAATGCTATATCCTAGCATCTATCTCAAATGTTCTATATCATCAAATGCAGGATGTAGAAGTAGCTTCGGACATAATGCTAAGTCTGAAGGAGATGTTTGGTGAGCAAGGGCGTTCTACTAGGCAAGAAACTATAAGGCAGATATATAATACCATAATGGCTGAAGGTACTTTAGTAAGGGAGCATTGTCTTAGGATGATCTCTCATCTAAATACATTGGAGGTTTTAGGTGTCGACATTGATGGAGAATCCCAAGCGGATATGATACTCTAATCACTGCCAGAATCATTTAAGGAATTCAAAATTAATTATAACATGAACAAAAAGATTTATACATTGTCTGAATTAATTAATGAATTGGTGGCGGCGGAGGGCATTCTTGGTACATCCAGTGTTGATGCTAATATGGCTGAAGCTTCTACTTCTCAACTTAAGTCAAAAGGAAAGGGTAAAAAGAAGAAGAAGAAGGACTTCACCAAGCAAGATGGTAAACAAATTGCCTTAGGAGTTGCCAACATGGGAAAGAAAAAGGACTACGTGAAAGAAAAGTGTTTCCATTGTGGTGAGAAAGGTCATTGGAAGAGGAATTGTCCAAAATTCAAAGCTACCAATAATAAGGGTATGAAAAGTTCATTCCTTCTTGAAATATATTTAGTACAAAATCCCACGAATTCCTGGGGTGTGGATTCAGGTTGTACTAATCATATCTGCAATTCTTTGCAAGGGTTCTAGGAGACTAGAAAGTTGAATGAAGGAAAATGTTTCTTACTTTGGCTGATGGGAGCAGAATTCTTGTTGTAGCTATTGGAGTGTTTAATTTTTGTTTTGGTTCTAGAGTTTTAATATTGGAAGACTGTTTATATGTACCTAATGTTTGTAGGAATCTAATTTCTACAGCTTATTTAGGTAGGCAAGGATATGATGTTATCCTGAAAGACAATGTTGTAATAAAGAAAGATAAAGTGTTTATCTGTTTTGGCAATATTGTTGATGATCTTTATATTTTAATTCCTGATAAACATGAATTATACAATTCTGAATTAGATCATAATTCACATGTAAAATCATCAAAGAGAAAGTTTCCTTCTACTAATGATTCATATCTATGGCACTAGCGTTTAGGTCATATTAATTCAAATAGAATTCAAAGACTGATCAAAGATGGACTCTTAGAGCCATTGGACTTTGACGGATTTCCAGTTTGTGAATCTTGTTTGGAGGGTAAAATGACCAAACAACATTTCAATGCAAAAGGTAGAAGAGCCCAAAAGTTGCTTGAATTAGTTCATACGGATGTATGTGGTCCTATGTCAACCCAAGCAAAAGGAGGTTATGAGTACTTCATCACTTTTACGGATGATTACTCAAGATATGGTTATGTGTACCTAATGTGACAGAAGTCTGAAGCCTTTGAAAAGTTCAAAGAGTTTAGGGCTGAAGTTGAGAATCAATTGGGTGAATGCATAAAGGCCATTCGATCTGATCGAGGTGGCAAATACCTTCTGGGGGATTTCAAGGACTACTTAACTCAAAATGGAATTGTATTCCAATTGACTGGCCTAGAACTCCTCGACAAAATGGTGTAGCAAAGAGAAGGAATAAGACTCATTTAGAAATGGTTAGGTCTATGATGAGTTATTCAACTTTACCAATTTCCTTTTGGGGATATGCACTAAAAAATGCAATGTATATTTTAAATTTAGTTCCATCAAAATCAGTTCCCAACACATCTAAGGAATTGTGGAGTGGGCACAAGTCTAGTATGAAATACCTCCACATTTGGGGATGTCCAGCACATGTGTTGAAAGGGAAGTTTGATAAATTGGAAGAAAAAATAGAAGTATGCATGTTTTTAGGGTATTCAAAGGAAACTAAGGGTTATTTATTCTATAATCATAGAGATAACAAAGTGTTTGTTAACACCAATGTCAAATTTTTGGAAGATGATTATGTGAATAATTTTAATACTAGAAGTAAAGTTGTCTTGGCTGAAATAGATGAACCTGTAATTGAACAACCAATGGATGAAACTAGGGATGATGTGGCTATGTTAGATACACCACAAGATTCTACTCATGAGATGACTAGTACACAAGTGCCTCATCGTAGTGGGAGAATTGTTCAGCCACCTATAAGATTTATAGGTCTAGGAGAAACTTATGAAGCTATCTCAGAAGAGGCTGAATTTGATCCTTACACTTATGAAGAGGCAATGAAAGATATAGATGCACATCATTGGGTCAAAGCTATGAAGTTTGAATTGGATTCAATGTATTCCAATCAAGTTTGGGATCTTGTAAAGATGCCTAACGGCATTAAACTTGTTGGTTGCAAATGGGTTTACAAGAGGAAGAGAGGGATAGATGGAAATGTTGAAACCTTTAAAGCAAGGCTAGTGGTGAAAGGGTTTACACACAAAAAAGGTATTGATTATGGAGAAACTTTTTCACTAATAGCAATGCTTAAATCTATCAGAATTCTCTTATCCATTGCTGCTCATTATGATTATGAGATTTGGAAAATGGATGACAAGAATGCATTTCTTAATGGCAATCTTGAAGAAAAAATGTATATGATGCAATCGAAAGGCTTTATAGCAAAGAACCAAGAGCATATGGTATGCAAGTTGAAAAGGTCCATTTATGGACTTAAGCGAGCATCTAGGTCATGGAATATCAGATTTGATCAAGTAATCAAGTCATTTGGTTTTGAAAAAAATCTAGATGAACCATGTATGTACAAAAGACATCGAGATAAAGTAGTAATATTCTACTCATTGGAAATGATGTAAGGGTAATATCATCAATAAAGATTTGGTTGTCAAGCTAATTTGATATGAAGGACTTGGGAAAAGCTAAATTTATTCTACGGATCAAGCTTTGGCGAGATCAAAAGAATAGAATGTTAGGCTTATCACAAGCTGGATATATAGATAAGGTTCTAGAACAGTTTAGCATGCAAAACTCCAACAAAGGATTACTTCCTTTCAAACATGGAGTTCCTTTATCTGATGACCAAAGACCTAACACTCTTGAAGAGGAAAATACAACGAGACAAATTCCTTATGCTTCTGCAATGGGAAGTCTCATGTATGCCATGCTTTGTATTGTTATCTAGTTGGCATGGTCAACCAATATCAATCAAATCCAGGACTTAAACATTGGCAAGCTGTAAGACATATTCTCAAGTATCTAAAGAGAACGAGAGATTATATGCTTGTTTACCATAGTAAGGATTTGATTCCCATTAGTTATACAGATTCAGATTTTCAATCAGATCTTGATTTTAGAAAGTCCACTTCAAGTTGTTTGTTCACCTTGGGAGGTGGAGCCATAAGTTGGAGAAGTGTTAAGCAGTCTTGTATTGCTGACTCCAGCATGAAGGCTGAATATGTTGCTGCTTGTGAAGCAGCAAAGGAAGCAGTTTGGCTTAAGAAATTCTTTTTTGATCTTGGTGATGTGAGAATGGAGCAAGTTCCTATCACATTATTTTGCGACAATAGTGGAGTGGTTGCACAGTCTAAGGATCCAAGAAATCACAAGAAAGGAAAGCATATTGAAAGAAAGTACCACATCATTCGTAACATTGTTGCTCGAGGAGATGTAGTAGTAGCAAAGATTGATAGTGCAAATAATCTAGCAGATCCTTTTATCAAAGCCTTGCCCCAGAGGACTTTTGAGTCACATTTGAAGGGAATGTGAGTTACATTAGTGCACAATAGTCTTTAAGGCAAGTGGGAGATTGTTAGGATATGTGCCCTTTAAATCCTATTGTATGATGCTATGTATGACATTATGTTCTATGTAATAAATTTGTTTTATTATTATCTAAAATAAGGTTTAATTACAGCAAACCCACCTGGGATTTGGCCCGTTTTCACTTTACCTACCCGTGGTTTAAAACTTTACACTTTGCCCACCTGAAGTTAGTCCCGTTAGCCTTCCGTAACCCACCTCTCCGTTTGCCATTAGAAAAACACATTTTTAAGAAAAAACAAATATAACAAGAATCAAAAAGTTGTTTGTTTTGATTGCTTAAGAACTTCTATAAGAACATAGTGAAGGAATAGCAAACCACGGGAAAATTTGAGTTCAAAAACAACATTATTGAACAAAATAAAATGAGAAACCACGTTATCTCATTCTTTTCCTGCTCATCCACTGTTGCTATTTCTTTCTTTTCCACTTCTTCTTTCACCTTCACTTCCTGAACAATCGGATTAACACAGAGCAACCCATTTGATGAATAAGCCCCCTCTGACATAGACCCAGACCCAGACCGAGACACAGACCCAGAATTCTGTTCTATAACAATTGGGTCAGTGTTCACTAACCCAATAGACTCAAACCCATCACAATCAAATCCTCCAAACTCGTTCAGATCATAATCAAATCCAAAAAGATCCGAACTTTTTGAGAACCCATTGTTCAAATTCGGGTTCTGGGTTTGATACAGAGGAAAACTGGGGTCATTTCGCAGAGAGGGTGGGTTAGTGCGGTTTTGGGTATAGCTGCCTTGTTTTTCCTCTTCATTTGGGAAATTGACTTTGGCTTTCTTTCCACGAATCTTGCGAGCCTCTCGGTCGTAGGCTCGAGCTGCTTCTTCGGCGGTGTTGAATGTGCCGAGCCAGACTCTTACGCCTTTCCTCGGATCACGTATCTCAGCGGCCCATTTCCCCCATGGGCGTTGTCGAATCCCTCTGTAAAGGTTCTTCCTTTGCCTCTTCACAGGCTTCTCATTTAAAGCTAACTCATACAAAGAAGACGCAGGTGATAGAGATAGAGAAGAGAATAGCAAGTCGATGGGATAACGTGGTTTCTCATTTTATTTTGTTCAATAATGTTGTTTTTGAACTCAAATTTTCCCGTAGTTTGCTATTCCTTCACTATGTTCTTATAGAAGTTCTTAAGCAATCAAAACAAACAACTTTTTGATTCTTGTTATATTTGTTTTTTCTTAAAAATGTGTTTTTCTAATGGCAAACGGAGAGGTGGGTTACGGAAGGCTAACGGGACTAACTTCAGGTGGGCAAAGTGTAAAGTTTTAAACCACGGGTAGGTAAAGTGAAAACGGGCCAAACCCTAGGTGGGTTTGCTGTAATTAACCCCTAAAATAATGATAACATAAATATTTGGACATTATCATATAGTTCATGAGATGATAGTATGTGATTTAGTCACAAAAGATATAAACCACAAGTTCTTTGTAAACTCAGAATTTTAGTTCATAGTCGGTGATGAAAATGGGTATTTAATCTATGAAGACTATAACATATCAACTAAGATAATTTGTCTTGATCATGGAAGTAGAGACTTCTAGTTGATATGTTGATATGCTTTAGGTGTTAAAACATATTTAACTGAACCGCTGTGAGATTTATTATTCTACTAATGATTGTCAAATAAATAATAAATCTCACAACTTCTATTTACATCAAATCTTAATCCTGAGAGAATAATGAACCTGATCATGAAGTGTAGGTTACTTTGATATATCAGGAGTAAGATCTAAAGTCATGATCAAAACCTTAGTATGTTGGGTAGCCACATTTAGTGTTGAAGGAACAGATATTCTCAAGATGGAATTCATAATCTCTTAACGGAGATATAAAGTATTCCATTGAGATAAGTTTAATGAGTTTGGTTATTTAAAGTGTTAGGCCTAACCACTTTAGTAAGGAGTTACTATATATTTTGAAATTGGATTTCATAAATATATGATGAATAACTTAAAGGATTAAATCGGGTACTCAAGGATTAAGATGTAGTAATATTCAAAGTGGCAGTCAACATTCATGACTTGGCATTACTACGAATATTTTAATGAAGGGGTTGTATGAATAATAAAGTCTTGTCAAGAGTGTAATTATATTTATTAATGGTATTATATTTATAAGGCCAAGAGTGTAATTATATTTATATCATGGTATTAAATATAATTAATGGTAATTTTGGACTTGTCAAGAGTTAATAGAAAAGCCCAAAACCAATTGGAGCCAGAGTCTTATTTGTCCCTTTAGGTCCCACTCCAAGTCACATACTAAAACCCAATTGGAATTGCTCAAAAGGCTAGCCCAATTGGATAATCAATTATATATAAGGAGAGAAACATACATAATTTGATAGATGAATGAAATGGTGTGTATGTGAGTGTAAGTCACTCTCTTATTTGAACACATACATATAAACTGATTGAGAGACCACACTTTTTGGGCAGAAGTGGAATTGGAGTGAAGATTAAAAGTGTTCCTAAGTACTTCTAATCTTTGGTTTTGAATTTCACCGCACCAAGGTACGCTCTCTTGTTCTTAAATTCTGAAATATACATAGTACATGTTATCAATTGCGAATAAAGTAGATCCGTTAATTTTCTGCTGTGTATGTTTTGTATGCAATACAAACCATGTTTTGCAACACAAATCATGTTGTAGATGAGTGTCCTCGATACTGTCATCTATCTCTCTAGTATAGGCCTCCGATTCGGCCTAACGAGGTAGACACCTCAGTCTATGACTGCTATGCCTAGAGGCACCAAGGCCAAACCCGACTGCATCATCAGCCTCTAAATCAACATCCACGACAAACATGAGCTTGTCTCAAAGCTCGTCACCCCCTGAGCCTCCTCCTTCCTCAGTCCGAGGGAACTGCGAAGAACCTCCACCCAAACTAGTACAAGACTAGGTTAAGGCGTTAGCTATATCTACTAAACATCGGCTTCTAGTGCGATGTGCTATATGTATGACCCCAGGGGGCACAGTGTCATTACCTCCTTGATCAAAGTGCCTCTGAAGTGTTTGTGCCACCTGCTCGGTCACCGAGATTGTATTGTCATCACTACTAAATGAATCCCCTCAAGATGAAGCAATAACAAGAGCCTTCCTGCGATGCCCACTAGATCTTGACTATTGGGACATGATCTGCAAAAACAAATTCACATTTAATCAGTAAGCCTAAATCAGATGGCAATGCAAGTAAACAAGTAAGTACGTCTAACCCTACTACCTAACACATATGATGCTTGATCATACCAAAATTTAATGTTTTCTCAAATATCAAGGTTTTCAAAATGTCTCTCTTAGGATTCAGATTCCACAAAGATCATTTAATCCTACCTTTTTTAATTCAAAATATCAAGGTTTTCAAAATACCTCTCTTGGGATTCAGATTCGGCAGTGACAATTTAATCCTATCCACCTTCTTGAAGATTCAGATTTAGCAACGACCATTTAGTCTCATCGGGATTCAGATTTGATAGCGATCGTTTAATCCTATCCACCTTCTTCGAGATTCAGATTCAGTAGCGATTATTTAATCCTATCCACCTCTTTGAGATTCAAATTCAACAGTGACTGTTTAGTCTCATCAAGATTCAGATTCGGCAACGATAGTTTAATCCTATCCACCTTTTTCGAGATTCAGATTCGGCAGCGACCGCTTAATCCTATCCACCTTATTTGAGATTCAGATTCGGCAACGACCGTTTAGTCTTATCCACCTTCTTTGAGATTCCGATTTGGCAATGACCATTTTGTCTCATTAGGATTCAAATTCAATAGCGACCTTTTAATCCTATCCACCTTCTTCAAGATTCAGATTTGGCAGCGACCGTTTAATCTCATCGGGATTCAAATTCGGCAACACTTGTTTAATCCTATGTTTTCCAAAACTACTCATATTCAAAATTGCATTGTCCTCACAAGGATAGGTGTGTGTAAACATAATTATACATGTATGCAATTCACACACACGCGCGCGCGCACACACACACACATATATGAATGCGCACCTTCGTGCCTACATGTATGTACATGTGAAAGCATGCAAGTATGCTCATGTCTACATAATTGCCTAAGCATGTGAACAAAAATATTTTCCAACATCATCATGGCATAAATGACAAAAACAAAAGAAAAAACATATATGCAGAAGTACCAAAATAAAATAAATACTAGCATGCTTTTCTAGTTGCTTTGCTACTAATGTATTTGCAGGAAAAAAAAAAATTTTGCCCAATACTAAGGAGCCAAGCTAGATGAAATGTTTCTCTAATCAGCTATAGCAGCTCAACTTAACTAGGGTAAGATCGGTCACAGCTCATGAACAACTGTTGTCGCACGCAATTTTGGGCAGCAAAATGTGGAATTACATTCTTTATCCAACACCTCTCTTTGCAATCGAGATGTAAGACAAAGAAGGGGCAGCTGTAGATACCGTATTTTGTTTGCCCTCGATTTGCATGTTGGACCCTGAAAATTCCAAAAATATTAACTTTCTTCCATGGGGCTGCAGAAACATTTGGATTGACATGGCGTAACTCGTTTGGGCATCAGAGAACTTAAAGTGCCATTTCAGGTCAAATTGACCAAAATGCCTCTGGTCAACCCTAGGTTGACTAAAAGTCAAAGCTAGTCAAAATTATCCCAAAAAAACATTTTTCATATCTCTACATCAAATCCGAGCTGCTTAGTCATTTTCGTCAACTTTGACCAAGTTTAATTTGAGGTTGACTCCCGAGGGCTCCAAAAACCCTAATTTTGATCTGACCATTGGAACAAGTTAAGACTAGCATCATTGCGAGGATTATTGAAATCCCTTTCCAACAACTGTTCATGGGTCAAAATCGGAGTAAAAATGATTAAGATATCTTGAAAACCATGCAAAGCTCATTAGTTCGCATCCCAACGCCATAACTTTTGATCCAACCATTGGAATTTCAACTTATTTAGTGTTTTGGAAACTAGACATCCATACCTTTCCAGGAACATAAATATCAGCTCAATTGAAGTCCAGGAAGACATTCAAATACGCGATCAAATTCAGGCGGAAAAAAGACAAAATTGCTGATGTTAGCATACGCAACCCGGTACACAAAAAGTGGCTGTTGAGCCTCAGGAAGTGTGCCAAAAGTTTATTTAACTCCCAAACTCCCCATCCTACCACACAAAAAAAAAAAAAAACCTCGGTGAGCACACCGAAGTAAAGTCTATGGGAATTGGGGAAGAATCCGATGATGAAGATGAAGGAACCAAGGAATTGCAAGAATCTTATAATTCTCTTTTTGAGAAAACCGGAGAGTATGCTAGAGTGGCTAAGGTAGCCATCAGAAAAATGAAGAAAGCTGAATAAGACTACAAGTGCATACTTGTAAGGTACAGGGAAACAAAGTGTGAAGTTGAGGTGCTAAATAGAGAACTAACCGAGGCCTACTCCAAGATCAAGTTTCTTGAGCTTGAAGTGATTCAAGCTAATGCCAAAGTGGAGCGCGTTGTCTCCAAGAAACTTGATGAAGTGCTTGCACATCAAAAGCCTTTTTCTGACAAAAGTGGATTAGGATATTCCGTAGAGAGTAGTTCGAGTGCCAATGTGTCCAAGGAGATGAAATTTGTTGAAGCTAAGGAACCAATGGTAGCAATTCCAAGTGTTGAGAATGTAAAAGTGGAGAAGAAGCCAAATGGAACTATTCAAAAGGTTTTAACAAAACCTCAAAATCCATCTGTGGCCAAACCCAAGGCTAAAGGAAAGTCTCTCCCAAAACCTCAAAAAGGTCCTCAAGTTCAACACTTCTACCACCATTGTGGAGTTCGAGGACACACAGGACCTAACTACTATAAACTTCACGCATTGAATAAAACGGATTCTTAAAGGCTAAGAGGACAAGAAAAAGGGAATTGGAACGCCAAGCAGTCAAAAGGGGGAGAAGTTGATTCCGGTTTTGGTGATGTGATAAAGATAATAGATACCATCACTTTTTATTTGGCAAGCTTCAGCCAAAGGTTTGAGAATCACAGCTCTAGTACCCAATCCTCTAGGGATATCACCCCAAATGCACGTGGTGAGTGGGTGAAGAATGGTACACATGCATAAGCATTAGACCATGTCCATGCATCAATTCTTCCTATATGCTGTGACATTGATTGGTTGTTTGCTTATGTTTCACATTTTAGCATGTTTCTTTTCAAGTTTGTTTTGTACTTGTTTTTGTTGATCTTACTTTACATGTTCTGGTTTTGAGTGTGTTGAAAAATTCAAAAACCCATAAAATTGAAAAATCTCTAAAAAGTTTGATTACCTGTGTTGTGTATATCACATGTGAGTTTGGCCTAGTACCTTTGTACTAATGGCATAATGCATTTACAGGCTTAGCTTGTTATGTATGCATATCTATCTTTGTGGGAATAATCTTGACATCTATGTGTGACTGTTGTGAATCGATCTTTAAGCTTGTCATGAATGATTTGTCAATAATCTTGATGGTTTTGATACATGCATAGACTTGTGCCTATATATTTTCCCACACTTTTTTTTTTTTGGGCCTTATAGCTCAACAAATGTCAAATCTCAAAAAGAGATAATGAGCTGCAAAAGCTGTCGCACATACTAGTATTTGACTAGAAAAAGGGAAAGTGACTTGTATTGAAATGTATGGTACCCAAAAAGCCAAAAGCTTACTCACAAAATGAAATATCAAAAATTCCAGGCATCGATCTCATAAAGAGATGTAAAGATAAAAAATGATCAAATATTATGAATTGTAAAGAAGCCAAATGAAAAGCTTCAAAGATATGTAATCATTTTCTTGTGGGAGGTCATATATGTTCATTTCTATAATTGAGATAGACCACTTGACTTAGTACCAGTTGTGTATGACTTGATTGAATTGATCATTGAAACTTCACTCTGAACTAAGGACTATTTTACATTTGATACACACACACACAACACACAAGACTTTTGTTCAATGAATGCTTATTTCATTTGTGTGATTGTACATGTTCAAATGTGATGTGTATACTCAATTGCTTGTCAGTCAAACCCAAAAATATTTTTGAGTATTTTATTTGTTTTTGAAAGTGTTTTTTATGCTTTTGTGTTTTGAGTTTTTGTCCAAATTGCATTTTTCATGTTCTTCATCAAAAACTCCTTCAATCACGAGAAGCTCGCGACTAAGCTCTTCCCGTGAAAATGGGTTAAGGCGAAATATGAAAACACAAAATTCAGGCAGAAACTTTCGCGACTGTCTCGCTATTGTTTTGCGAATAAAGTCTTCCCGCGAAAAGTTTTGTGCTTTAGAGGCATTTTTTGCAAGTAACTTCGCAAGAAGCTAACCCACAAAAAATGTGTGTTTTTAGTTTTAAAGGGCTGATGTAGACAGTTTTTCAAACTCATTTGTTTTCCCTCACTTCGCCTCCCTCAAGCCACAAGCAACCCAAAACTTAATTTCACTAAAAAACCCAACAAAATTTCAAGTGCAATCGTTTCAAAATCTTTTCTAAGGTATGTTTATACAATCTTTTCTCTTTCTTTCCTTAGAATATGCAGAAAATTCTAGGTTTTACTTGAATTGGGTCATTTTGAAAAAGGGTTGGGAAACTTTAAATTTTGTGAAAAAATTTTCAATTTCTTGATTGGACTCTGTCCCATTTGATCTGTTTCTGTTTGTGTTGGCCAATTGTGGCACTTTAACATGTATTTAGGCAAGATTCACTCATGTTCATGCATTGCTCACATGTTAGTTTTATAGGTGCACATCAAGTGTTTGATAAAATGCCCAAATGACATTTTGATGTTGTTTTGGACTCCAATGAGTACCAAACTTTGGGGATTACCTTGATCAGGCTTTTTTATCATGTTTTGATCATTGGGTGTGTGTTTTACACAATTTGACCCAAATGTGCTTAGTCATGCCTTGCACATGCATCATGTATGCACACCACATGCACACTTAATGCACACACTTGCTCACTTGTCATGTTTTTGCATTTCAATCATGCTAGATTTATGTTATTACATGTTTAGCACACATAACATGATTTTGTGACATTGTTTATGTTCTTTTTAGGACTTTGTGTTTATTTTATGGACTAACTTGGTACTAATCAAGTTTCTGTTCCTGTCTTTGTGTTGTTGCAATTGTTTCTTTGCTGTGTGACTACTCTTTTGCAGATGTATCGTCGTTCCCCTCACGGTAAAGACCATGTGATTGACCATACATCAACCTCTGTATCAAAGAGGACTCAACATTCATCCGATGACTCTAACAGCGAGAGATTCAAGACTCCCTTGGATTCTCAAACTTTCTCCAGCATTTTTAAGAATGCACCTACTGTAATGGAATGGATTGAATGGTTTGACACCCTAGGATCCACTATTATCCCCAGGATTTTTGAGGATAAAGATTGGACAAATCTATTCGAAAACTTTAAGGATCCAGTTGATGAATGGGTTAAGGAGTTCTACTAAAATGCTAGATTCATCGAAATTGAACTGAAGTGTTGGGTTCGAGGAAAGGATTTTATCATCACTCTGGACTACCTTGTAAAGATCCTTCGCATCAATCGACCAACAAATGTGGACATCTCTCCATATGATGACAAACTTCCTCCAGTGATAGATACTCTTCAAATTCTTAGAGCTGATCATGAGGTCTCAACCAAAGGCACGTCCATTGGAACTGTGAAGTTTGGCCCTGAACTAAAAACTCTTACATTGATCATGTTCTCCAATCTTTATCCACTGACCAACACTAGATTCATCAATCTTGGAGGAGCGCAGTTCTTATGTGATCTCATCACAGGAGCTCCAATTGATATTTGTGCTCACATTTTCCAAACTATAGGGAAAATAGCAAGACGAACAGCGGCACGGATGTGTCTTCCTTTCTGCAGTCTTATTATGAAAATCATGGTTCTTAAAGGTGTTTGTCCACCAAAAGATGGAACTATCCTAGTTCGTCAATGCCTAATATCCCTAGTGTCTCTTCAAATGAGCAAAAGTCACCCTTCTGCTAAACGGGAAAAGCAAAATCTGTCCAAAACACCAAAGAGTGAATCTTTCCCACATGCCACTCCTTCCGGTCATTGCACAGTTGCTCATACTACCCCTGGGCATACTGAGACTGCATCTCCTTACACTCCTAAGCCACATTCTACTAGCATTCAACCAGGACTATCTAGCTCTCATACCAATAAGTTGACTATCTTGGTTGAAGGTTTGCATGAGCGTATTACAGGACTTGCTAATGTTATCTACTCCACCAACAACCAGGTTCAAATGCATCTAACAACCATTGAGACATAGTTAGATGAAATTCAGTGCAAGCTAGAGGAGAGCCTTTAGCTATTCGTGCCAAAAAGGGGGAGAGCAACTCACTGTATAGTTTGGACGATAGCATATAGTAAGGGGGAGAGCATCACAAGAAAGGAAGTGTGCATATTGAAAAGGGGAGTTTTGTGAGCTTAAAAGGAGAAAGCCGACACATACTTTTGGATAGTCTAACCATTGTTTGGCTAGTCTAGTTTATAGCTTATTAGTTTTTTGGCTAGTCGAGTTTACATTTTGTTTTTACCTTTATAGTTTTATAACTCTTGGATATTTACATTGCTTTCTTTTAAAGCTTTTAAAGTACTTTAGATTAAATCTTTCAGTTTATGTTCAGTTCTTTGTTTTTGTATCCTTGCTTTGTAGCGTTTTTAAGTACTTTCAAATTTTGTTGCATTATCTTTAGTACTACACACTTGTGCCCTTGTTAGATCTTGTATCCTTGATGCAAATACTTCTTGTATTTCGCATTGGTTGTGTGTTGGACATGCAATTGATTTTTGCGTTGCTCTTAATTGCATTGCATGTCTGGATGATCATTTACTAGCTAAATGTTCATTGTAGTCATTCTTTTATGATTGCTCTTGTTTGATCAAGATATGCTAAATTATTTATATATGGTTTATTACCTTGATCGCACTTAACTTGCTCATATACGTACCATGTATTCAACTTGTCATAAGCTTAATGAAAGTTTTGTTTATGTGCAAGTGTTTCAAGTTATAGGTGTATACGTGCAAGTGCTTCATAGCTTCTAGATTAGGTGTGAGTGAGTTTTACCACTGTTCCCAAACTCATGTTTAAGTCTAGAGTCTATTTAGGAGTTTTGTCACGGAATAGCCAAATGAGGAGATTGTAAAGTTGTGGTTTACAACTAATTTGTATTGGCTTTAATTCCATGCCAAATTTGATTGAAATTCTATTCAATCTTATGTACCCTGTATTATATGTGGGATTTGTTTGTATAGGTTGTGTGTGAGAAAGAGTGTGAAGACTTAAGACTCATTGAAGATCAAAGGAGATTTCGCGGGTAGCTCACGAGAAGACTTCCCGCGACGTGAAGCATGTGCTCAGCACATGACTGGAATGTGAAGAGTCATGATAGATGGTGATAGCTGGTTTTCACGAGTGTTTCGTGGGTAAGGCATTCCCGCGAGATACCCGCGAAACATTTTGTTTTATCATTCTGTCATATCTAATACACCAGGTCTCTACCCACTATATATACCTACATTACCCACATATTGAAAGGAGTTCTTTTCAAAGAGAAAACCCTAGCCATTACCTTTGAGAGTGAGAGATTGTCATACTCACAATCCTCTACACAATTCATTGTGGTTTTCCTCAACTCCTACCTCTCCATATCCAAATCCTTGAGAGGTTGATAGCCCAAATACTTACCACACCCATCCTGAGTGTAAAGTGAGGTTTTGGTGCTACTAGGAAGCATTGGAAGAAGCCATTTGTTTTATGGATGCAATTGGGCTGAATTGCATGATTCGAAGAGCTAGAGAAGACAAGGCTTCGTCAAGTCAGTTGGTAGCAAGAGTTTGGAGGGCTCAAGTACATGGGGTAGACTAGGCTTGGAGGGTCTTTTGTTATTTGTGTACTCCAGCTCATTCTCTAGTGGATTGATTTACCGCTTGGAGGGTAGTGGAGAGGATTTTTGCCGAGTTTTTCAATTTCTTCTTTAATAACACATCAACGTGTTATCTTATATTTGCATTTTTCTTCCTTACTCTTTTAGCTTTCATTTTACTGCTATGATTTGATGAATATGGCTTAGAGTAGTTATATTGTTTGTTTGCTCACACTTAGTTTAAGTTAAAGTAAAATCAATCGAGCCGTAATTTTAATTTGGGGGTCTAAACAGCTCTTGTGTTTTCACACAAATTCGAGCTTTTAGCTTTCTTACAACAAACTAGTATCAAAGCCCAAGTTTGTTACCTAGGCATTTGTTGGAGATTTTGGTGATTGATTTGTGAACTTAATTATTGAGGAGAAAGATGTTAGCTGATTCCTTTACAAAATCTTCTAAAGATTTGTAAAGTTATGATTTACAACTATGTTTTATATTGGCTTTATTCCATGAAAAAAAATGTTGTAATTGCTTTAATTTTGTTTTTTGTATTTTGTGGGATTTTATTGTATTGAGTTTAGCATTAAATTGGTGAAGACTCAAGCTTAATTGAAGATCAAGTGGATTTCGCAAGAAGCTCACGAGAAGCTAACCCGCAAAGTAGCTACGTGAGAAGCACATGACTAGAAGCTAAAGAATGGTGCCAGGCTATCAGTTTCGCGAGTGTCTCGCAGGTAAGGCCTTCCCGCGAGGTACTTGCGAAACATTCTGCCTGGAGGATTTTTAAGTGTGATTACCTTACCCTTCAGTCATACCATATATACCCTCATTACACATAGAAATTGTAAGGAGGCCATTCAAAGAGAAAAACCATAGATAGGTTTTTAGCAACACACACACCCATCTTTTAAAGAGAGAGCTACTCATCCTTAGTGAGAAATCATTCTAGTATTTTCTCCTTCCCTCTCCCATTGTCATACCTTGAGAGGAGATCTATACCCAAACAAAACTCATACCTTTTTAGAGTGTAGAGAGTGTTTTGGAGCTTCGGAAGTTTTGGGGATTTGCCAAAAGAAGCCAGTGAGGCTTGGTGGATGCAATCGTGCGTATTGCGTGATCCGGAGAGTTAGAGAAGACAAGGCTTCATCAAGTCAGTTGGCATTAGAGCAGGTATACTTGTTTTGGTTTCATTACCTAAGTGTGATCCTTGACCCCTTGTGTGTTTTGTCATGGATAATGTTTTGTATGCTTCTATGGATGTTTTGGATGTTGATGATTGTAGCATGCCATATGTTTGTGAAAATGCCTCTATGAGTGTTTACCCTCATGATTGTGATGCCATGTTACATGAATCTTTAGGTGTTGTTGATATTCCTAACATCAAACTCTTGAAGAAAGAGGTTAAGAAGTTTCATAAGAATTTGAGCAAGTTTCATTGTGAAAAGGATGATTTGATTGCTAAGCTCAATGAATCTAATAAATTGGTTGAAAAGTATAAGAAGCTTTCTGAAAATTCTCTTGAAAAGTTGAAAGAGTTTGAATGTTTAAATATGGACTTGGATGCTAAACTTGTTTTGTCTAAAAAACTTGTTGATGAGCTAAAATGTGAAAAATGAATCTCTTAAGATGCATGCCAAGTGTTTGATTACTAAACCTATTGTGGTACCCGATTTTGTGCCTATTATGTGTTCTACCTCAAAGGACAAATCAGTGTACATTCCTCCACATAAAAGAAATCAAAAGGTGGAGAGAAAGGCTCTTAAGCCAAAGCCTCTGTCTAGGTCTCAATCTAAGGTTTTGGATGGATCTAAATTTGTTCCAACTTGTCACCATTGTGGTGTGTTTGGCCATATAAGACCCCAATGTTCAAAGTTAAGAGAACAAAACCATGTTGCCAGATCCCTTCTCAAAAAGCCTAGTGGACCTAAACACATTGTTTGTCACCATTGTGGTGGCCTTGGTAGTTTCAAGCTCTTAAAAGAATCAAAAGAAAAGATAAACTTGAGCTTTTTGGAAGTTGTGCTATGAAAGTAAAACCGGTTTTGGGGGAAAATGGTAAGTTGTTGAAGAAAGTTTTTGATGTTCTTACCTCCTTATCTATGTGCATCTCCGGTTCTCATTCTTCTAACCTTCATCTTACTTCTTATGAGACACTCATTCCTAACAATCATTCCGTTTGGATGAGGAAGGGTTCCTATGGTTGAGCTTTTGCTCTTTTGGTCTTTGATCTAATTCTTTCAATCTTTGCAGGACCCTTTTATGCATTAGATGCTTCATTGTCATGCATTTATTTATATGAATTGTTTTTGTTGTTTTTGCATTTGATCTTACTTTTATGCTTTTGTTTTTGTGTGTGTAAAAATCCAAAAACACATAAAACACAGAAAGTTCAATAAGTTTAATCGTATATGTTTGAGCACATATCACATGTGAGTTTGACCTAGTACCTTCGTACTAATGATGTAGTGCATTTTCGAGCTTAGTTTGTTATGTATGCACATTTATCTTTGTGGGAAAAATCTTAACATCTATGTGTGACTGTTGTAAATCAATCTTTTATGCTTGTCATGAATGATTAGTCAATGGTCTTGATGGTTTTGATACATGCATAGACTTGAGCCTATATATCTTCCCACTCTTTTATGTTTTTGCTTTATAGCTCAATAAATGTTAAATCTCGAAAATAGATAATGGAACTGCAAAAGCCATCGCACATACTAGTATTTGACTAGGAAAAAGGGAAAGCGACTTATATTGAAATGTATGGTGCCCAAAAAGCCAAAGGCTTACTCACAAAATTGAAATATCAAAAACTTCAGGCATCAATCTTGTTAGGTTCTAAAGACTTAGGAACAAATGTATTTAGAACTCTAATGTGTATTGTTGGCAAACCATGATCAAAACAGGTTGTTTAGTCTTGTTTAGACATGCTCAAAGTTGTGTCTTTTATGTAAAGTTGGATTCGAGTTGATGCAGAATTGATAGTGCATTTCGGCCTGGTTCAATCAATCGAAGTTTAGGCTCGATCAATCGAAATTCGGGCAGAATGCATTTTTCTGCAGAATTCCAACTCAGCCTTAGCTCATTAAAACATTTAGGGTTTTATATTTTTGTCTTAGGTATATAAGGCAAATCCTAGCCACGTTTTAGAGGTTGCTTATATTGCGGTTTGTGTAAATCTCTTGTGAGATCTATGAGGAGCTTTCCTTTACACAAGTTTAGGGTTATCAAGAGGAGATTCGTTCAAGAACTTGATGATCATTTAGTTGCTACCATAAGAACTTAAAAAAACACAAGCGGGTATGCTTGTACTTGCTGGAGAATCCAAGAAAGAAGGAGTCCGTGGTCTCGGAGCTTGCACGTGGTCGTGTTAGTAAATTTTTGCTAGTGGGTAGCAATAGAATGTTAGTGGTCTAAGTCACTATTGTAAAACTTTGATTCTTTCATAATGGATTTAGGTTTACCTTGAAGATAGCTAGATTAAATTCTCCCTAGGTTTTTACCGGTGTGGTTTCCTAGTTCATCATATCATTGTGTTATTTATATTGCCGCTACTTTGCATGATATGATTTATATGTGTTAACCTAGACTTGCATAATTTACCTAAGTTAATCACTTGGCTAAATAACTAGGTTAATCTGGTTGTGTTTTAAGGGGTCTAAGAACAAACATGTGGTATCAGAGCGGGTAGCTCTTTTGTTTTAGATCTTTTGATCTAAGAGCTGATCCTTGACCCCTGTTGTCATGGATAATTTGAAGTGTCTTTCTGATCATGTTTCTACTTGTGCTTCTGTTGATTTTATTGATGCCTGTGAAACTCTCCGTAAGGAATTAGTGAAATCTATGAAAATTGCTAAGAAATTCAAGGAAGAGTTAAAATTGGCTAATCTTGAAAAAGAGGATTTGATTGTGAGATTAGATGAGTCTAATAAAAAGAATGAATTTTTAAGAAATCAAATTTCCTCTCAAGATGAGAAGATGAAAAGCTTGGAACAAGAGTTAGTTGAATCTAAAACTAAAATTGAAAATTTGACTAGTACCAAGTCTGTTGTTGATAACAGAAGTGTTTTTGTTTCTCTTAAGTTTAAGACTGAGAAAGTTTATATCCCTTCTTTCAAGAAGAATAATAATGAAAAATGCTTATTTTGCTAGGTTAGACAAAGGTAAAAGTCCTGATGTAGACACTGAAGTTTCTAAACCTATGTCTAAACTTACTGTTAGAGAGCATAATAAATCTGTTTTTGTGTCTACTTGTCACCTTTGTGGTGTTGTTGGTCATATTAGACCAAATTGTTCTTTGTTGAGGCAAAAACCAAAATCTGAGACTAGATTTGTTGTTAGGAATACTGATGTTCCTAAATTTGTTCCTGTTTATCACTTTTGTGGTGTCTCTGGTCACATTCATCCTAATTGTCATAAACTGAAATTTAAGCATTCTGTGTTTCAGTCTAGGATATGTGATGATATTTCTCCTACCATAAGTTCAAATAAATTGTTTCATATGCTTTTGAAAAATTTAAGCTTGTTGGCTTGTGAAGGGAAATTGCAAGATTTCAGTCTTTCTCAGAAGGTTGGTGTAATCCCTCAAATACACTCTACTTCACATGGATTTTCACCTACAAAGCCGAAGACTTGTGCTATATGGGTGAAAAAAAAATCTCTAAGGTGAGTGTTTCTGACCTGTCCCTGATTTAATTTTTTCAATTGTTTGCGGACATGTCTTGATTCTGTTTTTGGTTGTTTTGTTTTTTAGGTTGTTTTTTTATTAAAAAAAAATCCAAAAACATTGAAAATTTTCAAAAAGACAAAAATATTTTATTTTGTGTCTAGTTTTATTTTTCTTGAGAATTACATGAATTATGATTTCTCTCTCTTGATTTAGAACATGCTTGACACTATGGAGAAACTTGAATAGTATGCTAAGCTATTTCTGATTTTGTGTGAGTATGTACTAGTTTGTACACATACTCAAGGGTTAATTAAGAAAATGATATTTCTTATTTGTGTACCCTCTATAGCTTAGTTAAGCATTGTCGTGCATTGCATTTGCATTTTTCATTTAGCATAATGTGTGTTTTTTATTTTTGGTCATAAATTTTTTAAACCAAAAAGATTTTTGTGTTTTGTATTACACATCTTGGATTTATAATCAATGATTGGCCATGTTATCTTTACATAACAAGTTTATGTACCTTGTTTAGCTTGGATGAGCTTATTGATTGCACTTTACTAGTTGAAGCTTTGTAGTGCATGTTATGTGAGAAAGATGTTTACATTTTTTTTATCACTTTGTCTTAATCTTGAAGTCACATGTCTTTGGCTGTTGGACTTGAACCTTTTGAGAAATGCATAAATAACCATCTCACCACTGTTTACTAGCCAATCATGAACACCTTAGTGCATATCGTAAGATTTTGTGCTCGAGAAAGTGTAGCACATGCACAAAAAGAACATAAGGTGTAGCCTCGATTTAAATGCTAAAATTGGTGTGTACATTATTTGGCTATAACTAATTCAATCAAATAAAATTGGTGTGTATATTATGAGGCAAATCAATAAACCTACATGATTGCAAGCTTGTTTTCTAGGAGATGTGGGAGTTATATGATGTAACTCTTTAGGTGATAGTCTCTTTCAAATTTATGTGATGAATTTTGTAAAAATTGTGATTGATTTCTATTCACATATCACCTCACATGTATCTTAAGCTTTTGCTAGTCGCACACACTACACCAAGTTACTCTTTGCTAAACTTTGTACATGTTAATGTATGTGATCTTATTGTGACCATCCAAGATTATATGTTCCTTGATTTTAATGCAAAATATGTTTAATGTTTGAGTTGTTGAGGAAAAATTGATTCAAAAATGTGTTTTTGGAAGATCTGGGTTGAATACAAGTGTTTTTGAAAAACATTTCATCTCATACTCATGCATTCTATTCATAAAATACTATGCTTTGAGGAGTTTCTGCATAAAATTGCACTGTTTTTCAAAAAATTTGGTTTTTCTAGATTTTCAATCGATTGAGTGTGATTTTTGATCAATCAAAAAATTCCAGATTTTTCAAGTCTAGCTTCTGCCTAACTCGATTGGTATTCGATCGATGCTCGACCGATCGAAACTGAAAAATTTTCAATTTTTAAGTATTTGACCAATCTTTTTTTTTTTTTTTTTTTTTGCATCATTTATGTTTAGGATTCACATGCATTGCATTGTTTTCTGTATCTATCTTGCAGTTTTGCAATCATATCTCTCATTGTTTTCACACATACCATGCATACACTTTGCTAAATTAGGTACTCAACTTGATTTAAAAATTGATTGATAAATTTTTGAGTCCTTTCTATATTTTAGTATATGCTATTTTTTATGTGTGAACTGCAAAAAATATTTTTCTTAAGAGATATGATGGATAATCAATATGCAAATATTTTCTCTACTCATGCAACTGTTTATGGGTCACATAGTGTCAAGTTTGCATTTATTGAAAGAGAGAATATTTTTTTTCATGTGTATCCTCAACTTAGCAACTTAGTTTTTAAGTTTGGTTTTTGTTTTTTTCCCCACCTCCTAAAGTTTTTCCCAAAACTATTTTCCCAAAACTTGTTTTGTTTTTCCTATTTTTATAGGGGGGGGGGAGTTTTTTTAACCTTTGTGGTTCTTAGGAGTTGTTTCTCTTCATAGGGGGAGTTGTCTCCATTCTCTATAGAGCTGGATTCATTTGTTTCCTTGATTCTCTATTTTCTCTTGCCTTTTGTTGCATATGTTTTCTGTCAACTCTTTGTTTGAGTTGTCTTTGTCAATGCATGACAAAAATGGGGAGATTTAGATGAAATGTAGGAATATGTGGGAATCCTGTTTGTTTTGTTTAGGAGGAGATACTTTGATTGTTTATGATAGTGGAAAATACAAGTATGTTTTGTTGTATCTAACGTAGGGGGAGAGTTAGTTTGCATATTTGTTGATTTACTATTTTTTTTTTGTTTGTTTATTTTCCACACATACGTTTATGCGTCTTGTTTAGTGTTTCAGGAAATATACAGATTGATTCAATTGAGTTACTGTCTACACTTGCAACTGATGGATAGTAGTTAGGATTGAATTTGTTGTAATGAGCATTTTTTTTGTAAAGGGCTTTTCTTTGTAAATTTTGAGTTTTTAGTTGTGTTTTGTCACGGATTGCTAAAGGGGGAGTTTGTTAGGTTCTAAAGACTTAGGAACAAATGTATTTAGAACTCTAATGTGTATTGTTGGCAAACCATGATCAAAACAGGTTGTTTAGTCTTGTTTAGACATGCTCAAAGTTGTGTCTTTTATGTAAAGTCGAGCTAATGCAGAATTGATAGTGCATTTCAGCCTGGTTCGATCGATCGAAGCTTAGGCTCGATCAATCAAAATTCGGGCAGAATGCATTTTTCTGCAGAATTCCAACTCAACCCTAGTCATTAAAACGTTTAGGGTTTTATGTTTTTGTCCTAAGTGTATAAGGCAAACCCTAGCCACGTTTTAGAGGTTGCTCATATTGCGGTTTGTGTAAATCTCTTGTGAGATATGTGAGGAGCTTTCCTTTACACAAGCTTAGGGTTATCAAGAGGAGATTCGTTTAAGAACTTGATAATCATTCAGTTGCTGCCATAAGAACTTAAAGAAACACAAGCGGGTGTGCTTGTACTTGCTGGAGAATCCAAGAAAGAAAGAGTCTGTGGTCTCGAAGCTTGAACATGGTCGTGTCAGTATGTTTCTACTTATGGGTAGCAATAGGATGTTAGTAGTCTAAGTCGCTATTGTAAAACTTTGATTCTTTCATAGTGGATTCAGGTTTACCTTAAGGATAGCTAGGTTAAATCCTCCCCAGGTTTTTACCGGTGTGATTTCCTAGGTCATCATATCATTGTGTTATTTATATTGCCTCTGCTTTGCATGATATGATTTATATGTGTTAACCTAGACTTGCGTAATTTACCTAAGTTAATCACTTGGCTAAATAACTAACCTAATTTGGTTGTGTTTTAAGGGGTCTAAAAACGAACAGATCTCAAAATGAGATGTATTGTTCATAAATGATCAAAAATTATGAGTTGAAAGAAGCCAAAAGTAAAGCTTCCAGGATATGTAATTATTTTCTTATGGGTGGTCATATATGTTCATTTCTATAATTGAGATAGACCACTTGACTTAGTACTAGTTGTGTATGACTTGATTGAATTGATCATTAAAGCTTCACTCTAGACTAAGGACTATTCCACATCTGATACACACACGCAACACACAAGTTTAATGTTCAATGAATGCCTATTTCATTTGTGTGTTTGTACATGTTCAAATGTGATGTGTGTGTGCTTAGCCATATGTGGATCGAACTAAAAATATCTTTGTTCTTTTTGTTTGCTTTTGGAAGTGATTTGTATTACCCATGTTTTTCAAAGTTTTTCAAGTTGTTTTTGTGTGAAAAACATGTGTTCTAGGTGTTTTTCGTGACTCATTTCATGAGTAAGCTCAACTAGGAGTAAAATGGTCCAATTCTCAAGTTTTTCAACTTTGGACAGAAAGTTTCGTGACTATTTCGCGAGTAAGATTTACCCGTAAAAATTCTCAGCTTATCGTGAAAATTACCAGACCAGCTTTTTAAAGGGCATTTCGTGTGACATTTATTTTAAATTTCTCCCATCTTCTCTCAAATGGAAAATTATTGTATACTCCCAAAGTACCATAAATGCGTACTCCTTCCTCTCACATGAATGGTGGGTCCTACTAATTAAATTCATGGTGGGACTTATCATTCATGTGAAAGGAGGGAGTACGCATTTATGATACTCCGGGAGTACCTAATAATTTTCCCTCTCAAATCCCTATTTCAAGGCTTCAACATCAAAACCCAACTAATTTCAAGTGTTTTACATTCCATAAACATCTCTAAGGTAATCTTTAACTCTTTTCATTGATTTTAATTCTTAGATTATGTTTTTGGGGGTTTTATGTTCATAGTTGGGATTTTCCCAAATGGGAGTTGGAAAACTTAATTTTTGTAAATCTTTTTTATTGGGTTTTATGTTCATAGTTGGTCCCTTGTGGTGAAAATAACATGTATTTAGGCAAGTTTTTCATATGTTCATGCATTGTTTAACATACATGTGTAGTGTGTGCATTCTAAGTGTTTGATAAAATACCTAAATGATATTTTTTTCGTTGTTTTAGACTCCAACGAGTACCAATTTTTGGGGATCACCATAATTATTCATGTTTATCATGTTTTGATCATTGGTTGTGTGTTTTACACACTTTTCCCCATGAGTGCTTGCTTATGCATTGGTCATGCATCTCACATGCACACTAGTTGCACCTTTGCTGCACACATTCTAACACTTGACATGTTTTACACTCACTCATGCTAGTTAAGTCTTTTTAGACCTGTTTAGCACATAACATGTACTTTATGCTTTTTAGCATTTTTTTATGTTTTTGTCTATCATTTGAGCTTCATTTTCTCATTCATCTTGCACTGCTCATGCATCATATTTTACCCTTGTTCATATCTTCTTTTCTTTCCTTTCTTCCTCTTTCTTCATTTGTCTATTTGTGACAAAAAGGGGGGGGGGGGTATACCGGTGTGTTTTGTCATTTATATATGACTCGTGCACATTCTTAGGGGGAGAAATTCTACCTCATGCACATTCGTAGGGGGAGAAAGCCATAAGGGAGATGCATATACCAAAAGAGAGAAGACATCTTTTTTTGAGAAAACCTTGTTTTGCTTTGTTTTTCTTTATGCTTGTTTTCTCATTGTTTTATGGTGCTTTGAGTTATGTTTAGTATCTATGCTTTGTTGCTCCCATCGCATCGTGCTTATGTGTTGGACATACATACATCCTTATGCTAATGTGCTTTACTGGTTGCATGTTCGGATGATCATTTGCTTTACTATATGATCATTGTGGTCATTTCCATATGACTGTCATGTGTTTGATCAAGTTTCTCATATGTTTCACAACATGTTTACTTGGTCACATGTTTACTTGTTTCATTATACTTGTCCTTTTATCACTTGATTTACCTTAAGGGTCTAATGCATTTTGTGCAAGTGCTTCAAGTTATAGGTATATATGTTCCAAGTTCATCACAACTTCTAGATTTAGGTGTGAGTGAGTTTTTCCGTTGTTCCTAAACTCACGTTTAAGTCTAGAGTCTGTTATAGGGTGTTTTGTAACAGAATAGCCAAAGGGGGAGATTGTAAAGTTGTGATTTACAACTATGTTTTATGTTGGCTTTATCCATAACGAAAAGTGTTGTAATTGTTTTAATTTTGTTCCGTGTATTTGTGGGATTTTATTGTATTGGGTTTACTATTAAGTTGGTGAAGGCTCAAACTTAATTGAAGATCAAGTGGATTTTGCGAGAAGCTAACTTGTGAAGTAGCCACGTGAGAAGCACATGACTGGAAGCTGAAGAGTCGTGCCAGGCTGTCAGTTTCGCGAGTGTCTCGTGGGTAAGGCCTTCCCACGAGGTACTCATGAAACATTATGCCTGGAGGATTTTTAAGTGTGACTATCTTACCCTTCACCCATACTATATATACCCTCATTACCAATAAAAATTGTAAGGAGGCCATTCAGAGAGAAAAGCCCTAGATAGGTTTTCAACAACACACACACCCATCTTTTAAAGAGAGAGCCACTCATCCTTAGTGAAAAATCATTCTAACCTCTTCTCCTTCCCTCTCCCATTGTCATACCTTGAGAGGAGATTTGTACCCAAACACAACCCACACATTTTCAGAGTGTAGAGAGAGTTTTGGAGCTTGGGAAGCTTTGGGGATTTGCCAAAAGAATCCAGTGAGGCTTGGTGGATGCAATCGGGAGTATTGCGTGATCCGGAGAGCTAGAGAAGACAAGGCTTCATTAAGTCAAGATTCCTCTTGAAAAGCTTTGGTAGAGTCTTTTGCAAAACCTTCGGCAATTAGGACAACAATTTCTAATGCCAAATTTGAGGTAGAGAAGTTTGATGGAACGAACAATTTTGGCATGTAGCAATGTGAAGTTATGGATGTCTTGATCCAACAAGAGTTGGATATTGCTTTGGAAGACAAACCTGAAGAGATGTCAAACAAAGATTAGGACAAGATAAATAGACAGGCTTACGACACCATCCGTTTGTGTTTGGCCAAGGATCAAAAGTATTTTGTTATGAGGGAGATGAGGGCTAAAGAGCTTTGGAAGATGTTAAAAGACAAGTATATGACAAAGAGTGTGGAGAACCATCTATATTTGAAGAAAACATTGTTCCATTTCCAATATCATGCAGGTATTTCTATGTCTGAGCACCTGAATGATTATAATAAAATACTTGCTGATTTGCAAAATTTAGAGGGTGAGATTAAAGACGAAGATAAGGCTCCCTTATTGTTGAATTCACTACCTAATACTTATGATTATTTAATCACAACACTATTGTATAGGAAGAATGAAATTAAGTTTAATGATGTGTCCAATGCTTTGACTAACAATGAGTATCGTAAGAAAGATAAGCAGGCCTACATGGACATAAGTAGTGAAGCATTGACGGTTAGAGGCAGGTCTGAACATAAGAAGTTTGGTAGAAGAGGTAGATCGCGCTCTAAGTCAAAAGGATCTACAAAAAGGAAATTTGGGAAAGATGAGTGTGTCTTCTATCATAATAAGGGGCATTGGAAGAAAGAATGCCCACTTTTGAAGAATAAAAACAAGAAAGATTTTAATTCTAATGTAGCACATAGTACTGATGAAAATTCTGATTTTGCATTGACTGGTTCATCATTTGTTTGCCATTCAAATGAATGTATCATGGATTCTGCTTATACTTTTCATATGTGTCCAAAGAAAGAATGGTTTTACAATCTAGATGAGTCGGTATGTGGTTCAATCTTCATGGGTAATGATGAAGCCTGTGAGATCTTTGGGATGGGTAAAATCAAGCTGAAGTTGCATGATGGAACAGTTCGTAATTTGACAAAAGTTTTATATATACCGAACTTGAAAAAGAATCTAATATCTGTTGGTTTCTTAGAATTCTAGGTATTTAAGATTACCATGGAAAATGGAATTTTGAAAGTTTCATATGGTGCATTTGTAGTATTAAGGGCCACTCGTAAAAGGAATATGTATTTCCTTGATGGGAGTACTATTGTAGGTGGAGCAACCACAACTTTTGATATTACTAGGGAGGTTGCTTCAGATACTACTAGAATTTGGCACATGCGTTTAGGGCATGCTAGTGAAAATGCTATGCAAAGTCTCGTAAAGCAAGGTTTGCTAAAGGGTGCCAAGACCTACAAGTTGGAATTTTGTGAGCATTGTGTTTTGGGGAAGCAAACTAGAGTCAAGTTTAACATTGCAGTTCATCAAACAAAAAGTACACTTGATTATGTACACACAGATGTGTGGGGGCCTGCTAAGGTTGCTTTTCTTAGAGGTAAGCATTATTATGTTACCTTTTTTGATGATTACTCTTGCTAGGTTTGGGTTTATACTTTGAGGCACAAGGATGAGGTTCTTGATGTATTTTTGAAGTGGAAGAAATTGATTGAAACTTAAACAGGCCGTAAGATAAAACGGCTCAGATTTGATAATGGTGGTGAGTACAAGTTTGATCCATTTTTGAAAGTTTGTCAAGATGAAGGTATTGCTCATCACTTCACTATTAAATGTACCTCGCAGCAAAATGGAGTGGCTGAAAGAATGAATTGTACTTTGCTAGAGAAGGTGCGGTGTATGTTGTCTCAAGCAAAATTAGGTAGAGAATTTTGGGCTGAGGTAGTGATGTATGCAAGTCATATCATCAACCGTTTTCCTACAACTACAAATGAAGGGAAAACTCCCTTAGAGGTATGGTCTGGATCTCTTGCTACTAATTATGATTCCTCGTGCATATTTGGTTGTCTTGTATATTATCATGTGAAGGATTCGAAATTGGATCCTAGAGCTAAGAAAACTATTTTCTTGGGTTTTGGTTTATGTGTGAAGGGATATAGGCTTTGGTGTACTGAGACAAAGAAGATATTCATAGTCGAGATGTTACATTTAATAAATCTGAGCTTGTCTAGCCTATTAATCAGGTGGACGAGAGCATAGTTTAAACTCATGAGAGTGATCCGCAACAGATGGAGTTTGAAACTCTTGTTGTTTCTTCAAAGTCTATTGACACAGATAATGATATTGTGGTTTATGAGGGAAATAATTTAGATGAGAGTGAAGCTCCAATTTTGAAACCTTCACAATTGACAAAGTCCATTGCAGTGAGAAGATCCAAACAGGAATTCAAAAACTAGCTAGATTTGTGATCCTGTAGCTTATGCACTTCCCATTGTTGAAGAAGACATTCCATCCACCTAAAAGAAGCTGTGTGCACATCTGAGAGTGGTGAATGGAAGAAGGCTATGGATGAGGAGATGCAATCTCTTCACAAGAATCAAACTTGGGATTTGTTAAAGCTTCCTAAAGGTAAGAAAAAGATTGGGTGAAGGTGGGTCTGCACAAAGAAAGAAAGACCTACAGGCAAAGATAGTGTGCGGTTCATAGCTAGATTATTTGCTAAAGGATATGCTCAAAAGGAAGGGATTGACTACAATGAGGTGTTCTCTCTTGTTGTTAAACATTCATCTATCCGTATTTTGCTAGCTTTGGTGGCACAATTAGATCTTAGTTTGCTTAACTTGATGTGGAGACAACTTTCTTGCATGGAGATTTGGAGGAAGAGATTTACATGTCTCAATATCATGGCTTTGAAGTTGCTGGTAAGGAGAACTGGGTCTGCAAATTAAAGAAATCATTGTATGGATTGAAACAATCTCCTCAACAGTGGTATAAGTGGTTTGACTTCTTCATGATTGGGCAAAAGTACACTAGGAGCCAGTTTAATCATTGTGTATATCTTCATAGGCTTTCTGATGGATCCTATATCTACTTGCTTTTATATGTAGATGAGATGTTGGTGGCATGTAAGAATAAGGAAGAATTTGAACGATTGAAGACTCAGTTGAGTTCAGAATTTGAGATGAAGGATCTCTTTAAAGCAAAGAAGATACTTGGAATAGAGATTGGACGAGATAGAGTGAAGGGCACTATTCATTTGACACAAAAACAATATTTGACTAAAGTGCTACAACATTTTGGTATGAATTCCAATACCAAGCCTGTGAGTACTCCTTTGGCCCCTCATTTTAAGCTTAGTGCTTTGTTATCACCGTGTACTGATGAGGAGCGTGAGTACATGGCTCATGTCCCATTTGCAAGTTTGGTTGGTAGCCTCATGTATGCAATGGTGTGTACTCGGCCGGACATTTCACAAGTTGTCAGTATGGTTAGTCATTATATGCATGATCCGGGAAAAGGTCATTGGCAAGCGGCTAAATGGATCATGAGAAACATCTTGGGAACTGTTGATTTAGGCTTGAAGTTCGAGAGAGATGATAATGTTGGAAGCCACTTAGTTGGTTATGTTGACTCGGATTTTGTTGGTGATCTAGATAAGCGTCGTTCTACTACAGGCTTCATGTTTACACTTACTAAAGCACCAGTGAGTTGGAGGCCGACATTACAGTCCACTGTTGCATTGTCAACCACTGAAACTGAATACATGGCAATGACTAAAGCCATTAAGGAGGTTATTTGGCTACATGGTCTGGTTGAAGACTTGGAAATTTATCAAGAGCATGTCTCTATATTTTGTGATAGTCAGAGTGCTATTTATTTAGAAAAGAACCAAGTCTATCACTCTCAAACTAAACATATTGATGTTCGCTTCCACTTTGTTCATGAAATTATTGATGAAGGATATATTCTTCTTAAGAGGATTGGGACTGCAAATAATCCCGCTGACATGATGACTAAGCCAGTCCCTTTGCACAAGTTCAAGCATTGATTAGTCTTGACTAGCATTTGCAGTTTGTGATAGCCCTTAGGGGCTTTGGTTGTGACAACGGAGAAGTTTTGTTGGTGTGATTTGATTGGATTCAAGCCAAGGTGGAGATTTGTGAAGTTGGTGGCTTGAATTCAACTTAAGTTAAGATTGTTTTGGAGTACCGTACAAAACTTGAAGTCTGTTTCATGTGCAACACTGTTTCCTAATTGTAATAGACTAGTATTCATAGAAGTTTTGGTGCAAAGCAATCATCTCTCTAGCCGACTGACTCTGTATATAAATAGGGCATGTATTGCGGCAATTGAAGAGAGAAATATAGAGTGAAATAGAGAGATTGGCTGCTGCATATTTGTGAGAGTTCTTTATTTTAGAATAGGGTTCAAGGTTTTCTTTATTCTTTGTTATTTGTGAGAGAGCTATTGGGTGTATTGGGAATTGGGTTATTGTGAGAATACTGATACACCAAGTTGTATATCTCCATATTTGATTAGTGGAATTTCTTTGTCGTTGCCCATGAATGTAGGCTAAAAGCCGAACCACATAAATCCTTGGTATTCTTTAGTTTTGTGTGTGTTTATTTATTTTCTAATTTTGGGTTTGCTTCGTTCTTATTTTCTAATTTTGGGTTTGCTTCATTCCTATTGTTTATTTCTTGGAGATCTTTCTATAGTCATAATATTTTCACAATCGATATTAAGATGTGGGTGCTATACGGAGGCGCTTTCCTACAACAATCACAAGGTATATAGCTAATTTTTGTTTAAACCGAGGCTACAGATTTTGGGAATCCTTTGTGGGCTGAATCATATGCCGCGTTGTTGGCTACTTCTAAGGCAAAATAAGAGGGTTTTTTTTTGGTTAATAACTTTACACTCTATTTGGTTCGCTGTAAAATGTTTTACTAAAAACATTTTCAGTATTTTACCATGTTTGTTTTATTGTAAAATTTGAAAATATTTTCCGTTGACCGTAAAATCCTTTGTAAAACTTTTTAACCTTAAAAAACTTGGTATAACACTTTACAAATATACACCGTGAGCATCTCGAGTTTGAGGAGGTAACAATTCGTCTGAGTAGTATTTCGTTTATTTGCTGAATAAAAATGCATTTATCAAAACAAGAGAAAGATTGGAAGCATCCCAAAAGTTTAAAGGAACCAAACTTGTTACAACAAAAAGCCCACTTAGCTAAATCAAGTAATTGCTCCCAAATTTGTCATAGTAACAACTATATAGTAATTGCTCTCAAATGGGGCTCCCTATATCATACGTGCTTTCATTCTCCGACCATTTTTGTAGTTATAAGTAAGAATTATGAATTAGTTTTGGTAAGGAACCTTTTTTGATGGAAGTTTTGGTAAGTAACATTCATGTCTAATTATACAATATTACATAGAGTTTACCCTTAACGTCACCTCCCATAATAGGGAAAATATACTCATTCCATAATACGGAAAATATAAGCAATACCCAAAGGATAAGGCATAGACAAATAGTTAAAAATAAAAAATAAAGAAGAAGGGAGACCAAACGGATGAGGCTAAGTACATCTTGAAACCGATCACTCAGTTCACATGACACTTTCACAAAGTACAGTTATTTCGACGTGGTTAAATAATTTAATTTCTTCAAAGAAACCCCTTCATTTCTTAAAACTCAAATAAAATGAATTCATTCAAAATAATGAATATGATTACAAACGATTTTGTGATTTAACATAGAGGATGAAGATACATGTATGTGAAAGATTCGCAAACAAAATTTTGTGCGAATAACATTCCTTTTTAGTCCCACTAGAGCCCCCATTGGACAATTTTCAGAGGAATTAGCATGGAAACTGCCTCTTTAATCAAGCTTCTACCTGCTTGGAACTGGCAACTTTTACTTAGCTTGACTGCAATGTAATTAGAAAGTTCAGTAAGGACTATAATATGCAGGATTGTCTCAGGATTAAAGTAAGATTATGACTAATGCCCCAAAACCCTTCCAATTGACCATTCTGTCATCCCAAAAGGCAACCTGAGCACTTAACAAGAATTATTAAACAAAGCTCAAAATATATAGGAAATACACCTTGAGCACTGAATGAGTATAAGGAATCATTAAACAAGCACAAATTAGCAATAACCACTGTTTTGGGAGATGAACATTACAGGTAAACTAAATAGAGATGCAGGGAAGAGTTGAAGTTAAGTCTCATAGAGGAGCAGGTGCTTGCTTTTCTTGCTCGGTGCCCCTCTCCCCATCACCTTCTTGACCCCCTTTATATCCATTCTGTAAAAGTGTATGCTCGGTGGGTAAATTCTTCTTGGCTTTCCTACCCCCTTCAACTTTCCACAAATCCCACACCCGAGTTTTTGGTGGAGGTGATGCATCTCCGATGGGTGCAACTAATCCTGGCTTGCCATCATCAATAACCTCATCAATGAGCCCATATTCCTTAGCTTCCCAAGGATTCATGAAATTATCACGATCTGTGTCAGCTTCAATCTGCAAATAACCACCCAAAATAGGAAAAAATAGAAAGCGTGAAGAAAAATGGAGAGGTAGTTGGACATTAATAAAAATGTAGAGAATAAGGGAATATGATCTGAGAGACAACCTGCTCTATAGGCTTCTCTGTGATTCTTGACAGGATTTTGTTCAGCTTAATTTTGTGATACATCATTTCTCTTATTCGTATACTCATGTCCGTCACCTGGAATTACATGCAACCTTTACATGAGACACAACAAAGAGTTTTCCCTTAAGACCACTAATGGAGGGATCAGCCTCCTCTAAACATATCAAGTGTCCTTTCTGTATCAATATTTAACCAAATAGAGCCAACGTAATTGTAAATGCAATACACATGTTCACTTGCACTTATAGAGAAAAACCAAAATTTGACCAGAATCTTGTAGCCTTGCTGTGTCAAGCAAGAATATAATCTGCCAAGGCTCCATTCTTCTGCTATGAAACTTATCTAGAAGCTAAAAATTCTTTTTTAATATTTAACCATAATAGCAGATTTTTTAATTTAAAAAATCAAACCAAACTTCTTTTTGAATACACTGTAGATTATTTCATACAAATATTTGAAAAAAACCAGTCACCAGCCCTCATTCTATACAGAAAATATTTGGCAAATTCAAAAACAAAAATCAAACTATCAACTTCAAATGTACAAATGGTAAATGCACTCTACATTGGAATGTAATCAGCTATTTAAGGCTAACACTTGAAGATCCAACAAGGTTAACCCTTATTCCAAAGAATGTATTCGAGTTTTTCACTAAACAAATAAAGCTGTTTGCTTCTTTCTATGTTTTTACAGAGGAACAGCGAAGAAAACAAAAGTGCAGACCCAATGTACACCCAAGGAAGAAAAGGAAAAATTACAATTTGGGAGAGTCTAAAATTCAGCAAACAGTTAGAATTTTCTTCCCTCCTAAAGTCTAGACCTCAGCACACTTTACATGAAAAATGAACTCTATTTAATTTATACCAATCAAGCTAAGGAGAAATCATACGAAAATCAAGAGATTTAGAAAATAAAAGGAAAAAATGCATATTTAAAAATGAAAAGAATTGTGTAAGGTGGACGTTACAACTGCCTTCAGGAACCCATACAGCCATGCCTTAAATTCTAGCTTGACAACAAACTTTTGGACCCTGAACAAAAAGAATCAAGCAAGCTGAAGGGAAATGACAATGAAGAAAAACATATCAGGATATGATTAGTTGTTCCTTCCATTTAGAGCAATAGCAGTTAAACTAAACATTGTGTCCCAAATGATTTTCTTCATTTTTTTGTATGATCCTCGCCTTAAATCAATCTACTTTTGAAATCAATATAATAAGAGGGTCTGGACCTGACACATTTTGGTACAGCGTTGTATATCTAGTAGTGCGAATCCACAGCATTGATCTTGGACCAAACTAATTTCTTGGAATGGCCTCTGACTCTCATTAACATCAAGAAAATGTGTGCAAACCATGAAGGTAACCCCAGGTAGTTTTTTTTTTTTTTGGTGTTAGGGTTTGGGGGGGGGGGGGGGGGGGGGGGGGCAGGTGGGGGAGGGGGGTGGGGTTGTAAAAGAGAGAAAAGGAATTAGGAAGCCAAACTGGATAAATAATATAATATAAAAAGAATTGTCTGGCAAATCATTTTAATTTGTAAAAGATCAGTGTCCAAATTATTATGCATTTGCTACTATTGCAAAAAGTTATGAAATGTGTAATTTCTCTTTTAATCTCACACTCATCCAAATTTCTTGGATAGCTAACATATATGTAAGGTCTGCTATGACTGGTCTCACAGCTATAATGCCAATATTGGTAGCATTTTGTTAGCACTTCAAACTGAAACAGTTAAACCAAATTAATGGTCATGGAAAAGTACAAGAAAGCCCATAACTAACATTATTGTTGGATATGCACATGTGAGTGAAGTACCCCACATTGAATAATAATGATAAAAGTGCATGGTTAATATAACATATAGGGACACCAATTGGCCCAAAAGCTTAAACCAATTTGTTTGGGCCCAACTATATCATATTAACCACTCATTCTTCTCATTAATATTCACTATGGGACTTCACTCACAAGGGTATACTCTAAAAATTATGATTGGTAGTTTATGGGGAAAGGAGAGTATAAGGATAGGATGGAGATTCTCTTTTCTCTTGTTTGGGTGTGTAGAGGAGAAAAGGGAAAACTTTTTTAATTTACTATTGTACCATTTCTTTTTCTTTTTCTTTTTTCTGAGAAGTAACAAAAAAATTTATTAAAAAAACAGAAACCAAGTACACGGGTGTACTCAAGGTGAAGTCCAATTAAACTCTCAAACTACAATGCTTGATGACGCAAGACAAGCAGAACAAAACTAAAACAATAATAAAATAAAGGGATATGACCTAAGAGTCAGCATCTAGGCCTGGCTTGGAGTGAGCACCAAGCGGGAAACCACTAGAAGTCAGCACCTAAGGTAGATCTGAAATCAGCACCAGACCAAAGAAAGACCAAACGGCCATTTTTTTATTTTTTTTATTCATCAAAATATCAATTATCTCCTCAAGGAGTACAATAGGTTGCTTATAAAGGATTGTTAAACCCTAGTTCTAATTGGCTAGGAAACCCTATTGCCTTATTACGAAAATAACATTGCTTCCAAATTAAAATATCAATAGCCTAATAAACTACTAGGACCTAAAACATAAAAAAAATAAAATAAAATAAAAAAATACAATTAACTTGCAAATATAAATAATACTAAATAAAAATCTTCTTGCGTCTCCCGCGTCTTTCTCCTCTGGTTGGAGAAAACTCAACCTCGAGTTTTAAAGCATTGAAGGATTAGGATGCCGACAAGTAACACTTGCTTCAAGTCTAGAATTACCTTAGGGAGCACAGGGAAAAGAAAAACCTTAAATTCCACCACATCAAACTCATTTGGAATAACAAAATCAATGTGTGGAATTAGTATAATCTCATCTTGAACTTTATGAACCATAGGAAACAGTGTAGTTTTAACCTCTTCGACTTCACCAAGATGTAAATCTTCAAGCACCATGAAGGGCTGATCAGAAGCACATTCAACAACTTCAACTTTCACATCATGTGCACCCTCAAGCTTGAAGTATTGTTTTAGAGTGGGTGCCATTATCTTTTCTAGCTGGGCATTAATCCTAGTGATTATTTGCTCCCCCAATTTCTACGACATAGGTGAAACATTCTGATTTTCCTTTCTTACACTAGCAAAAAGTGAACTGAGAAGATCCAAGGAAATGTCTTCACTTTCATCTATGACTAGATTCATAATTGTTTCCATGGCTGAAAGTACGGCAGGTGGATAGTTGGACCTAATTATCTTTAAGAAACTTTGAAACGTCTCAACAACCAATGCATCACACTCAAGATCCAGCATCACCAAGCATAACTTGACCTTTGCAATGGTATCAAGAATTGAAACCACCTTCTTATAAGAGCGAGTAGACACATGAGGCATATTTTCAAATGCTGCCACAACAAACTGAAATGTTTCTTTCATTTGCTCATCCTTATATGGGGCATCTGGTGCTATTATTCTTGTAATCTCAATAATGCAAGATACAACTGAAACCTTTACATCCATTTCAGCATGTCTCAAAAGTTTATTAGTGATCAATGCCTTCGCTGAGGGTAAAAGTGCATCTCACATTGATTTGGATGGTTCTTGCTTCACATATGATAACAAATTTTCAACTTTATCAAGAAGAGTGAGAAGATCATCGATGGGACTATCGAGTTACGTCTGATATGGGGTTGATGGACTGGCTATTTGTTGCAACAACGGCGGTCTTGTGATGGCTGTGGGCAACGGCTTTGGGACGACAGGGTGAGATTGACATTAACGAATTCTTGCAGTATTGTTCTGGTGAAGTGGGTTGGCAACACGGTACTCTGAGATGGCAAGGTGGAGCGGTGTTGCACTGAGACGAAGGAGGAACTCAAAGTGGCCAAGGAATAGGTTGGCGCTTCAATCATTTATTGGGATGGCAGAGTTGGCTTTCCAATGGGTGGTGGCATGTGAAGAACCTTTTAAAAGAACTTGACCAGGTTTGGCGGTGGGGTTTGTTGGTTGTTGGGTCAAAGGGCTTGGGTTGATGGGTAACCTTTTGGTGGCTTGATACATGTGAATGGTTTTTTTTTTTTTTTTTTTGTGTGATATTTTTCTGGTTCTGGATTGACGGCAATGATGCTTCAAACAAATCAATGTTTGCTCTGATACCAAAATCGACGCAGGACAAGCAAAACAAAACTGAAATAATAATAAAATAAAGGGATATGACCTAAGAGTCAGCATCTAAGCCTGACTTGGAGTGAGCACCAAGCAGGAAACCACTAGGAGTCAGAACCTAGGGTAGACCTGGAGTCAGCACCAGACCAAAGAAAAACCAAACGGCCATTTTTTTTTTTTTTTTTCATTCATCAAAATATCAATTATCTTCTCAAGGATTGCTAAACCTTAGTTCTAATTGGCTAAGAAACCCTAATTGCCTTATTATGAAAATAACATTGCTTCCAAATTAAAATATTAATAGCCTAATAAACTACTAGGACCTAAAACATTTAAAAAAAAAAAAAATACAATTGACTGGCAAACATAAATAATACTAAATAAAAATCTTCTTGCGTCTCCCGCATCATTTGATCATATCTTTTAGAGTAAAACAAGGAAAAGAATGAAAAGCAACACCCCAATCTAACAAGGCACAAAAGAAGAAGGTTTTAACATCAAGGATAGAGCATTCATATCCCTCAAAACTTCTCCAATGGAACCATAAGATGCAATATGGCACAACCTTCCAAAAGGCTATATTTTTATGCCTTCCGAAAGATCCCTGTCAAGCTGTGAACAAATCGATAACCCTCTTTGGCATAATCCATTGGAGTCCAAATAAAAAAAATAAAAAAAAACATCATTTTCCATAGCTCGCAAGCTATTGGACAATGAAGAAGAAGGTGGTCCATAGACACCCCACACCTTTTGCACATGCAACACCAATCCAATACAATAATACCTCTCTTCCGGAGATTCTCAGTGGATAAAATCTTCCCTAAAGAAACAGCCCAAGAAAAGAAGGCCACCCTGGGTGGGACCTTTGATCACACACCAATTTCCAAGGGAAAGACATGCTATTAGATGCGGATGGGAAGTGATAATAACTTCGAACCTTAAAACCCCTGCTCTTGGTAGATCTCCAATAGGGTCTATCCATCCCCTCACCCCTAATAGGTTTGGAATAAATAAGTTACATAAAAGCAACTAGAGGCTCCAGCTCCCAATCTTGGACCAGTCTAGATAATCGAACATCCCAATGGGACACTCCATTAGAGAGATGTAAAAAATCATCTATTGAGGATTCTTTATGACAACTGAATGAACTGATACTAAATAAGTCCAGGAATGCCAACTGATACTATTGTACCCTTTCTTTGATGATTTAACATTATTTTCAGTTGGAAGTATTTTTGGAATTACACATGAAAGATTTTGCTCTTCCCCTGAATCTGCTCACCTTTGGGTGATTTGGTAGGATTAAAAAGGGGCTAAATTGAAATGTCTTTTCCCTCCATATCCTCCCCTCCCCTTCATTAATATCAGAATCAGAGAATTTTTTACATCCCTTCCTTTCTCATCTCTATACTTCCAAAACTCCCCATCCAATTATGTCAGGATATAAATTTATTATAAATTGCAATTTAATAGCCCAAAAATTCAGATGAGCACTTACTTTGCCTCCAGAAGTTCCAAGTGGTTGATGGATCATCACTCTCGAATTTGGCATGCAGAACCTCTTCCCTTTTGAACCAGCAGCAAGGAGAAACGCACCCATAGATGCAGCAAGGCCCAGGCAAACAGTTGAAACATCTGCCTTACACAACTTCATCGCATCATATATACCCATGCCTACATGCATCAAATAAATAAAGTCATATAACATCATCAAATGTAGGCCAATGTGTTTATACGTTTACTGAACTCATTGAGGCTTTACCCAATTACTTGCAATGGCTACCAAAAACAAAAAATCCTTTTTTTTTTGTGTTAGCCCCATATATGTCCATTTAAGGAGGTCCATTGGGGTTCACAATTTTAATGACTGAATTGATTGTCATCCTAACAAACCCTCCTTCCAGAGGGTGTGAATTGAGGTGTCTACAGAGGGCTTGGGACTTGTTAACTGGTTAGATTAAATTTCAGGCTCCATGCATAAGCAGTCTTGAAGTTCTTGATCTGTGACTCAGAAGTTCCATAGAAGAACTTAAAGCTTGAAGATATGGCAGGAAGTAAGAACAAAAAAAATATAAGATATAAACAAAGAATAGATCAGGCAAGTCCAACATTCATTAGTTAAACTAATTGTCAAAGACATTGTCACAATCCAATGAATAACTTCAACACAGAAGACATCAACATTATCCACACTACCCCCTATCCCTATAAGTCACCATCTCTGACATATGACTGACAAATTCATACACACATATTGACCAGATGAAACTACTTTTCATAGTTGAGTTCTCTGTCAAAGACATGAAAATCTTATTAATATCTGCAAAATGATGCACTTAATCCCGTGTTAGTAGAACAGGTACATTCCATATTAGAAAGCATGCAATCGATCCATTTCTTTATACAGAAAAATAATTGACCTCTTGGGCCTTTAACAGAAACCAAACCAGTACAACAACTTTGCACTATTTCTGATCAAACTTCTTTAATTTTATCAACTTCATTCCAAACTCCCTTCAAAATTATCTTGGGTACTTCACGATGCATATCCAAACTGCCATCAGGAATTAAATTATAAAAGGAACTCAACTCCATACTTGGTCCACAATGACCCTAGGGTCAAATGGCATTTCCTAGTGTTTCCAGGAGAACCATCTAGGGTTCAAACACCCTTCCCCCAAAAATATATGAAAAATGAAAAACTGCATGCTTGGGTCCAACACCAATCCTCAAGGAATCATAAACTTTCTTGCAAAACCAACATAGCCTCAAACTTTATCATATGTTTTATAGACACACTGTTATCAACATAATGAAAAACACTTCTCCAAGTCAAAAGACAAACATGCCTGTTAGGAGTTTTTTTTTTTTTTTTTTAATGATAAATCCTGCTAGGAGAATTTAAACTGAGCCTTTGTGTCAAATCTTTATTTACTGCTCAGTATCTAGGGTTTGATATGAGTTTCTTTTTTTCTTTTTCTTTTTTTTAATCCAGCATGCCTTGGACAATGCTCATCAGTCCAAATCATTTTGAATATCGGGGGTATCTTCTCTAAAAACATACCCAAATAATGTATCTTCTCTAGAAAATTCCTTTTCAATAAAGCTTTTAGCTTGTCTTCATTAATCAAAAAGGTGGGACAATAGGGTTTTAATGAGATCCAGCCAGTATTAAATATTCGGAAGATTGCACAAATAAGCAGTCTACAACATCAAATGCCATCCTTCGACATCTCCATCACAAACTTGTACACATCTAATGCATCAACATCTTTTACAGGCTGGCCCATTTCTATAAAAACCTACAAATTCAAAGTCCTCAAACAAACCAAGAACTACCTCATAACTTTCATAACAAATTTTGGGGATATAAATATTTCAAGTGACCTATGTGTTATAAGTTTGCAAATCCAATATTCATTGATTAAGCTGTATGTGTTGTTCAGGCCAACCAAAAGGCAAATAAGATTGAACTGAATGCTGAAAAAATGGAAAACATCTCATCATGTATTCAGACAGAAAATTGATCCTACTGCAGAAGTATCTACTTGTTACTGAATATTATATGTGGAAGCGGGAATTTACATAAAGGAAATCATGGAACATGGTATATCTGATATGTACAAAACATATTTAACTGTACTGTTGTTTTCAACAAGTAGTGCAATCAAAGAGCATTCTAGTAAAGGCAGATATAGGTGATGCAGACGGAATGGCGTTTTAATAAATAATAAGAAGCGAAAGCAGAGTATGTATTCTTCCCCTTATTTGGATGCAAGGTGGGAGAGATGAAGAAGAAAGGATACTCCCCCCCCCACCCCCCCCCCCCCCCCCCCGCCCCCAGGGAAAAAAACCTTTGGCCTCTCCTTTCTTCTAAAAGCCATTTGGTTCTTAAGTTCTTAACTAAACTTTCACTCAACTTACTTGTCAATTTATTCCTTTGAGGTACTTATTACTTTTCCTTTTTTTACCCGCAGTAAATCCTTTGAAGTGTGTTCATTAAATTAGATTTTTTCAGCCATTATGTTGACAAGCCTAATTGACTAAAGCATACTGCTATTCAAGCTAGAACTCTTATTAGCAATCAACTTAAATTCAAGTTTCACTCGTCTCATACAAGATGACCAACATAGATAGCAAAGTCCACCCTATTGACAAGCATCTCATTTCTTTTATCACCAGTCAGTATTAGCTCAGATACTCATAAAATATGAAGAGACACAACAATGATAAGCATAAGGAAAAAGCACAAGATCAAACATACCAGCAGTAATAGAGCCACCAGGTGAATTAATAAACAATTTAATATCTTTCTTTGAGTCTTCAGCATCCAGAAATAAAAGCTGGCTTATGATCAAATCTGCTGTCATGTCATCCACCTGCCGCCATTCAGGGGGAAAATCTGAATATTTTAGGGTAATATTTCTTTTTCTTTTTCTTTTTTCCCCCCTAGTTTTGGGGATATGGGAAAAGAAGGGGTTAGGAATGAGAAGAAAATTTGAGTTTACAAATGTCTGAACTGCAACACATGCAATTGGAATCATTCAACATTAACAGCTACCTCAATTTTAATTAACAGGTTCCACGATTCCCAAAATTAAAACCATACACTCCCAACAGTTCATAGGAATGAACTGAATAGCTAATAACCAACAAAACCCATCTCAAAAACACAACCTTTCATTCACATAACTCAACTTCAACTACTAGCAAATGTTGCAAATCATCAAAACTCACAAAAACATATATCCAGACCCAATATTTTAAGACAATAACAACCAGCTACCCTATACAGATAAACCCACCGCCTATCTAGAATCTCACTTCCCTATATCCTCAACAAAAGCAACATAGTACCAATAACCAAAAATCAGCAAAACCCATCTCAGAAATCCTACAACTAATCCAAAACAACAAAACAAATACCAACTTTTACAATTCTAGAGAGAGAGAGAGAGAGATACCTGAGAGCCCAAGAATAAAATTCTCTGGCGGAGAAGCATGTTGGTAGTGTCAAGCTCCTCGAATCTGGGCAACCATGGAGCTGAAGTTGCAGAGTAATCTTGGAAAACATCCCAGTTGGTCGATAAGGTCTGCTTTGAAGATGAGCTTTTCAAAGCCTTGATTGTGGAAATGGGTTTTATACTTCTTTTTCTAATATTACTGATAAGACCAGTAGTGTTCTTCCTTATTATGGTCACAATTGGGAACTGTGAGTGTAGAACGCCATGGTTGAAGCACATAGAATTTGAAGGTGAGGTTGCACACGTCAAACTCAAACTCATCTCCATATTTCTCTCTCTGAGTTTGTCCCTGTTGCTTTCTTACCTTGGGATATTTGGTTCTTGAACCAGCAAAATACTTCTAGTCCTAGGCTTCAAGAACTCCTACGACGTCGTTTCCCTATTCTAAATCTGCCTTCTATTCAAATATCAGAACCAAAGGAAAGGATATATTTATTTATTTATTTACAAATCTATTTTCAGTATTTTGGAAACCAGACAAAGTTTTTTTAAAATATTTTTCTTTATTAATTTTTGTCAAAAGGAAAAACTTGAGTTCAGTGTCCATTTCTTGTGAGTTGCGTAACAACAAATCTAAAGTCACAAAAAATATTATAATATTTTTAACAATTCTTGAGATGACAAAATATGATGCGACAATAAAAATGATACCAATGATAGTTTCAATGAAAGTTAATTACACTCTAAGAGCATTTATATTGGTCCATGTATGATAGAAAAATAATGTTAAACTTACACAGTTTTGCCTAAAAATTACCCATATTAGTTCGCGTATAATTGAGTAAATTTATAAGTTTACTACGGTGTCAATGTAAATTTACACTGACACTATTCATTTTGTATTTAGTTGTTCATTCTTTATTTATGTATCTCGAGAACGAAGGAGAAGAGTAAATGAAGATTGTTGTGTGTGAAGAAAATGAAACAATTTAAAAATCAAGAAAAATTAATATTTTAATGTAATGTTGTGTAAAATAGAAAATTGGATGTGAGATGTTTTGAAAAGTGAGTATGTAAAAAAAAAAAAAAAGTGGTTCTTATGCTAAAATAGACAAAAAAAAAAAAAAATTTTGCACAAATTAATACAAATACATCTCAACAAGTTGCAAAAAAGTTATAAAATTTGTTGTGGTGACCCAAAAGCCTAAAGGATCGGTGCCCTTATGACATATTTGTTAATGGATCAATTTATGAAAGTTTTAATAGCACTTCCATGAGATATATAAAAAAACTATAAAATAATAATAATAATAATAATAAAGTTATTTACTTCTTTTTTTTCTCATAAAAAGTTTCTAAAAATAACCAATACCATTAAGGCATCCATTGACCCTTCTCAAAGTCAAAAGATCGGCCAAAATGGCCAAATGGCCATAAAATCCTAACTATATAGTTACTAGTTCTAGTTTTCAAACTATATTTTTTACTAGCAATTCGAGTCTAAGAAACTCGATTTAGGGTCTATAAATCGAGTTTTTGGGACTCAATTTTTATGGGTTGTTCACGTCTGATGTGGCACTTGTTTCACGTGGCATCTACATGGAAATCGAGTCTCTAAGACTTGATTTACAACTAAAATAAAAACCAAACAAAACCGCAACAACAACAGCAAAAGAAAACCACAACAACAGAAAATATGTGTTCATCAGAGAAAAAAAAAAAAAAAACCAGAAACAGAAACAATGGTCGCGCGCGGCGGCCTAGGTCGCGCTGTGGCCTGGTCTTGCTTGAGCTGCATCTGTATTTCTTCTTCTTCTCTTTCTTTTTTTTCTTTCTTTCCGCATTTTTTTTGCTGTTTCTACATTTTGGGTCATTAATAATAATTATTTTTGGGTTAGAAATCAAGTCTTAGAGACTCAGTTTCCATGTAGGAAAGACTACCACGTCAAACGTGAACAACCCATAAAAATCAAGTCTCAAAAACTCGATTTATGGACCCTAAATCGAGTCTCTTAGACTCGAATTGCTAGTAAAAAATATAGTTTGGAAACTAGAACTACTAACTATATAGTTAAGATTTTATGGCCATTTGGCCATTTTGGCCCAAAAGATCTCTTTTAAGTGGGGTGAGGTGAAAGTGAACTAAATCTTGACTAAGTTCCAAATTGTTTGTGTAGGGGTGGTCTTGAACTCTAGTAAAAAGCCTTTTAAAACCTTAAGAGTAAAAAATAAAAAATAAAAAATAAAAAGAAATTCATTAAAAAAAAAAAACCTTATTAGTATCTTGATGTAAATCATGTAATGATGATAACAAGCAATTATTACATTAGATTTTAGAAACTATGGGTTTTTTTTTTTGGGAGAAACGTAAGCGATATTTCATTGATCAAGAAAAGGGACAATTGGAAAATTATGGTGATCATTAAAAAAAAAATGTCCATTTTTTTTTCTTTTCTTTTTCAGTAGTATAATACTAAGTTATTAGGCAAGAAGGGTTTTCTTTTTTATTTTTTATACCAGATAAACATACATTAATCATAAAAGAATAACAAATAGGCCAGCTGGCTTATATAGAGTTCGGATTTAGTTTGCAAAAGTGAAAAAGAAAACTAGTAGTCCTAGCAGCAAGTTCTAGCACATGTGAAATCACTATCTTAGGTACAAAAATTACATGTGTGATCATTCCCTATTGCTGCAACTGAAATAGGTCCGAAGTGAGGGTTTGTTCCTGCCATGATGGTGTTCTTGAGTAGCCACAAATCTGAACAAGTCTTCTGTTGTTTCTCATTGTTAGAACTCTGCTGAATCCTAGCTCTTTAGCCTTTAGAATTGCCTCCACCAAAGCTTCCTAGATTGCAAGATATTAGTTCGCCTCCCACTGTTAGCTCCTCCTGTGAACAGAATATTCCCATCTAGCTTAACGGCTTCAAAGGCATAGCCACATCTCTTGGATTTTCTAAACCTATATGCTGCCACTCTGATAAGTATCTGCCAGTTCTGGTTAGTGACAAGTTGTGAAGGCTTCTATCTAGTGTTGTTTTCCCGCACTTGATTTTGTTGAAAAGCTTCCTGGTACCTGCAAATGAGAGATTGAGAAGTGAGAACAACCTCTATTGGATTAGGCACCTTTCCTTGATGAAGGACCATATTTCTATGATTCCATATTGACCAAAGGATGGTGAATAGAGATTGCAAGAAATTCATTATGTTTTGCTCCAAGTTTTTGCTTGTGATGATGCAATTTGAAATCCATTGCTTTGCTATGCTGTGATTTAAGTCAGAGGTTCTAATCTCAAGAATAAAACCATGCCAAACAGCTCTTGCAAAAGGGCATTATATGAAAAGATGAGTTATGGTTTTCTCCTCTTCATCACACATGAGGCATTTGTTAGCAGTTAGAATACCTCTTCTATTGAGGCTTGCAAAGACAGGAAGACTATCATGCAGTATTTTCCAAGATGAAGATAAGAATTTTCAAAGGTAGCTTAACTTTCCAAATCAACTTCCAAACAACTTGAGGTACACCAAAAGGGCTCTAGTTTGTCCTGTTTGTGTGGCTCTGATTTTGTTGGATCAGAGAGTAGGCTTATCAACTTTATATTCTCCTGAGTTAGAATACTTCCATAGGAGCTTATCAACAATGCCATCAGTTCTAGGGATTGGAATTTGCAAGATATTCTTACAAATGGGATATTGGTATAGTTTTTTTGACCATATCACATTTCTAGGATTTTGTATTAGTCTCGATGAGGTCAACCACAATACCATCAAGAAGATTATTCTCACTTAGGAAATGGTTCGAACAATGAAACCAATCTAGATGAGTGAGGGGGATTTGATGACCAGTACCTACCAATTAGTGACCCTGTTGTAAGGAGGCAAACTGTGGTATTGTAATATTTTTCCAAATCCATGAGTGATGTGATTTTGGTTTATAGTCTTGCAAATGAGATCTAGGAAAGTATTTGGCTTTGAAAGTCCTAGCCAACAAGGAATTTGGATTATTCTAGATTCTCCAAATTTGCTTAGAAATCATAGCTTGATTAATAAGACTAAGTTTTTTATATCCAAGACCACCCATACTCTTTGGTTGGCATATTGTATCCCACTTGACCAAATGTAATTTCCTAACTCCAGGATCATGCCCCCACCAAAAGGCTCTAATGATAGCATCCAACTTGTTGCAAACAGTCTCAGGCACTCTAAAGTAAGAGAAGGTATAGAGAGGCATGGACTATAGAACTGAAGAAATGAGTGTAGTTCTACCTGCTTGGGACAAAATTTTGGCTTTCCAACCTTGAAGTTTTGTCTATTGTGAAAGGTGTGTGAAAGAGAAACCACTTCTTCCTTTAAGTTTTGTCTACCTTTAATTTTCTTATGACTTTTTGCTTCGCTAAGTGCTATAGAGAGAATGTTAGCACAAAATAAGAATAGATAAGCGGAGATAGGATCACACTGTCCAATATCTCTAGACGGGCAAAAAGGCTGTGTAGGACTACTATTGAGAAGCAAAGTGTATTGAACAGAAGTAACACATTCCATAATCCAATTCACCCAGGTATTACTAAAGTTCATAGAGAGTAGGACAACCTTAAGAAAATTCCAATTAACTCTATCATAAGCTTTACACATACTAATTTTCAAGGCTCCATAATCTTCCTTCCTTCCTTTCTTTTTCCTCAGGGTATCAAAGATTTCATGAGTTAATAGGATATTATCAGTGATGTTCCTGCCTTGTATAAAAGCATTCTGGAAAGGTGAAATGAGTTTATATATGAAGGGTTTTAATCTAGACACCAGAATTTTGGAAATGATTTTGTAGGTGACATTGCAAAGGTTATAGGTCTAAATTGGGATACATCCTCAGGAATATTGACTTTAGGTATAAGAGTAAGAAATGTTTGATTTAGGGATTTGAGGAGGGAGCTTGAATGAAAAAAGGCATGCACAGAGTTGAGAATGTCTTGCTTCACTATGCTCCAATACTCCTCGTAAAAGAAAGTTGGAATCCCATTTGGACCAGGCGCCTTATATGGACCCAATTGATAAACTGCCTTTTCAATTTCTACATCTGTTACTGGACTATCAAGATAGGATTACTGATGTTGATCAATTTTAGGGATATGTAGAGTTGCTAGTTCCTCCAGCAAGGTTTGAATGGATTTTGTGTCTACTTCAACATATTGGTTTCTAAAGTGCTCCACTAAAGTGCTCTCAATTACCTTTAAGTCTTCAATTGTATTTCCATCAACTGTTTTGAGATGTAATATTCTACTTTGGGCTCTTCTCTGTTTCACCACTGTTTGGACGTACTTGGTGTTTTTGTCACCTTGTACAATCCAATCACTTCTAGCTTTTTGAGCCCGCATGATTTTTTCCCTAATCATCAAATTCTCTAACTCCTCTCTAAGTTCTCTTTCTCTTCTCACATCTGCTATAGTCTGAATGGAATTCTAAATCTCTTGGAGCATCTGTTGTTTGTTCTTAATTTCCTTTTCCACCTTTCCAAAAACTCTTTTGTTCCACTCAATGAATTGCTTCTTCACATTAAGGATCTTATGCTGTAATTTGAAAGAACAAGAACCTTGTGTGTGAACATTCCAAGCACTTTGAACCATATCCTTGCAATCTGTATGAGTAAGCCACATTCTCTCAAATCTAAAGGGTTTCCTTCTAAAAGGTTGCTACATTTCAAAGTCCAAGGTAATGGACCCGTGATCAAACCTTAAAATAGGCTGATTGCGAAGAGCATACTAAGGATATGAGTTTATCCATTCTACAAAGGCAAACGTTCTATCTAGTCTCTCCATAACAAAAGCTTCATCCTCCCTTCTATTCATCCAAGTAAATTTTTGGCCCTTGGCCTCAAGCTCACTGAGCTCTAGCTTATGGCAAGAATGGTTAAATTGGAGAGCAACATGACTAATTTTAAAGGTCTAGATAAAAACAAGAGACACCCTTTAGATATCCATTTTTCCTGAGATGGAGTTAGGCATTGTCTTTAGTGGTGAAAAGGAAATTTTTATTCAAGAGAGAACAACATTATTGCAGGAGGGATGCCTCAATCTACTTTATGGTGTTAGGCATTATTGTATATCTATAAAATTGGCTTTTAATTTGATTGGTTCTTGTGAGAGATCGTGCCTCCAACCCAAACCTTTCAAACAAAAGTGTTTGGCATGACACACGTGAATGGGTGAAGTCATGTTGGTTCCTATCAAGAGTGGAGATTCTACTGATGTTATCATCCTTCCTAGGTCAAGGATTTTACAATGGAGTCGCCAATTATTTTAATAGAGAAAATAAGAAACTAAAGTTAAAAAAATTACACCACTTTTATTGATGAATTAATAACATACATCTCTTGATAATAACTAGAAAATTACATGGCTTTAGTCCTAGATACAATCTAAAACAAAAGTGCATAGTTTTGTTTCCTAGTTACAATCAATAAATTAAATAGTATAAGAAAAGCATAATCTACTAGCCCTTGATTTAAGTTCAGAGACTAGGTTACAAGATTGGAAAGGTGTTAGACTTCTAACTTGCCTGATGAAACCAATCTTCTAGACTTTGGTGGCCAATGATCATATCATTTCATTCAACAATTTATATCATCCAAGACCGTGTGATTGAAAAGTAATACATTCAAGAGCATGATGAAACCCTATTCTAGGCATGCAAAGAATTGAAAGACATGGTGAATATATGTGTTTTGTGTTATAAACCCTAATCTAAGAACATTTGGACATGGTATTTGAATTGGAAAACCTTAGAACATGTGAAACTAAGACATAATCTAGATTTAATATGCTAGCAACCAATAAAGACCTAAAACTAAAACATACTTGAATCTAAATAACTAAGGCATAATTAAAATAAAATATTTAGGAATTTTACCTACATGCATAAGCATTCCTGAGCACTCCAAGCAAGAAAGCTTCTTTAGTGGTGGATTCATGAATAAGAAGTTTGTAGCTTGGGATTGGAGAACCAACTATCTCTTCTAGTGAATTGAGACTAGGAGGACCAAGATATCAAAGGCACCATTTGACTACTAACTTTAAAGAATAGGGAAAGAGGGAAAGAGAGAGAAATTTCAGGGTTTTCTCTAAAATTTGGGGTGCTTTGAACTGATATTAGAAAGGAGTATTTATACTAAGAGTGGGGTTAGGGATGAGTCCCTAGGCAATATAGGACTAGGGGAAATTCTGATTTTCTGAAGAGAAAACGTAAGGATCAAAGTCAAATTGAGTATGGAGCAAGCCGAACTGTAAAGGGGAAGAATCTAGGAGATTTGGTCCAAGTGTCAATTAGCACTTAGTCTAGATCCTTCCAAGATCTTTTCCTTTTTAGATCACTTCCTTTTTGTTTTCAATTGCAATATGATTTCTTCTGAAATTTGACTTCTTTTTCGAAATTCTTTGGTCCTTAAGCTTGGTAAATTAATTTCAAATAAATCAAATTATTTATTTATTTAATCAATTTTTAGAAATTTTGCAACGATTCAAAAAAAAAAAAAAATTTGTCTCCAAATTAAATTGGTTGCATGCAACCTTACCATAAACTATATCCTAAACCAATAACATTATAACACATTACTTAATTAAAACTGGACTAAAAATAGACCAATTAGAATTAAGAGATCATAATCAAGTATGGTTGGAACCTAATCTATGTAAGTGCATTTTACCATTAAAACTTGTTTCTTTGATATCTTTCAATATGGTTGTCTGATTAAGGCTCATGAACTGTTGTTTTGATTGTTACAACTTCAAAAGTTATATCATGCAATGAAATTAGAAATCAAGTGGTCAAATATGTTAGGGTCATATTTTTTATGTAATTGGCTAATCCTTTGACAAAACGCAGTTTATTTGTAATTGGGTAGATTTAAGATGGGTTTAATATATCAAGAAGTATGTTGATCAAACATATCAAGCGTTATCTTTAAAGTCATGAAGATTGATCTAAAAAACAAGCGAAGAAAAGCTGTTTCATTAAGTCTCGACAGAAGTTCGACAGATACCTGCTATCAAGGTTAAATGAAGAACCTCGACACTAGCTCGACACAAGTTCAATCTATCAAGAATTACGATTTTAGAATTTCTAGATCTGCCCATGCTGTTTTATTTTATTGGGGTTTCTTTTCTCACAACCCTAGTCATATATAAGGCAAATTTTAAAAGCCGTCATACATGGATACAGAGACCCATAACTCATATACTTTGTGTGAAGCTATTGCGTTTGTACGCCTTAGGGTTTTGTAACCAAATGCTTCTTGATTTTCATATTCTATGAAGTGAAGAATTTTGCAGCCAACACCAATCATTCAAGTTGATAGAATTAGTCACGTACTGGGATCCGTGCAAGGAGTTAGTCTTAGATTAGAGATTTGTGCAACAAAGGAAAGAAGGCTGCTACAAGATTAAGTCCAATTGAGTATTGGAGCAAATGTTCAACTGTAGATTAGTATTTTAGGATAGGCCAGGGCAATGGTAAGATTCCTCATACTTGTAACCGCTTGATTATTGATTAGTGGACTATTGGGAGTGGTGACCTTAAATTCACCTGATGGGGTTTTTTCCTTGCAAAAGGTTTTCCCCATTTGTTAACAAATTATCGTGTCAATTTAATTTCCACTACATTTAGTTTATTTGGTGATTTGTTGGTGTCGCCATGATTTGGATGTAATTTGACCTAATTAATCAACTTGGATAATTGAATTAATTAACTGGGGTCAAGCTATTTTAACCCAACAAAATATTATAGTTCTTCCATGTGATGCAATATGAAATGAGTACATGGTGCAATGAAAGTGACGTTAAATGGGAGTTGTAAAATGGGGTGTCTATAGTTCTCCAATTTTATTATTTAATTTTTTGATAGTTGTTGGAGGGGGAAAACACATGGAAGTGTCAACAACTTGAGTTACAAGGCTCTTGGCTCAATTGGCCTGGGCTCAAGTGGTTAAACTCAAAGAAAATTTATCTATATATACTATAAAACTGAAGCCTCTGACTTATGGTTGACCTCATAGTATGTTGTTACGTCAGCTTTTCTATTCTCACAATTTTCCATGTAATTCTTTTTTTTTTTTAAAGGAAAATTTATTTGTTTGACTTCAACCTAATAGCTTTAGAAAAACCTCAATATATTTGGCAGACCTCATGCAAAAACTCCCTCCCCAATTTTCTTCTCTCTCTTTCCCACCCATGACATAGCTACACTATTAGTCATTGTCGTCACTATTAGCCACCATAGCCATCAAGTTTTTATCTTTCCCACACTCTCTTTCCAAATATTGTTTTAATGTTCATTTACTTTGCTCAACAACATTTATTTGTCAAAATTATAGCTTGCTGCTAATTGTTTATCAATGGATTGCCTACAATGTGTTTGATTATAGTTGTTAGTTTTGATTGTTCATTAATGGATTGTCTACAATGCATTTTATTATAGTTGTCAATAACGTTCACACTGCTCTGTTTCAAAATAAATCCTCTTGAAGCAACTAAGATTTAGAAGATGGGAAACTTCAGGTCTAAGGATGGGCTTTCAAGTTAGTCAAAGGTGATTATTGGTGGATGAAGGTACTACTATTGATAATGCCTCTTCCTACATTTAGATTGATGTTCCATTCCTCAATATATTTGTCTCTTTCAATATATGTTGTCAATGTTGATCTCAAGGTTAACATTAGCTGTGGTTTTTGAAATAAAATCTTTGTAAGACATTTAGTTGGTATTTGCAGGCCATCTTGACATTTGTCTAGTATTTAGATTAAAGGCAATTTTTAATTTCTATATTACTATATTACTATATACGCATTGTTGTTCTTGTGCTACCCTATCATGGTTTATGAGAGAATTGATGATTGGCTGGCATCTAGTAAAGGCTGATGGGCATCATCTATTTTTATGTACCTTGGTAAAATTATTGATTAAACTAATTAGAAACTTCCCAAAAACTTAGCACCAAAAGCCGAGAAATCAGTGCCTTTTCACAGAAACCTATTGAACTTGCTCTCAATTTGCTTGATTATCTTTGTTGGTAGAACAAACATGCTAGTCCAATAGACATGAATACCAAACAACAATACAACCGATATTGGATGTTTGGATTAGTTGAAGTCTACCATCAAATGACAACATTTACTATCCATGAATTGATTCTCACCAAAATCTTATCAGTTATAGGGCTGCAATCTTATCACCTATAGCTTCAAACAATTTGATAAACTGTATTTGGTTTGTTATCCATTTATGCTATTTAAGTTTTCTATATTGCTATTTCAAACTTTTATTAAGTTATAGGAAAGGTTAATTTTAGAGATACCTCAAGCCAAATAGCAACAAAATTTGCATTTGGAAGGTTTAATTGTTTTCTCTCTCTCCATGAGATATAAACATTTTTATGCATATTTGTTTCTTTATGACACAAGTTTTTATGCTCTAAGGTAGAGGAAAATTATTTACTTTCTATAATGTTAATTTATGGATTTTTATTTTTATTTTCCTTAAATCGATGGTTATGTTGTAGTGCTTAACCAAATTATTTTACCAATGGAAAATTATGACTATATATGTTTTCTATGTTGGTGTTTCTGCTTTGCTTGAACTTGTAAGAAATGATAATTTCAGAGATATCTTGAGGCTTGACTGCTAAAGCCATGGGTTTGCATCTAAAAGGTATAATTTTTTCTTTTTTTCTCCTTGGGATCTAAACATTTTTATTTATATTGATTCTTTTTTACAAGTTTATGGTATAGGTTCTTATGTTTTAAGATAAAAGAAAGTAATCAAAGTAATTTTTAAGTGGCATTGTGAGATGTAGTTAAGGTATTTGGGTTAGAATTGGTTTAAGTGACCAAATAGTGGTCACCTTAGTATAAATTTTTAGCAAAAAAAAAAAAAAAAAGTATTTTGCATATGCATAATAAATTAGAAAATTAGTTAAGTTGCTATTATTTATACAAGAAAATAATTTCATTTTAATATATATATATATATATATATATGAACTTTTTAAGTTTAATGTTACATACAACTTCATCACTACCAAAGCCCCCAATTCCTTAAAGTCTACAACAATTTCTATTCATATGAATTAAATATTCTATACACTATCTACAAAAGAAAGTTTAAGCCCATGAATGATAGATCATCATTTCTTAAGCATTCATTTATAAATGTCAAAACTTGAAAACGGTATAACAATGTATAAATTATTAAGTAATCAAATTTATACAACCAAAATAAACCAACTCCATTTCTTATGAACTTTTTTTTTTTCAATGGCAGATTATTATTTTCTTTATTGTCTCAATGCTATGAACTTTGTCCCCCCCCCCCCCCCCCGGGTTTCTTTTAATGGCAAATTATTATTATTATTAGTGTCTTAATACTATGAACTTTGGTTTTTCCCCTTTGTTTCTTAATTACTTTCAAAGTTTTAGAAGAGATGCTTTAATCAAATGTGTTTGATTGGGTTTTAAAATTTTTTGTAGATTAGCTTTGACTTTGGGAATTTTTTTCCCTATTTCAAACCAGTGCCATTTGGGTTCTAAATTTTTCTTCTTGTATATCACTTCCTTTTCCTGGAGCAAGAGATTTTGATCGGTGAGTTATATATATCTATATATAAAAATATATGTGAATTCTATTGACAGAATTGGAAAGCCTTATATTACTAAGAATAATATCCTCCTAACATGCCTAATATAGCATTTTTCTTTTTATTCTTTCAATTATTATAAAAATGTATGGAATGCAGGCTATTTAAAAAGAGAATTTGCAATTTTCCTTATGTGACAAAAAGCTTTTAGTTCCGCTTTTGAATATTTTATTTCTTTTGCATGCAATGATTGATGCTCAGTTGAATTGTAATTCTATTTAGAGTTTTATGCATTAATTTTGTTTCAGATTTGTTCACTTTATTGAATTAACATCATCTTATATTGATGTTGTTTGATGCTGTGCAATATTAGAAGATATCAAAATCCAAGAAAGTCTACGATCTTTTTTATTTTGGGCTACTACATAGTAAGAGCAAATAACTACGAAAGACAAAACCTACACTTATTATGCATTTTAATGAGCATGAGCTTTGTGCGTTGAATTTGACCTTTTAAAGAGAAAGATGCTATAGCTATAAGATGAAATTATAAGATGTTATTAGCTTAATTATAAGACCTAAAGTGATTTAGGTTTCTTAGATTTTGTGTAAATTTGATTTTTACTTGAAATCACTTTTGAAAACTTTCTTACTTAAAACTGTTAACGTGCAGATTCAAAGAAAAGATATAAGATTCTAGAAGAAGAATGCTTGGGTCAAGATTGTCATAGCATTGAGCCAACTGTGGTAGTTATTGCTATTGGCATATGTGTAAATTAAATGCCTAAAATAAAGATAGATGTGGCAATAATGTTTATTGAAATTCTTGATAGTGTATGATTTGCAAAATAAATTAGAGTGAAAAGTGGATTTGTGTAGTGAGGCTGTTGTATGTTTTTTTTTTTGTTACAAAATTGAATTTGAATTTTGACTTTGAGCCAAGTAAACATACAAAGGTTGCAATCCTCTTTGCAAATAGTTTCCCCATTGTCTTTAATGTTGCTTTAGTTTCCAACATTGCACCTTTTTTTTAGGTAGGCATATCAGTCTCTCATTTATTATTTTAGCCTTTTCTTTTAACTTTTAACATAACATTACACTTTTTTTTTCTTTCTCAATCTCTTCTTTTGTCTTAGTGGGCAAATCAATCTCTGACTAATTCTTTTAGTTTTAAACGAAGTCTCTGAACCTCCCACAATTTTCCATGTCAACACAATATTTAAAAAAAAAAAAAAAACTTTTCACGCAACATAAAACTTTTCTAAAACCCGATAAATGCAAAACCCAATCTCTGCCTTCTCATTCCTCAATCAAAACCCACCATACCCACAAACCAACGAGATCACCTTCCTCAAACCCTATTTCTCCAGTTCCCCTTCTCCTTTCCCGTTTCACCCACAACCACCACAACTCAGTAGGCAGCACTACCACCACCACCCACAACAATCGCAACACACAAACCATCATAATCAGACCATATCAAACCCACAACCCAAAAGCAAGAAACGATTCTGAAGATCTGCGATTGCCCAAAGTTAAAGTCATTGCTGAACTTCATTCCTATAACTCCATTACAAAAATTTGACATCTGTGGGAGTCTGATTCTAGATGAACGCTGCAAATCATTTGCCCGTTGGGGAGACGATATGGAATGTTGGGTTTGGTTTTTAATTGTGTTATTAATCTTGCTTTGCATTGCTTTAAATTTTCAGATCCCACGCCCTTCTTTTCCCAGCCTCTTTGTTCATCAAGTTCCAAAATCAACCAAAGCCTCAACTTTGAACACACCCATTTGCAATTTTCTTTGAAGATTGTCACCGCCCCTCCAACCAAATTAGTGGAGGCAAATTTTGTGGTAATTTTTTTTTTTTTTTTTAATTTATGTTTCTAGGCACAACCCAATTGAATACTAATTGTTTTCCTAGCCCCATCATGTTTTGTATTCCAATCACGCTTAAATTTAGAAATAGTTTTGTATTGTAAATATCATTTTATAATATTTATTTAGGGATGTACAGCCAACCCACCAAAAACGACTTAACCCAACCCAACCCACCAGGTTGGGTCAGTTTTTAGGGCTTGGTGGGTTGTGTTGGGTTACGAAATTTTTTTTGATAGCGGGTCAAGTTGGGTTTAGGTCATAAAATTCCAAACCTACCAAACTCAACCCGACCCACCCATATATGTAATATATATAATATATTATATAAATAATAAATTTTTAAAAATAACTAGCTCTTTTTATCCTATATAAAAGTCAATTAGTTCACATAAACCCTAGTAAATTATTATTGTTGTTTAGTCATTAGTGTTATTTGCCTTTAAGGAGTTACATTGATACTAATCTTTGGGTTTTTTTAATATATTTATATTTACATTTTTTTCCTACTCAATTTAATAATAATAATAATAATAATAAATTTGTTCAACCCGACCCATGTGGGTTGGGTTGGGTTGAAGTTTTTTGACCCATCATAGTGGGTTGGGTCAAAAAATCTCTTTAACCCGACCCATGCACACCCAATTTATTGGCTATTCTTGGCTTTGTATTATTGAAATTTTTTGTTGTTGTTGTTATTATTGGCTATTGTTGTTGTGTCGTGTGAGAACTGAGTATTCTTTTCTATGATTATGTATATTATGGTTGCTTTGTTGAGTATTCACATGGTAAATCTAGATTACAAGAACTATATTCTTATTTTAAAATTTTTGTAATTTAGGACTTTTGATTTATATAAGTTATTATTATTTAAAAACTTTCATCAATTATTAATAATACTATTTGGTTGAATGATGAGAAAAAGCAGAGCATGATAGAAGATATCTACAACACCAAGAAACAGAAAAGGCGGAGCAATAATTGAAAGGGTTTTTTGGCATTGGTTTGATAGTCTCCCTTAAGTATCTAGGGCTCTTTGATGGTGAGCATGCCTAGACTGGAGGATTTTGTGTTGATAAAGGAATTGGGGTTAGGGTATGTTGGCAGACCTATGAGTTTTAGTTTTTTTTTTTTTTTTTTTTAAATGGTTTTTGCTTTGTTTCTTAGGTTTAGATGGTTTATCCTTGATCACTATTAAAATCTGTAGTTGAAGCTTGAATGTTGTAGTGTAGTCATTTGACAAATGCAAATTAATTGTTGTTTAATTTTGTTGCTTTAAAAAGGTGTTAAAATCTGTTGAATAAGTATTAATGATCATTGCAATAGAATACTTGCTTTCTAAATCTAAATCAAACGACTAGAAGATTGTGCTTTATGTTAATTTGGGATTTTCATTTGAATAAAGCAAATTGATTTATAAGGCAAGCAGTGTTATGGTCAAGGGTGAAAGTTTTTAATTTAAATACTGTCTTGCCTTTTGGATCCTTAGGGCATATTTTGATATGATTAGGCAAGGTCACTGTGCAGAATCCATTGTGCCATTTATAGTACAAAATATTTACATTTTGTACTCTATGCAAATTGAGTGCAATTGATTTATGTGTAGAAACTGAGGGCAACTGAACCAAAGTACAATAAAGAGGTTGTGGTATTGATGAATATCTACCAAATTTGAAAGTCATTGAAGGTAGTCCCTTTCTCTATCTCTCTTGCCTTTATTTTTCTTCTATAAACTGTATATGGAGGTTGCCTTGGACCTAGCCAATGCACCACTCAAAAACTATGAGAAGCTGTCTAAAATGTAGAGAAACCAAAAAACTCTTCCATTTTTCCTTGTTGTTCTATCTTTTAGGTTTTAAGTAGTTATTGAGGAGAGATACAACTTGATTGTTTACTATTTAATAGTGCTTTCTTATTTTATTTATTTATTTTTAATTGGTTCGGTTGTGTGGATTGCAAATTGTCAAAATTGAACAATAATCAGCATTATTTTGGAACATGGGATGCTTTTTTCACTATAGTGAGGAAGGTCAATTTACTTGCTATGGTATTGTGCCTTTTGTTTTTAGTATCTCAATGCATTATTTTTGATACCTTTCAAAAACTAGGTAGGATTAGGATCTCCATGGAATGTTCTCACAACCCCCCAATTTTTATTAGGTAAATCAATTAATTGACAAGAGGTTTATGTGTGGATTTCCATGTAGAAATCAGATGGTTACAAGGATATTAGAGAGATTGCAGAGAAATGAATTCAACTACTTAGTTCTCTCTATTTCTTAGTCACAGCTATGAATGCAATGGACACATTTAGTTGATAAAAATTAATTTTACAAATTAGTTAGCTAGAAATATGAGGTATCATAATTGCAAACCGTTCATAAAATCCTTAACATAAATAGAGGAATTGTTTTAGAGTGATTTGTAGGTAGATTTTGATACATCAGAAACATAAAGTCAAATTTCCATTTTCTATGTTGGGTATGATTTGGTGCACATCAATCAATCATTAGATTCATGCTTTGTTCATAATTTTTAATTTTTTTTTTTTTTAATATCATGTTATCAAATTTGTCCAAGATGTGGAAGGAGTTGAACTATGTGGGACCCTAAAAAATGTTGATAACTTACCAGCATGTTAGTAGAGTCCAATTTAGTTCTTTCTCTTCTATTTAAAAAAAAAAAAAAGTAATTGAGGAATTATTCACTAATGGGACATGTTCTATGGATGACTTGGAGATGGGAAATAACACAAAAGTAAGAGCAAAGAATACTCAACTAAGCTAGAAGTTTTTTAAGTAGTTTTTGAGTTTCTCATTTGCTTTACTGTTTTTCTTGGCTGCTAATGTAAGTTTAGACTAAAATAATGAAAATTAGTTTATAAGAGATAGGGGAACTTTCCAAGTTATTTTTTTCATCTGTCAAGGATACCACCTTCTTTGAAGTTGTGCTGTAGTTCATCTGATTAGATCATGCTATGAAGAATTAGATAATTGTAACATTTATACATGCATAATCTACAGAAAGAAAAAACTACAAGTTTACAACATAAAGGGAAGTTAAAGGATTTGTAATGTAAATGCACAAATCCATAAGATAGTTGGAGAGGACTAGATAATCTACTAATGGTTTCTTTGCTATATTACATGGAGATTCATGTTGAGATCAAGTACTTTTAATGATATTTTTGTGCAAGAAATTATTTGTAATTAAAAAGACTTATGTGCAAAGTAGCAGTATGATATAAATGTTTTGGTTTATAGACTCATCACATTTACTTGCTGATGCTGCTATGTTAGTGAATGCTTCAAGAACATCACAGTGAAAGAGCTTGCTAGATCCTTTTTTCTCTTAAAATAGTCCCTTGAGTCCTTTAGTTCTTTGTTGTTGTTTCTGTTTTCTGTTGTTACCACTATTCATCAACATGAACATTTTATACAGTAATTTCTCCCTTACTAGTTTTGTTATTAAGGCTTAAAAGGTGTTGGAAGTTTTGGTGGGGACTAAATGTTATGTGGAAAAAGATCAGTTGGACCTATTATGATACTACAATGTGCATGTTATTAGGGAAACAGTCTATATGTGATTTTTTATTTGGAGAACATGAGGATTTAGCTGTCTTTTATCTTTTTCCTTTTGATAAAGATAGTGGGTTTGGATGCATGGCTTACAAAGATAGTATTTTGACATTAAGCATAGTTCAAGTTTGGTTTGGATTGTGTTTGTTAGCCAAATGCTAATGGACTAGGAAAGCTAAGGTATAAAATATATTAATATGTAGGCTAATTTTTTTTAACTTCAATAGTTTTATATATATATATATATATATATATATAGAATAAATCAAATTGTTCTTATGCAAAGTAATTTAGAGGATATTATTAGCTTCAAGGCTCTTTATTGTATGCATTTTCTTATGAGACATTTTGGCTTTGTCTTTATATTCAATATTGAAGTTAAGGTAGTTAGATGTATAGTTTAGTGATCTAGGGAGGTAGATAAAAATTGTGAGTGAGTAAGATAGTTGGCAGATTCTTTCAAACTTTGTGCTTTCAATTGGAGTGACTAATTGGTTGCTATACGTAGAGCTCAACTTGGACATTGATGTTGAAATATGTTTGAGGAATTTCATCTTATTTTAGTTTTTTATGTCACTCTTTTTTTAGATAATGATTCAAAATAGTTGTTTCTTCAAGTAATTTCTATTTGAAACCGAGGTAAACTACATATAGTTTCGATAATGTTTTATAGAAAGAGAATGATTGAAACTTTACTTTTAATTTTACTATAGAGCTATATTCCATTTGCAATGAGATGTTGACTCCAATTCGATTGATGATTTACAAAAGTTCCCTATCTATACCTGTTATCAATAAGTTATTTATGAAATGTTTTCCACATTTTCATTTGACCCTTTGACAATAGATTAATAGTTTTGTACGTGAGCTGTGATGCCACTTAAGTTGATTACTTGATGAACAAATTAGTCTCTTATTGGTTCTTTTATTTATTTTTTTAATTTTTTTTTTCCATGTGGTTGATTAATTATCTTTTTATTTAACTAGCCCATGCATTGCACGGGTTAGTGACTAGTTAGGTATAATAAGAAGCATATATACACATAATTCAATTAAGTATTTACAAGGATTAGAAACTGTTGGTGTAAAAATTATAATTGACCATGGAGAGAAAAACCCACATTATGTCAAAGGTCATAAAAGTTAGTCCCAAGGTGATCTACACGATTATATAGAGTTGAGTGAGTCACCAGCACTGCTTTCACTATCTCTACTGCCGCTACTACACTCACTCTCACTCTCACTCTCACTTCCACTTTCACTCTCGCTACTTTCACTCTCACTGCTACTGCTTGCACTTGAAGTCTGCTCCTTTCTTGCCTCAGCATTCACCAAAGATCTAAGAGCTTCTGCGGCATTGGAGCCTTTGTCCGTTTCATCATCAGTGACATCTACTTCAGCAATCTCATCATCAATTTCAACTGGATGTGTTAAATTAACATCAATAGCCGAGTCGAATTTCCTTTTGATGGAATTTTCTTTCCCAGACGTTCCACAACCATCATCATAGTCATTGACTATATCAATATGTTCCTCCAATTCAAAATGCTTAGAGTTTGGTGATGAAGTCAAGGGATTTGGCTGTGAAGGTGCACAATCTGCATCCTTCTCATCTTTAGCTTTTTCACCTGGATCAGGACTCAGGAGGATAAATGATCATCAAAACATAAATGAGAAAGCATATCCATATTTACATAAGGAAAGGAAAAATAGTCATTAAGGCTGATAAATGCAGACAAAATAAGGCACTTTACTGCAACTAAAACTGCTTAGTGATGAAGATTCAGTTCAGAAAAAAGTTGCATTTTCAAAATTGATATTGTTATATATTTTATTTAGATAAATTGATATATATATTTTTCAAACTTCCATCCATTAACAATAGGGACGCGTTTAAAGAAAAGCAGGAGAGATAACCTTGTGTTAGGTTTTGCATCTTTGGGCAGTGTGATGAAGGAGACATGACTATCAAACATAACTGAACTAATACTCAAGCATGTGTGTGGATGAGTAGTTTATGTGTCTGTGTAAGAATTAACAAGAATCTATATATTTACTATTTTTTTTTATAGGACTATATATTTACTATTATTAATGTATAAAAAAGCCGAAACCACATGTTTATTGGTCTAAGGTTATGATATATATCGCATTCTTATATGCCGCATTCTAAGAGAGGAAAAAAGAAGAAGAAGATACTTCTCTTTATTTAACATTCCACCTCATCAAAACTTTGCATTTATATCAAAATATTAATTAATTGCTATGTGTTAAAGTGGAGTAAATGCATTTATTGCAATATATTAATTATCTATAAATGGTGTACTAATTAGTTATATAAAAAGAATTTTAAATAGTTATTTTATAAAATTTATATAAGAAACAATTTATAAATAAAAATACAGATTTAGAATATCACACTCTTCCTCATGATTAATTGTTTTGGCAAGAATTGAAACAAAAACCATCAAAAGGTAAAATTTAATTAGTCAAAATATATAATTGTACACCTAAATTAGTCAAAATAGTTAAATATTTGTGATTTCAATAAAGTAATATACTAATATGGTCATAAATATACCAAAAATTGTATTTATATTAAAGTATTAATTATTTGCTATGTGTTAATAGAGTTAATGCATTTATTGTAATGTACTAATTATCTATAGATGGTGCATTAATAATTGAGAAATGATATTTCTACAATAATTTTACAACAAATTTAAATGGTTTTTTTAAATAAAATTCATTTAAAAAAAATTTGGATTAATTATTATACAAAAAGTGATTTGGAATACGAAATTCTTATTCATGTTAATTGCTTTTGCAATAATTGAAAAAAAAAAAAAAACAGAAGGCAAAAAATAAATTAGTCTAAATAATTATAGGTTTGTGATTTCACTAAAGTAGTATGTGTATATGTGTGTGTGGAACCAACACTGTAATAGCCTATACTTATGTTATGTAAATAGAAAGAATATTAAAAGGGTAATGCAATGATTTTTTTGGTTATTTTTCTAAGATTTATATAAGAAACAATTGGTTGTAAATATAATATTGTTTCTCAAATTTAGTTGCTTTGGCAATAATGTAAACAATTTATGTATTTGAGGGTTTCAACCAAATTGTGCAAACTTTTCAAACAACTAGTTTGAGTGGCATGTGTTGAGATCAAAGTCGGTGTGGGTTTTGACAACAGTGGAGATCGTGGGTTTTGACGACGGTGGAGATCGGTGTGGTGGAGATGGGTGGGTTTCTCCCTCTTCTTTATCAAACTTTCTCAAATACTACTGGCATTGAGCATCACGCACCAGATTGCAGCTCTTGCCAGAACTCCGATTCCACTGGAAACACAAGCTCAAAGTTCAGGCCATCAAAGGCCACGGGTGGTTGAATTTGTGGTAGCTGGGTTTTTTTTATCTTTGAATTTTTATGGTAGCTGGTTTTTTTGTTTTTTTTTTTTTGTTTGGGGTTTATTGCTAAGATTTTATTGCTAGTTTTTTGTTTAGGTTTTATTGATGAGATTTTATTGCGATGGTTGCAAAATTTTTCTAGCGTGATTCGTGGTTCTAGCGTGTATTGTTGGGTGGTTGTTTTGGGTTTGGGTTGGTGGTGGGTGGATGAGAAAGAAAGAAAAACAGAGAGACGGAGAACAGAGATGAAGAGAGAAGAGAGAAGAGAGAGAGAGATTTTTTTATATTATTTTATTCTGTAATTTATATTATTTTAATATATTGTAGGTAAAAATAAAAGTTGGAATATTGGGTGTATTGTAAAATGGTATTGTATAATTGAAAAAAATAGCTTTTTAGGATGGTAAAATAGAATAAGATGGAATTTTTGGCTGTGGATGCTCTTAGTTGTGATTGGTTTCGGTCTCATATTTCACTATTTTATTTTGACTAATAAGAAATTGACACCTCAATAATTGTTAAAATATTACGAAAATTTGTTGTATTAGTATAACAACTCTTAAACCAAATTAGGCATTAAAAAAAAAAAAAAAAACCACCAAAGGCACTTTAGAAAGTAACACGCTTCCAAAACTTGGTTCACTTGATACTATATCACATGGTGATGTTAGATTATTGTAATGTAAACATTCATGTGATCACAATAAAGCAATAAATATTACCTTGTTTGGTTCACTAGTTATATTACATGATATTCCAACAGGCAACATTGCAATACTAAACATTTTAGAATGAATTTCCACAAATGTCCTTTTAAAATAACCAAACAAAATTATATTTTTAATAAAAAAAATCATATAATAACTAAACAAAAAGTTTACTTTCCTCAATTTTCTCACCAACCAAACGACAAAAAAAAGAAAAATGAAAAAAAAAGACATTTTATTTTTCACTTTCATGTAGTTTCTCACCAACCAAACAATTCAATTTCCAATCCAATTTCACAAATGTCTCTTACAATCAGATTTCAAATTTTGTACATCAAAAGAAACGCACCAAAGTTACAACCATGCATTTTTCGAATCTAAAACTACAAAGTTGCAAGAGAACAAAAAGATACAAATAATAAGGAATTCTAATTTCTAGGGAAACAAACAAACTCATAAGAAAAAAAAATCTTGCTAGATAAAACCAAACTTAATGGTGTTTTCCCCTCCTTTAAGTCCTCTTCTCACGAAAAACCCACCACCTGTATCAGCACAATAGTATTCCTTACCCGACTAGAGCTTTTTCACTAAATCAATGAGATTAGGAGCTTCTTCACAGTGGTTGGAGCATTGATCGGCGAAGGAGGCTTGTCGGAGAAAAGGACGCTATTAGAGGAGTGCGAAATAGGGGCTAGGGTTTCAATTTGAAGAGAGAGAGGCTGAGATTGAGATTGGCTAAAGAGAGAAAGCTAGGTTTTAAATTTTTAGGATTTGAAAAATATATGAGGGCAATTTCGTAATTAAAATTTATTAGAATGGATATTTATGTCCATTAAATTATTACGTTTCCATTTCTTTGCAATTTAACATTGCTCTCATTTCATATGATGATATGATTAAGGTGATATGATATATTTTGTGATTTTAGATTACGGTAATCTTAGAAAAAAAAATCAAATGAACCAAACATCTTAATGTCACATTTTCGTAATGTGCATCACAATAAAGGGGCGTTTGGTTCGTCATGATGTGTTATTGATATAATGTACATTACCTTAATATGACATTTAGGTATTTGGTTCATTTAATTTTTTCTAACATTACCATAATCCAAGATTATAAAATATATCACATCACCATAATCACACCACATTTTTAAATGGGGTGATCACATTACTTATTGGTGGGGATGTAATAATTTATTGAATTCACAAAATTGCCAATACTAAAAAAAATTATTTTACTCATGAGAACTATTAAAATATAAAAAATAAAAAATGAAAAAAAAAAACCTCTAAAATACCCCTAAAGCCTCTAAAATAACCAAAAATACCCTTAAAACTGCCAAAACGACTGAAATGCACAACGAATATCCAAAATATTCCAAAAAACTTCCAAAATGCCCTCAAACTTCCAAAATGACCACAATACCCCCCAAAAAAAATTAAAATGACCAAAATACCCTCAAAACCTCTAAAATTACCAAAATACTCTCGAAACTTCTAAAAATGACCAAAATACCCCTAAACCTAAAAAATGACCAAAATACTCTTGAAACCTCTAAAATGAGCAAAATACCCTTGAAACCTAAAAAATTACCAAGGTACCCCCAAAAACTCTAAAATGACCAAAATACCCCAAAAACCTAAAAATTACTAAAATAACCCCGAAACCTCTAAAATGAGCAAAAACAATACCATTGAAACCTCTAAAATTACCAAAAATACCCTTGAAACCTCTAAAAATGACCAAAATACCCCTAAACCTTAAAAAAAGACCAAAATACTCTCAAAACTTCTAAAATGACCAAAATACCCTTAAAACCTCAAATGACCAAAATATCCTAAAATCTTAAAAATTACTAAAATGACCTTAAAACTTCTAAAATGACCAAAATACCCTCAACACCTCTAAAATGAGTAAAAATACCTCAAAACCTCTAAAATGACCACAATACTCTTGAAACCACTAGAATGACCAAAATACCCAAAAATCTATAAAATGACTAAAAATACCCCAAAATGGCTAGGATGGCCAAAATGCCTTTGAAACATCTATAATGACGAAAATGCCTCTGAAACCTCTAAAATGACGAAAATAATCCCGAAACTACCATAATAACCAAAATACATCCGAAATCACTAGAATGACCAAAATACCCTCGAAACCATTAAAATGACCAAAATACTCCAAAAACTTCAAAACAACCAAAAATACATTGAAACCACTTGAATGACCAAAATAACCTTGAAACCTCTAAAATGACCAAAAATACATTGAAACCACTTGAATGACCAAAATAACCTTGAAACCTCTAAAATGACCAAAAATACATTGAAACCTATAAAATGATAAAAAATACACCAAAACCATCTGAATGACTAGACTACCTCGAAACTTTTAAACTAGCCTAAATTACCCAAAACCTTCGAAATAAATAAAAGTTTCAAGTATTTTGTGTCATTTAGTGTTTTTGGGGGTATTTTGGTCATTTTTGATGTTCCAAAATATTTTTTGGCCATTTAGAAGTTAAAGAGTATTTTGGCCATTTTAAATATTTTAGGATATTTTGGTTATTTTAGATATTTCAATAAAATTTTGGTCATTTTGAGGTTTTAGGGGTATTTTGTTCATTTTGTAGGGGCATTATGGTCATTTTTGAGATTTTAGGGGTATTTGGGTCATTTTAGAGGTTTCAAGTTTTTTTGCTCATTCTATCAATTTTAGGGGTATTTTTGTCATTTTAGAGATTTTAGGATTATTTTTCTCATTTAAAAGATTTCGAGGTATTTTTGGTCTTTTTTAGGTTTCCTTGTATTTTAGTGATTTTGGGGGTATTTTGGTCATTTTAATTAAATTTAGGGTTTTTTTGGTAATTTAGATGTTACATGGGTATTTTGGTCATTTTTTAGATTTCATGTGGTTTTTTTTTTTTTTTTTTTTTTGGTTGAGGTTTTAGGGGTAATTTGGTCATTTTGGGTTTTCCTAGGGTATTTTTTGGTTCAAGGGTAATTTTGGAATTTTTTGATGTTGGGGTTAGTTTCAATCAATTTGTTATTATAATAATTATAATTATTTTTAAGGATGTTTATGAATCAATTATATGAATGTTACATTCTTAGATTATGATTGAAATGTAATTTAATGAACCAAAGACTTTAATGTTGCATCAAGGTAATGTGATCACATGAATCTTTTTTTTTTTTTATATAGAATTTCAACTTATGGCGTCCACTCTTGAAGATAGCTTTTTATCATCAGACCAAAACACTAATAAGTTTTTAGTGCAAGTGGGAATTGAACCCTATATTTCTTATACAACCATCAGAGATTTTACCAACTGAGTTAACCAGAACACAATGAATCTAAGATTACAATAATGTAACATTACACCTTGATGTAACCTCAAGCGAACCAAATGTCCCCACATTACCATAATGTGCATCACATCAAGAATACATTACGGTGAACCAAACAACCCTTAAGGGATACAAACCCACACCAAAAAATAAAAAAACAAAAAATCTTCAGGTGACTGAATTGCCCAACTCGTAGATTGTTTAGGATTGTCAGCTACACTAATCATCATCGAAGGATGAGCAACAGAACATACAGGATCAAAGGGATTCAGACCCACAAGAGTCCCAGTAAAGAAAAACTTGGCTAGAGATATAATACTATTCATGGTACCTCTAGAATTCTACACAATTTCGAACTTCCTCTATGTAGAGGGGTAAAAGGACTTGAATCAAAGCCAAAGCCAATTTTAAAACGAGTCATAAAAAATAGTGCCAACATAATATGAAACGGGAGGGCTATATTATTTAATATAAACGTTAGCAAACTCTTTACCTTTTGGTTCACACAAGTTTGAGCAATTTTTGTTGAATCACATTTTGGTTATGCAATTTTGTAAAATAATTCAGTAGATATGATAGGTTTAAAAACATGGATTACAGTTCTTCTAAAGTTCCTACAGAATCTACAACAGTTGCATGTCTTTCAACATTACAAGCCGAACATCTCAGGTTGAACTGGTATTAAAAGTTGAGTTGCATGCCTTTCATAATCACAAAGATGTATCTTTCAATACAACAGTAATATGACACGAGCGCCTTCTTATGGGATGAATTCTTCCACGAGCTTGAGGTCTAGCTTTTTTCCTAGTAGGACCCTCATTGACTTCAGCTTTACTAACTATTAAACTTGCTTCATTCAAACCCATGTTTTTACTAGCATTTGCTGCTGCAGAATAAACCAATTTGAGAATGGGATCACATGCTCGGTAAGGCATGAGTTCCAGTATCATAAGTGATTCCTCATAGGAACGCCCGCGAATCTGATCAATTGCTCTTCGTGCTTTGTTAGCAGACATAGGTATGAATCGACCAATTGCGCGTGCTTCTGCATAAGAATCCTGCTTTCCCTTCTTTGTCACAATGCCTGTAGTATTTCATAAGCATATGAAACCTTTTATTTTACAAGTACATGATCATTTGAGACTAACTTCTCTGTTTTATTTCCATTAGATTATCCAACTAGACTTATCATACACAACAGCATGAATAGTTAAGAGTAATATATGGGCATACTGAAAAATATGAATCATGATTTCTTCAACATTCTCAGACATGTTCTGCATATAAATAAGCGAACAGCATTAAATACCTCTTCTATTTAACAAAATCAAACTTCTCACAGGAAAGCTTCTAAGCAATTAGTCCATCTAAGCAAGTGAATACAGATTAATGCTAAATTGGCTCAGGAAACCGTTAGACAATAGCAGTCAATAAATTACACATCAAGGATAAGTTGAGCTAAATTATTTAAGCCTTCTACATTTCTCCATTTTCATTCAAATATGTTCTGAGGAGTTAGAATTTACACCTTCAGCCTCATCATAATATGCCTCAGAAATCACCTTTTTGAGTGGCTTTCATCAAGCATCATTCCTTAACCACAAACCTGGACTTCGTATTCAGCAATTTAAAAAATAATAATAATGGAATCACCTCTTGGCTGCATTAATTACAGAATGAAGGCCAATGCTAAGAACCTAGGAGTCATTTTCCTTTTAGTAAATGATGATGTACAACCAAAGAGAGGCACGTGAAGATTTTTCCTTCTCAATTTCGGTCACTACTAGCTTATAAAGCTAAACCAAGTGCTTATTATTTCCAAAAAATCATAGGTTTTGGCATATGAACAAACAGGTGGACAGGCAAAGAGTAGTATGTTAACATGTAGATCCAAAAAGCAATTTGCATTTTCCCTATTCTTCAATTTATACTATTCCATCAATCCCCATTCTTATGGCAAAGTTATCAATCTTTTAGCAGTTGGCAATGGAATCATCCACCCCTAGGCTACAAAATATCACTCTTCTCGCCACTACCCAGATAGGATATTGTCTAACCTTCATGGACTGACCATTCCATCCCAACTTCCATTGCAGCATGATACTCCTCATCACATTCACACCTCCACTATAGGCTCATCACAATCAAAATGGTTTTGTTATGAATGCCTATCAACAATCACTGGGGACCACTTTCATTGGGTGGGTTTTTTTTTTTCCATATGGAGGAAGCTAATGAAAATTCCAATAAAACGTAATTAACACTACAAAATTTCAAGCCAAAAAAAAAGCCAGTAGTGTAACAAGAACATATATATGATGTATCTAAAGCAAACCCAGAAAAAAGAAATAAATATGGAGCATTAATAAATAAAAGAAATTATTTTGATCTAATCAAAGCAAACAGATTGAGAAGGGGTACCTACCTTCAGATTGAGGTTGAGCAGTGGCGCGAGGGCGAGTGAGGAGAGGGGCGTAATGGGTATTATTGGGAATGAAAGTAGTAGTTTTGAGCGTTAAAAGGTCATTATTAGGCTTTGGGAATCTCAGTGGGTGAATGGATGTAGTAGTGTTGGTGTTGGTGTTGGTGTTGAGAGGAATCTGAGAGTTTTGATGAAAGAGAGACAAGCGAGACATCGCGTGAGAAAGAGTGAGAGCCATGGCCATAAGCTCAGTCAAACACAGCGCAGGATAAGGTTTTTGCTTTTGGTTGAGAGGGATTACAATTTTACAACAACATCCACAAAAGTGTGTCAACTCGTGTGCTAGTGTATTTAGTGTGGCGACTGGTTACTGGATCAAAAATATTAAATAATAAGACAAAATAATTTCAATTTCATTTATCAAAAAGCATAGTGATTGTCTTCATTAAAGGAGAAACTATGGATAATTTTAAGTGATAAGTTGTTATTAACTATTATTTGTGAGTAAAAATATAATTTAAGTAATGGTTCAAATTAAAATTAATAACAATTTATCACTTAAGATTTTATTGTGAATGTGTTGTGAAAATATTGTGAAAGTAGCATTTCTTTAATGAAAATGGTATAGTATTAAATATTTTATCATTTAAATAAGTTGTGAAAAATTTTCAAAATTTATCGTGAATGTAGCATTATTGTAAAAAAATAAAGACGTAAATGCACTTTTAGTCCTTACATTTTGACTTTTTTCCATTTTAGTCAATACATTTTATTTTTACCACTTTTAGTTCCTAAATCAATTTATGCATTCCATTTAAGTCCTTGAAGCTACCTTCTATCACTAATCTAATAGGCAAACTAACAGATGAATAAAATAATAATAAAAAATTTACTGTAGCATGCCACATTAGATTATAATTTAAAATATTTATTTTTCAATTTTAACAAAAGAAAAAATATGAGTTAAAAATTAAAAAAAAAAAAAAAAGAAAAAGAACGCACCAGAAACATAAGAACAAGAACAAAAGGTGGAGAAAGGGATCTGGTCGAGCATGTTCCATTTGGGTTGGATGTCGACAGAGGATTTCAATGGCTCTTGGCGCATCATGTTGTTGTGCACCCAAACTCTAAACTCTTCACAACCCGATTCTGACATGTACGGGAAGTCTCTTTCCACATTCAAGGTCTCGTGGTTACCGTTCATGGTGATGACTTTGCCACTGACTTTCACCGCCCATTGAAGTCTCTCGAGAAAATAGAGTATTTTAATCTCATCGTCTCCGCGATCAAGTACATCGCCAACTTGAACCACGGTCGTTGACTTGTCGGTCCATTCGCCAGAGTCGTTTATGTTGTAACGCTTGCTTCGACTTCTCCAAATCGCCGTGGAGATTGCTGATCGTGATGAGTCGACTCGTTGACACGTTGAGCTTGTTGTGGGTTTTTCCATTGTGAGATTTTTTTTTGTAGTTTAGGTGTTTGTGTTTTTGTCTGGAGAGACTATGGAGACGAAAGAGTAGGGAGATTGAATGGACTTTGATGGTGCTGTTCAAATTTTTATTCTTTCATTTTCTTAGCAACCAAACAAAGAATGAAAAAGAACTGAGAAATGATTTTGCTTGGGTTTGAGAATGGGGGCTTTGGAATTTATGATTTTTTTCTTAATGGTGTTTTTATGCTGAATTTTCTGGGTTTATGAATTTGGTTTTTGGGTTTATGAATTTTATTTGCTAGAGGTTTCATTGTTGATTGAAAGATGAGAAAATCTGGGTTTGACTTGAGATTTTGTATATCTGGGTTTTGTGGTTTGAGAAAATCTACTGCTAGGTTTGTGTTTGTGTTCTTGCTAGAGATTGATTTGTGTTTGTGTTTGATTGACAGGAAAGGGGAAGAAAATGCAAGTAAATCTAGGCATGTGTTCTTATGTTTAAAATCTAGGTTTGTGTTCTTGTTGAAGATGAACCTAGATCTAGGCAACTCATATTTTTTCTTTTGTTAAAATTGAAAAATAAATATTTTAAATTATAATTTGATGTGGCATGCTACAGTAAATTTTTTATTATTATTTTATTCATCTGTTAGTTTGCCCGTTAGATTAGTGACGGAAGGTAGCTTCAAGGACTTAAATGGAACGCGTAAATTGATTTAGGGACTAAAAGTGGTAAAAATAAAATGTAGCGACTAAAAGTGCATTTATGCCAAAAATAAACTGCATAAAATATAAAAACATTCATATGGATTTTGGGGAGAGGGGGGGGGGGGGGTGGGGGTAGTGCAAACAAAAAAGTTTCTTTGACCTGGGGGTGGTGATCGAACCCTAGTTTTTAGTAGAACGTGGTGCTTGCTCTTGGGCAAGCTTTCTTGTTCTCGTCACTGCTTCAGCCATGAGTGAGTGGGTTCCATTGGTTTTTGTTGAGTCATGGAGAACTTGGTAGGGTTGTGGGAGCGACTTTCTCTGTTTGAGGAGGAGGGGTCTTCGTACAAGTTTGAGGCAATGGAAGGGGGGTTTGGATGTGTAGTTGCAGTGAAGTTTTTCACTCACAGGGCTTTGAATATGGAGGCTATTGCTAGGACTTTCAAACCCCTGTGGCGCACGAAGTTGGGATTCGAAGTCAAGGACGTAGGTAATCACATAGTACTTTTTGTTTTCGGTGACGAAGTTGACGCTGAAAGAGTTCTCATAGGGGAGCCTTAGAACTATGATAAACACCTGGTCTCGCTTTGGCGCCTGGAAAAGAATTTTCCCATGAAGGAATTGGAGTTTAATCAGACACTTTTTTGGGTGCAACTTCATGATTTTCCTTTGGGCGATATGAACCCACGTTCAACTTGTGAGATTGGTAAGATCATCATTGAGGTGCAATTCGGGTTTAAAGAGTGGGGTTCTCAAGATGGCAGTAGCTATATGCACATTTGGGTACCGGTGGACACATCGAAACCGCTCTGCAGGGGACGTAAAATCTGTTTGGAGGATGGCAAGGTTAGTTAGGTTAGATTTAAGTATGAAAGATTACCCAATCTGTGTTACTGGTGTAGGCTTTTGACACATAGCGATAAAGATTGTGATCTTTAGGTGCGAAGTCGCGGAAGTTTGACAGAGAATGATCAGCAATTTGGTGGTTGGTCGAGAGCTCTAGCGACACTTCCTAAGAAATGTTCAGTGGTAAAAGTTGAGAGGTACGATAGGGAGGAGGTGAGGGATGAAAGGCCTCCCACTATGTTTCATGATAGTGATGACAGGGTACGTAATGATGTTGATGATCATGGTTTGTGCAGGTCTGATGTGGTTCCTATAGGTCTGGATCGGAGTGAGTGTGTGCTTGTGGATGGCATGGGCACATCTGAGCATCTCGATGCAAAACCAAGTAGTCATTAATGTGGATTTCCAGGAAATTCTTAATGAGATTGATATGAGGTTGTCCAAGTTTAATGCTCAAGATACGTCTGATCCTTCACTAAGAACTCTGACTGGTTTGGCATTTCCTTCTGAAGATTCTAGAAGTCCGGAGGTCTAGCAATCTTCAGTTATAGATGGTAGTACTCCCTTAGGTGGGCAGATTCGATGTTGGAAGTGGTTGGCATGAGAACTTGCTGCTACTATGAAAGAAGGTGGCCTGTTTTCTACTAAACGTGGTTTCTAGGAGGGTCTGGAGGTGGAAGATGATTTAATTCCTTCAAAGAGATGTTGTGCCATTACAAAAAATTTTGAAACGGTGGAGGCTGTTGATTAGCCTCGCCGAGAGCAATGAGTTGCTTAGCCTAGAATTGTCGTGGGCTTGGGAACCCATGTGCAAAAATAGAACTTGGAGATTTAATTCAGGCTCAAGCTCCCTTAATTGTTTTTTATCGAAAACTTAGGCTGATAAGGAGAAGTTAGATAGGTTGAAGTATAAGATTAAGTATGCAGGTTTATTTGTTGTTCACAATTAGGATAGAGGGGGTGGTTTGGCACTTTTGTGGCAAAAAAGGGTTTCAGTTTGGGTTGGTAGTTTTTCTAAATTTCATATTGATGCTTTGATTAATGGTGGTACTAATGAGGTTTGAAGATTTACAGGTTACTATGGTGACCCGGACTCAAATGCATGGGATGAGGCTTGGAACCTACTTCACATGCTTAATTCAAAGCCACACTTACCTTGGTTATGCATGGGAGATTTTAACGAAATTCTCTTCACTGATGAAAAGCGAGGGGGTAGGGTGTGCCTTTATGGTCAGATGCAGGCTTTTAGGGATGTTCTGGATACTTGTGGTTTTGTTGATTTAGGTTTTACTGGTCCTGAATTTATGTGGCAAGGAAATAGACATGGGCATGTAGTTTGGGAGAGACTAGATAGGGGTGTTGCTAATTATGATTGGATGGCAAAATTTCCTGCAGCTTCTGTTCGACATCTTTATTGTCATGCTTCTGATCATAGGCCAATTTTACTCATGTTTGATTCGAATGGTGAGTCTATGAGATGGAAATGGAAACCTTTTCGTTTTGAGGAGATGTGGCTGGCTGATTGAGTTTGTGGTGACTTATGTATAAAGCTGTGGCTAAGATTAAGAAGTGTAAATGAATGTTGCATTCTTGGAGCAAGGATCATTTTGGGAGCAAGAAAGATCAGATTAAGAAGAAAAAGGAACTCCTATGGAAGGCTGAGGAGGTTTCGGCCAGGGTGGTGATCATAATATGGTGGTTCAATTGAGATGTGAGCTAAAAGTCTTGCTTGATAAAGAGAACTACATGTGGTTTCAGAGGTCGAGAGCTTTATGGTTGGCAGAGGGTGATAGAAATACTAAGTTCTTTCATGGGGTGGCAACACAACGTAAAAGAAGGAATTTTATTAAGGGGATTCGGGGTAGGCATGGTGCTTGGGTTACGGATGAGAAGGCAGTGGCTGATATTTTTGTTGATTATTATGCTCGGCTTTTTACTACCTCTAACCCAGCCAAATTGGAGAGAGTTTTAGCAGGGGTGTAACCCATGGTTGATGATTCTATGAATGTAGCCTTATCAAGCCATTTGTTCGGGAGGAAGTGGAGGTAGCTATTAAGTAGATGGTCCCCTTAGAGGCTTCAGGACTAGATGGGATGCCTCCCATATTTTATCAGACTTTTTGGCTAGATATTGGTATGGTATTTTATGACGTTGTTCTCTCTTGCCTCAATTCTGGTACTTTCCTTCGATCTATTAATCACACTTTCATCACTTTGATTCCTAAGGTCGCTAATCCTGAAACTGTTGCTCAATTTAGGCCTATCAGTCTTTGCAATGTTATTTATAAATTATTGAGTAAAGTTCTTGTGAATAGATTGAAACCTATTTTGAATTCTATTATTTCGGAAGCCCAGAGTGCTTTTATTGTTGATAGAGTTATTATTGACAATATTTTGATTGCCTTTGAGACTTTGCATCATATGAAAACACAATGTTCAGGCAAGATTGGTTTCATGGCCTTAAAACTTGATATGAGTAAGGTTTATGACAGAGTTGAATAGGTTTTTCTAGAAAAGATCCTTTTAAAGATGGGTTTCAAAGAGTTGTGGGTTGCCTTGATTATGCAATGTGTGACTACAATTTCTTATTCATTGTTGCTGAATGGTGAGCCTCAGGGTTTTATTCATCCTTCAAGGGGGTTAAGGCAAAGGGATCCCCTATCTCCTTTTTTATTCTTATTTTGTGCGGAAGGTTTGAATGCCCTTCTCTCTACAGCAGCTAGTGAGGGTGATATTAGGGGGTATTCTATTTGCAGAGCTGGACCGAGAATTTCCCATCTTTTCTTCACGGATGATTGCTTATTATTCTGTCGAGCAACTCCTGCGGAGTGTGCTAATATTTAGCATATTCTAGCATGGAATGAAGCTGCATCAGGGCAACAGGTTAATTCTGATAAGACCACGACTTTCTTTAGCAGGAATACTTCTAAGGAGATTTAGGAAGAGTTGAAGGTTATGTTAGGGGTGCTTGCAATAAAAAGTTATGAGAAATATTTGGGGCTTCCTTCCTTTGTTAGGCGTCAGAAAAAAGCTTGCTTTAATACATCAAGGAGCAAATTTGGGCCTGTATGCAAGGGTGGAAGGAGAAATTACTTTCTCAAGCCAATAAGGAAATTATAATCAAAGAGGTGGTTCAGTTTATCCCTACTTATTCTATGAGTGTATTTCATCTTCCTATTGGTTTGCTTAAGGACATTGAAGCTATGATTCAGAAGTTTTGGTGGGGTTGTTCAGAAAATTCTAGGAAAATTCATTGGGTTTGGTGGGAGACTCTTTGTTCCTCAAAATTGGTTGGTGGTATGGAGTTTAAGGACCTTCGGATGTTAAATGATGCAATGTTGGGTAAGCAAGTTTGGTGTTTTTTTCATGAAAGAAATTCTTTGGTTTATAAGGTATTTCAGGCTAAATATTTTTAGTCCGGGAATATCTTTGATGCTAAAGAATCATCTAGATGTTCCTTTGCTTGGCGGAGTATTTTGCAAGCTCGAGAGGGGGTGTTGAGGGGTGCTAGGTGGCGGGTGGGTAATGGGAAAGACATATCAATTTGGCAGCATCACTGGCTGCCTTTTGAAGGTGGTGGCTGTGTGTTATCACCCTAGCAGGATCAGTCCTTTCAAGCGGTCCAAGACTTGTTTATGCCCAGTTCTAGGAGGTGGAATGAGGAGCTGATCGATGTAAACTTTTATCCTTGGGAGGCTGCTGTAATTAAAGGTATTCATGTTAGTCAGGCTGTGGATTTGGACATGCTGGTTTGGCCTTTGACATCTGATGGAATGTATTCGGTTCGTAGTGTGTATCGGTTGTATGTTGAGATTGGTAGAATAGGCTTTGCTGAGCTCTTCGAACGTGGAGGAGGGCAGAGGGTTGTGGAATGGTATTTGGAAGCTCCGGGTACCTCCGAAAGTTCGCCATTTTCTTTGGAAATTTGTTCGAGAGGTGCTACCTACTAAGCTAAATCTATTGAAGCAGAATGTAGTGGCTAAAAGGCTTTGTGAGCTGTGTTGTGAGTCCAATGAGGGTAGTTTCCATGCTTTGTGGTTATGTGGTTCGGGGAAGGCTATTTGGATGTTTGATTAGCGGTTTTCTTTTATGCATTCCAAGCATTTTTCCTATTTTGCCGATGCTTTTCTGTTTCAACGTAAGGAGGTTTCTCCCAGGTTGGTGGAGCACTTTGTCATGGTTGCTTAGTGCATTTGGAAGGGTCGAAACAAGGTCAGATTGTGGCAGAAGGTTTGGGGAATTGGGGAGGTATGTCAGCATACGTCTGATCTACTGAAGGAGTTTCATGATATGCATAAAAAGGTTCCTTAGATGGTTGTTCGTAGTAGTGATTCTCGGTGGAAACCTCCGGCCTCTGGTATGTATAAAATCAACTTTAATGGTGCTTTATTTGAGGAGTAGGCAAGTGCCGGCCTAGGAGTGGTTATCAGAGATTCGACGGGATTGATCATTGGTGCTTTGAGTTAGAAAATTAGGCTCTCGGGTTCTGTGGACATGTTGGAGGATTTGGTTACTAGTAGAGCCATTGTCTTGCCAATGAGCTTTGTCTTCAGTTCATGGTGGTGGAGGGTGATTCCTTATGGTTTATCCAAGCTATTGTTGCTGCCAAGCCTTCCAGGACTATGTTTGGTCATGTTATTGCTGAAATTCATAGTTTATTTTCTAATGTTAATTGTAGTTTTTGTCATGTTAAGAGAGAGGGGAATAAGCTTGCTCATGCCCTCGCTTGTAGAGCAGTTGCTTCTGCTGATTTTGATGTGTGGTTAAAAGATCTACCACGTGATTTGGAGGATGCTTTTAAGTTTGATTTGCATTAATAAATTTTCTTACCGGGTTCTTGAAAAAAATAAAAAGGATAGAGGGCAGTGCCAAGTATAACCAAAACTTTTTAAAAATATTCAACTACCATTTAACATTATTTGAAAACTATATTACTTCTTGTACTATTTAACTACCATTGGCCTTCCATGTGCCTTGTGTTTTTGCATTTAAATGGATGTTTGAAATGGAAACAATTGGAACCTGTTTGGTTTCACTAAAAACACGTTGTGTTTGTTTTCATTTCTTATTTTTTGTGAGACCCATTACCTCAATGTTTATTTGGTTTCATTTGTTTTTGGAACTCAACACCCAAAAATAAGAACAACATTTTGGAGTTTTCAAAATTTGAGAATTGAGTTAAGTATAATTTTCATAAAAAAAGGGCAAATGGGACCCATATCTGTGCCATTAATTGAGTCCAACGAATTTTTTCCTCTCTCTCTCTCTCTCTGTGTTGAGTTTAATAGTGTCTTTTGGGTGTGGTGGGGGTGTGGCTGTTTGTGGTGAGTTTTAATTGAGTCTTTCCATTTGTGGTGGTAATGGGTTTGTCATTAGTTTATGGGTTTTCAGTGGGTCATGTCGTTTGCTCTCTCTCTCTCTCTCTCTTTGCCAGATCTCTAGCCTTGCTATTTTGGTTGTGTCTATTGGTGGTGCTGATGGTGGTGGGTGTGGGTCACACTAGATGATGGGTTTTTGCTTTTGCTATTATGGCTATTGGCGGTGTTGATGGTAGTGGGTTCTAGGTTTGTTGTTGGCAATGGTGCGTTATTAGTTGTTGCTAAGTTTGCTGTGTTGTCCTTGTAGCTTATGCCAAAAGGATGAAAAAGCTCAATTTTTGTGATTAAAGTATTGGGATTCCACAATAGGTGCTACCAATTCTTGGACTTAAAATGGAAAAATGATCCTACAGCCTTTTGCCTTTTTCATGCTTCTCCTATTGCTTGCATTTCAGTTCCTCAATCAAGTAGGTTGTAGAGAAGGGTGGTGACGAGTACTGAAATTATGGGTTTGTCATACAGCTGGTGAACATTTAGTCCACAGGCTTATCCATACAGGTGACAAGCATACAGTCCACAAGGTTGTCGTATGAGAAGACAACCGTACAACATTAATGGCATGACCATTAATAGTTCCGTAACTGACAAGCTCCAACGGTCAGAAAGGCCAATCATGAGCTATTCAAACCTCAATTTAAGATCAGACAGATGTTATTCAAACAACCAAAAGAGCCATTAAGAGGTCAACGACGATGACACTAATAATGAGGCTCCCAATGGCTATATCAAGGCTATAAACAAGCCACCAAACACTAGAAACAAGGTACATAATAATAAACGTACAAAATTACATTCTTATTTTCTAAGAGATATTGAGAACTCTACTAACTTAATCATCAGAAAATCGTTGGCTAATGCCACTTCGATGTCTTTCTCTCTCATCTTTGTAGGGAACATGACCTCGTCATAAGCTCTGAAGAGGCTATCGATTGACGACAATTTTTGGCATCATCATTTTGGCACCGTCTGTGGGGAACGTAGATCTAGATCATACAGACCATTCAAACAACGCAATAGATCCAAGTTCAGCAACCCCACTTGATCCAATGCAGATGACCTAGTAGATTCAAACAATAGCAGCAAGTGTTGAGGAATTGACCAAGTAGAATGAGGAATTGAGGCAACGCCTCTCCCATGAGAACAGCAATATGCTTAATCCTCGCCAGTGTAATCGAAACAATGATGAAATGAGGGCCATAGACCCCTCAACTAGCCATAGAGAAGAAAGTTCTAGACAAACGGAGTGGTCCAATTCTAGGCAAACAGAGCAGCCTAATCGTAATGATGATGAGCTCTTGAAAGACATGAGGAAAGAGATGGATGAGATGAAGAACGCTCTGTAAAGGAAATCAACTAAAAACTTAGACAGGATGATCAAAAGAATAGATTCACCATTCACTAGTGAAGTCCTAGAATGCCCATTCCCACAAAAGTTTAGACTCCTTTAATTTGAATCTTATGATGGGCATACATACCTGTTAGATCATATAAAGTCCTTCACGACACTACTAAACCTTCAGAAGACACTACTGAACCTTTAGAAGACACCTGATGAAGTGATGTGCAGATCCTTCCTAACAACCTTTAAAGGGGTTGCTCGAGTTTGGTTTAGCAAGCTTGAATCGTCATCAATAGCAAACTTTGATCAATTAAGTGATTCGTTTGTTCGACATTTCATTGGGGCTTAGAGGCACAAAAGGCCGACTTCCTATCTATTGACGGTAAAATAGCAAGGAGAAACCCTAAAGGCCTATGTGAAATGCTTCAACCAAGCAATCCTAGAAGTAGATGAAGCAGACGACCAAGTCCAACTGGCACCTTTCTAGACTGGTTTAACAACTAAAGACTTTATCTTCTCCTTGGCCAAGACTCCACTAACAACAATGACAGATCTCCTATTCAAAGCTCAAAAATATATGAATGGAGAAGACAAATTGATGGCAAAGGGGATGGACGGCAAGCAAAAGATAGACGACCTTGACGAGCCTGTACACAAGAAGAGAGAAAAGAAGGATCACTCCCCTAATCAAAATAGTGAAAAGGGAAGCTCAAACCTGTAAAAGAAAATGGTGAATTTCACCCCTCTGAATATGCCTATGGAAAAAGTTTTGCTGCAGATCAAGGACAATCCAAGCTTGAAGTGGTTGAAGCCTTTGACTTTACTGCCACATAGACGAGATCAAAAGAAGTATTGTCGGTTGATTCCACAAAGATCACGACCACACTACTGAAGAGTGCAAAGATCTTAATGGGAAAAATGAAGAATTGATATAGAAGTTTGTGAAGAAGGACCATCATCACCACTAGGCAGAAGAAAAACCTAAGCAAGCTGACATCAGGAAAGATGATGAACAAGATGTTGGGCCACTGTCGGTGAGATAAGAATGATTACTAGAGGACTTGTCACTGGAGGATCATTTAAATCTTTATGAAGAGACCACCAAAGATAGGTTAACAGTGTTCATGTAGGACACCCAATGATGAAGAATAGAAGGACTAGAGGAGAGGACATTGTTATTTTGGAACACGATGCCAGTGGAGTGAAATAGCCTCATGACGACCTCTTGGTAATTATGCTTACAATAAAGGGATATAACACTCGTCGAGTGTTGGTCGACAACGGGAGTTCGGCAGACATCATGTATATGACAGCCTTCCAACAAATGAAGATCGACTTAAAAAGGCTCTGTCATTTTGAATCTCCTTTGGTCAATTTTAGTGGAGATCGAGTTTATCCAAGATGGAGTTGATTGCCCATCATCATATAATGTTATTTTAGGATGACCAACTCTCAATCGCTTAAAAGTTGCTACTTCGACATACTATCTCAAAGTCAAATTTTCAATTGACCATGGGATAGGAGAGATTCAAGGGGAATAGGTGTTAGCTTGAGAGTGCTACCAAGCAGTACTTGCAGGGAAAGAAAACCATACCTGGATAGTCGAATAAAAGCAACAAGAACCAGTAGATGAGTTGAAGACCGTGGAGTTGGTAGAAGGAGATGCAGCAAAAACAACCAAGATAAGAATGACTCTGCCTTAAGTAGTAGTGGAAGACCTTTGATCCTTCTTAAAAGAAAGTCTGGATGTATTTGCTTGGACTTATGAAGACATGCTAGGTATAGACAGAAGTATCATAGAACAACGTCAAAACATAGATTCGAAGAGGAAGCCCGTCCAGCAAAGACAACGAGTATTCGCGCCCAAGCGAAACAAAGCCATCATAGAAATAGTAGACAAGATCTTGGCAACTATGGACATAACGGGGAGTCATCACCTAGTTTTGCAATGGCCTAGGAACCATGAATATAGTGTCCTCTTGAGGAAGGACCTTTTTTTGATCTTACTACCGGAGTATGGGTTCAGAGTTTAAGTACGGTTTTAGGAAGGTGTTAGGTACCCAAAACTGCCCAACCCTAAGGTTGGCTTCCTTTCATTGTGTCTTATGTCTTAACCTTATTAAAGGCATATTCAATATTGTATCTATACTCATACACGCACACTAGCATACATCTAAGCATACAATCATGACATCAATCATCCCAACACCTAATCATTCATCTATCATGGCATATCACAAAACATCCTAATATGCATCTATCATGGCATCTCATATCAACGTAGCATTCATCTAGCATCACGTCATCATATCATATCCAAGACAGATGCATGTGAACATTAAATCAAGGCAGAATATAGGCAGCAAATAATCATGGTATCTTTAAGGGATCATTGGAAAACATTAAGAACGCAAACATGCTTATTCAAACCAGCATATCATGTTCATCAACACTAAACAAGATTATGTCACAAACAAATGCATGTACATATGAATGTATGACCTGCCTTACTTATCTTACTACATCACAGCATCTATGGCATTAATGCATGAACATGTGAATGCGTGAACATTGCATCAAAACAAAGAAACCAAAGATAAACCCTAATTTAAATATTTGAAAGGTAAATAAACAATAGAAATAGAACAAGGACTAATATCTATTAAAAAAAGGAATCAAAATAGAGGCATAACTTGTGAATTAAGTAAAGAAAAAAAAGTAGAAAACCTGAATTAGGGTTTCTGGGTAGTGGCCTGCTTATGCATGCAGAAGTCTGTGTGCGCAGGTCAAATGCATGTGTATGCATACTTTGACGTACGTGCACAAGCTTGCTTAGAAACCCTAGCCCAGAAACGCAGCATGCATAGAAAATAGAGCAAACTTCAAAATAATAAATCTAACAACCTAACATGCTTAGAAATACAAGGGCTATCTAAAACTAAGCTATGTAAACATATTAAGACATAAAATGAGCAAAGAAACAAGATCAACAAGAAGATTAAAACAGAAAGGAGAGAAAAGAGTCTAGAACTCAATACCTCAGAATAAAAGCTCCTAAGCTTGATTTTGATCATTCCCCTCAGTCAAATCTATTCACAATTATAAAAAATAGTGATTAGTAATCTTAAACTCGAAGATCAAGGCCGGAAAAGGCCTAAATCAAAAGAAAATTGACTTGAGGATTTTTTGTGAAAAACTCTCTTTGATTCACCATTTCTAGTGAATCTTAGCATTTACCTTTAGGATTTCTGTGTGTTTTGAAAAGGTACCATTTATGGCTATTTATTTTGTGAAATGGGGGGTTTGGAATGGCGCCCAGATGATGTGGGATTCGTTCCAAACCTCAATCTTTAATGCAGAAAACTTGCTTTTCATAGTTTCTAGAACCCTACATAAGCACGTAAGTTGATTTCTGTGTGCGCAGGCTGAGGATTCTTTTGGCTTTACTTTTCCAAAAATAAATTTATTTGCTTATTAAAAGTTATATTTTTCAGTTTAACATTTATCAAGTCAATTTAACATCTGATTTGGCCCTAAACCAACATTGAGTCTTAGAATTTCAGCATCATTGGGGAATAGGGGCCCGAGTTGTAAGAGGTACAAAATGCGGTGTCTATAGTAGCAGGTTTCATCTAAGAGGTCTACTACCCAGAGTGGCTGGCTAATGTCGTCATGGTGAAGAAGTCAAATGGGAAATGGAGGATGTGTGTTGACTTCACAGACCTCAATCAAGCATGTCCAAAAGATAGCTTCCCCTGCTAAGGATTGACCAATTAGTTGATTCCACGGCAAGACACAAACTATTAACGTTTATGGATGCCTTTTCAGGTTATAATTTGCATGAGCAAAGAAGACCTAGAGAAAACGGCGTTCGTCACAAGTTGAGGGCTTTATTGCTACAAAGTGATGCCCTTTGGGCTAAAGGATGCCGAAGCCACATACCAAAGGTTGGTAAACCAAATGTTCAGCAAGTAAATCGAGTGGAATGTAGAAGTCTATGTCGATGACATGTTCGTAAAAAACATTAGCCTCTAAACGCGCGCTCACGCGCGTGCTCAGAGGCTCTTCTATTTGTTTGGGTAAATGTCAATAATTTTCACCCATTATAATTTGAGATTACTACATTTTCCAATCACAAAATAAATCCTAGGGGTGTGATGAAAAAATTATTTCACCTACAAACGCATAATACTCATCACACCCCTAGGTCTTTTTTGTGATTGGAAAATGTAGTAATTTCAAATTATAATGGATGAAAATTATTAACGTTTACCTAAAAAAATAGAAGAGCCTCTGAGCATGCGCGTGAGTGCCTGCTTAGAGGCTAGTGTTCCTTTATGATTTACTTGTTCCATTCTATTCCTTTATGGGCTCCCAAATGAAGTGTAAAAGTTAATAATTTTCACCCATCATAATTTGGAGTTACAATATTTTTCAATTACAAAATACCTAGGGGTGTGATGAGATTGAAAAATATAGCAACCTTGAATTAAGATAAATAGAAAGTGTTAACATCTAAATAAATTAGAAGAGCCTCTAAGCACACGAAAGAATCTTATAAAATTTAAGATGTATTTTATTTTTATTTTTCTAACCTTCTATAAAAAAAAGTTTTATATTTGAAATTTCAAATGAAAAAGAAAGGTCCAATAACTAATTTGAGTAACATACTACAATCTATCACTAACTCACTATCTCAGCTCCATGCACTACATCAACATCCATTATAAACACCGTCAACACTATGCATGATCCTTCCATAATATCTAGAATTGATGACGTTAACATCAAGAAGTTGAATGCCCACCACCATAGAGTGTGGTTTGGTGGTAGGAGTTCTGTATCTTTTGACATAATATTGGGCAAGAGTTGAGCGATTAGAGTAGTACTTTAACGAATGTGTTGTACCCACAATGATAGCCCTATTAAGTCCTAATGGTACACATGGTATTATTCATTGTCGTCACGTGGCATGAGATTGATGAGTCCACACCAAAGACCCTCTTTTTATTTGGGAAAAAAGGAAAGAAAAAATTGAATGCCCAACCGATTCATTAAATCACATTTGAATGTTTGTACATGGCCATATCTTAGTAGTAACAAAGTTTGGTTATAGTTGCAGGATTAATTGGTCCGACCTAAAAGAATTTGATTTTAGTATAGGATTACTTGACCAATTAGATTAATCAATCCAAATAGCTCTCAAATCTCAATCATCTAAGACTAAGAGAAATGAAAAGTCAAATATGTATGCATTCATTCAAAATAACTTAAATATAAAAAAAAAATATCATAAAAAATTCTTGTCAAACCAAGTGTGGTTCTACAACTTGACAAATGCCATTGTTTTTGACTAAAATGTTTTTCTATTTCCATATCCTTCTAGTTAAAGAAAATAGGATAAACAATTGCACAATTTTATACAAAAAAATATTAATATTAATACAAAATGGTTATCTAGATTATGACCTACATATTCCAAAACAACTCATAATACTTCCATTCTACTAACATTTACATTAATCAATTAATCAATAAATTAGCCCAACAACCCCACTCCAAAAAATAAAAAAGAAATTACATTTTTGAAAAACTAAACCACCTCTTGCTTCCTAAGCAAAATATTAGATACATTTTTCTATTAGTTTACAAAGTAGAAGGAAATATTAAGAATCAAAGAAAAAAAAAAAAAAAACTCCAAACATATTAGATTTACTTTTTCAAGTGTGGTATAGATAAAAGAAAAAAAAATCAAAACATATCAAATTTCACATCTTCATCTATCCATTTTCTTTTATATAATTTATTAAACCCATAAAAGAGAGTTAGACCTGATAGCAGCTTTGGCCTCTGGTTATGATCGAACAATGCAAGAAATTATAGTTGTGCAGACATCTATTAGAAATTCCCTTTGAATTATGAAAGCCAGGTTTTTTCCTATGTACCCCATATGGCTAAAGAATTTATGAACCCCCTAAATTGGTATTAAAAATATATATATATATCGTAAAAAAAAAAAAAAAAAAAAACCCAATCAAATGAGTATAAAATATATGTTAATGCAATTCAATAAATGGATTCAGGGCAACATACCATTGGACAAAGAAACAAAAGGAATCTAAAGACCATTCCTAAACACAACACTTCCAAAACCAACATTGTACTTTGGTCCATCCATTGTGTTTAAAACGTGGGTTGAGTATTTCAGTAATCGAAAGAATACGAAAGTTGTAGCAGTTTAAATCTCTAATAGATATCAAGTTGAGTTTAAAAACCACTAGGAGAGTTGTCTTATTTTGTAGACCATGTTTTAGGTGGGAGTTAAAGGGTATTATTACTGTGTTATCCTTTATTTATGTTTCTGCTAAATTTTAAGGTAGAAGGGTCTTTTTGGAACAAAAAAAAATCCGGTCCAAACAGGAGAAGCCCCTTAAATAGTGGTATATAGAAGATGAATGCAGAACATTTGGACGACCTAAGAGAGACCTTCTTCACACTCCAAAAGTACAAGATGAAACTCAATCCATAGAAATGTGCCTTGAAGTGTCATTAGGAAAGTTCCTCGACTTCATGGTATCCTAGAGAAGAATAAAAGCCAATCTTGAGAAAGTGAAGGCCATCATGGAAATGACATTGCCTAAGAATGTGAAAGAAGTTCAAATATTGATGGGATGGGTTGCAGCTTTGAATAGGTTTGTGTCGAAAGCTACAGACAAATGTTTGTCCTTCTTCAAGACATTCACGCAAGCTTTCGAGTGGACTGAAGAATTTCAAGAATCTAAAGGAGTACTTGACGAGACCACCATTCTTGAACCCGTTAATAAAAGGGGAAGACCTTTTTTCTGTATCTTGTAGTCTTTCAGATAGCAGTAAGTTCAGCCTTGATTAGGGAAGAAAATAGGGTGCAGAGGCCAGTGTATTACACAAGCCAAGCCTTTTAAGGCACATAAGCAAAATACTCTCGTCTATAGAAGGTATCGTTTGCATTGATTGTAGCATCGTGGAAGCTTCGTCCATACTTCTAGACACATCTGATCATTGTAATGACAGATTAACCCATCAAGAAGGCCATGAATAAAATCGATGCAGTCGGACGGTTGGTGCAATGGGCTGTCGAGCTCAGTCAGTTCCACATCAAATATAGACCTCAATCAACGATTAAAGCACAAGTATTGACAAAATTGATAGTTGAATTCACTTTTTCTGAATATGGCCAAATGTAGTTTGGGCCGGTTCACGCTGATGGATCATCCTTCAAAGAATTGGGAGGCGTAGGAGTCGTCATGATATTTCCTAACAAAGATGTGCTCAAATGTGGAGTACAACTTCAATTTCCAGCCACAAATAATGAAGCAGAATATGAGGCAATACTCACTAGCCTAAGACTTGTCAAAGCTCTGGGTGTTAAAAGATGACAAAGTATCATGATCAAAGGGTTAAGCTCAAAAGGTTCAACAATGGAGACTTAGTGCTGTGTAGAGTAATAGAAGCCATGAAGGACCCAATGCAAGGAAAATTGAATCCAACTTGGGAAGACCCATACAAGATCATCAAATATTCCAAAAGATGAACTTATTACCTATAGTCACTCGACGGTAAACAATTACCTCGTCCATGGAATGTAGAACACCTCAAGAGGTATTATTGTTAACTGAGAAAATGTTTTTAGTTTTCCTATGCCAAATTGTTTTGTAAGTAGGAAAGAATAAAGGGACAAGCTCTCTCAAATGAGTAAACATATTTCCTTGGAAGATCCACAAAACATTGTATCAACTTGACCAAGGACGAGTTCCCAAACAAGAGATTCATTGAAATCCAAATGAGTAAAACCATGTAGACGGTAAAAATCCTTAACAAAGGACAAAAAGTCATCACATAAGGTTAAATTCAAATGAGTACAATCACAATGACAATCAAATCCTTGAAACGAAAGGAGGTCATTTGATTAAATTCATAAGGTTAAAAACCGACAAGTATGATCATCATGACAGTCAAACTCTTAATGTAAGAGCAAGTCATATGAATAAATTCACAAGGCTAAAAACCAACGAGTACAGTCATCATGATGATCATACTTTTAAAGCAAGAGTAAGTCATTTGATTAAAAAGTCATATGATTAAATTCACAGGGTTAAAAACCAACGAGTACAATTATTATGATGATGAAACTCTTAAAGCAAGAGCGAGTCATATGATTAAATTCACCAGGTTAAAAACCAACGAGTACAATCATTAAGACAACCTAATTCTTATAATAAGAACAAGTCCTGTGACTAAATTCATAAGGTTGAAAACCCACAAACACAGTCATTATGACGATCAAACTCTTAAGGCAAGAGTAAGTCATATGATTAAATTCCTAAGGTTAAGAATCGATGATATAGTCACTTAACGATAAAATTCTTAGAACAAAAATAAGTCATATGACTAAATTGACAAGGTTAACAAGTACGATTGTCATAAAGTAAGAGTAACTCATGTCTGGTTAATTTCGTAAGGTTAAAAACAAGCGAATATAATCATAATGACGATTAAATTCCTAACACTAGGATAAGTCATTTTGATAAAAATTCATAAAGTTGAAAACCAATAGATTGACTCAGGCTACGGCCAAAGTCCCATCATAAGAGCAAATGTCATATGATTAAAGCTCACAAGGTTTATAGCTAAGGAGTAAAATCGTATTGATGATCTAACCTTGCAAAGTGAGACACATAATCAAACTCACAAGTATAAAAATTGACGAGCATAACAACTTCGACGAGATTCTCAGAGAAGTCGTCAATAAACAATGTTAGTAAATCAAAAGCACTTCCTAGATTACAAGCATGCAAAGCTCCAAATTGTTCACAAAAAATAGAAATAAGAGAAATTGTTTTAAACTAAACTTGTCAAAACATAGATGAGAACCAGCCCTAAACAAGGGCAAACCAAAAATAAAGCAAAAATTAAAATTCAAACAACAGGGTCAATGACATTAGGGTTAGTAGCTTGATCAACAAGAGGGTCAGCAGGGGGTTCATCCAAAGGAGCAGCTTGGGCATCTTTAGGGCCTTTTCCCTTGCTTTCTCCTTTCGCTTGCCCATTAGCCTTGGCTCTTTCGGTGTCTTTGTCAGCCATCATCTCTTTCTGAATAGCTTCAAAATCGAGATCAGAATAATTGATGGCCTAAGAGTGATGCTTCATTCTCCACCACCGCAGGAGCTCGAGGCCTTTGAAAAACTCATCAAACGTGATGGTTGAAAAGCATCAAACCCCTGGAAATCAGCCACATCGTTCTCATGCTCATCAAAGATCTTCTGCTTCACTAACTGAGTCTTCTCGTCCTTATTGATGATGAGCATCCTTTGTGCCCTCAATTGGTCAGAAACATCTTTCAGCTTGGCTTTGGCCTCAGTTGCTTGATCCATAGCTTCGATTAGGTCCTTCCTTAGCCTTGAACCCTTGGCCTCAGTTGCTTTGGCCCTAGAATTGGCCATTGCAATCTTCTCCTCCGTTGCAAGATAGTCAATCATTAGGTGCAATGACTCCCCAAGGACCTAAGGAAAACAAATATAAGTAAAGACAAACGGATATGTACGTATAAAATTATTTAAGAAAAACTCACTTGCACAAGCTTGTGGACATGACAACTAACGAGCTTGTGAGAAGGAATAGAAGACAAAGCCTTAAACTTGTCATCAGAAATAACGTTATGAGCTCATCCAAGTGTAGTAGTTAGATCTGTCCATACATTCTCACCCTTCTTCTCCTTTCCTTTGCAAGTTCAAGGTGGAGAAGGCAACTGTTCAATCGATATAACCAGAGAAAGGATCGAAGGAGTATGGACGAAGGTGGAGAGGACGATCCCAATGCTACTCCGAGTCTTCTGCCTCTTGGCAGGTGGTGTGGAAATCTTCGATAGAGATTGATTCTCCTTCTCCTTAGCACAAGCATACTTATTCTGACTAAAGCAAGTGGCCATGCTTGTAAAATAGAATAAGTCATCCATAAGGAAATGATAAAGGAAAAGAGAATGATAAGGTATGATTATATAGCCAGAAACTTACTCCTCTCCACCTTAAGAAGCAACCTCTGGGCATAGTCTAAGGGTTCATGTCCTAGGCAATGATCGTATAATGACCGAGGATTCACAAACTTGTTGAAATCCTCAATGCCAAGAGAAAAGTCCAAAGTAGCTTGGACCCTTTCTTGATATTGTCTCTTCAAATTAGGACGAGCTTTTGCTATACAAAGAAGAAGGTTAGGACGAGCAAATATTCAAATGACGAAGAAAATCAAAAGATGGGAAGACGCACTAAGTGTGGGAACATCCTATGTACACGGCAATGGAGGCACCTTACCCCAGACCTTGTCAGAAGCAATTTCCCATCCCTTCCTATAGACAAAGACGAACTTAGACTTCCGGTTGAGAAATGAAGAGGGGAGACCACAAACGACCCTAGACTGCCTATCCCAAAGATGAAACTCAAAATGCCCGTAGTGGGTTGAAGGCTTCAAGTAATAGAGGTACAGGAACTCATTAAGACTGACCATGCTACCCTCGTGGATGGACATCCAGATTGATATGACGCTTACAACTATCCGCCATGCATTTGGGATAGGCTGACCAAGGGCAATCTTAAAATGGTTTAGTAGCTTGTGAATAAAAGGGTGGATGGGAAAACGAAGACCACAAAGAAAATTTGCCTCGTAGAAACATACATGGCAATGGGCAAAGGCGTAAGCCTTTTCGCTTGGACGAGGGAGATGTACCTTCATCTCAACAGGGAATTGGAAATGCTTTCTGAGATTTTTTAGATGTTTCCCCTCCAAGACACACTCTTCGATTAGAGCTTGGAAAGGCTTAAAAGAAGAAGATGTAGATGGTTTGACGTCATTACATCCTCCTCTATACCCACAAGGTTATCCCTAGACGATGACCCTGTGCCCAGCTCACTTAACCTCACCTCAGAGCCTACAAACCTCTCCTCGACCATCTTGCTCGCCAGGTGGTATTGGATTAGAGAATGAGAAATTAGGGGATAAAGCTCAAGCAAAACTGGCCTAAAGGCATGTTCTTGAGACACAAATAAACCCACTTGAGGATGGCGACCACTGGAGTACTCGAGAAAGATGCCTAGCCTAGCAAAGAAAAACGAGAGGGAAGGAGATCCTAGCCTAACATCAGTATGATCAACCATGAATCAAGAGTGTGTAAGTGAGAAAACTTACCGTAGAAATGCAGATGAGAGAAGCAAACTCAGAAGCTTGAAGAAGATAAAAGGAAATACATGGAAAATGAAAAGTTTTAGGGAAAAATGTGAAATCAAAGCGGGAAAATTGAGACCTTGTATTCACACGTCCAACTAGTGAGTGAACGACATGTAGCCATGACTAGATGTGTGACATGAAATGCATTTAATGCGATGTGAATGGCATCAAAGAATCCTTGTCATATGGAATGCAAACCATCATTATTCCTACCGTCGCCCAAAAATACGATGAAGGAATAAGAGGGCAACTGACGAGTACTGAAATTATGGGTTTGCCATACAGTTGGTGAACCTTCAGTCCATAAGCTCGTGCATATAGGTGATGAGCATACAGTCCACAAGTTCGTCATATGAGAAGATGACCATATGGCATTAATGGCGCGACCATTAATAGTTTCGTAACTGGCGAGCTCCAACGGTCAAAAAGGCCAATCATAAGCTATTCAAACCTCCATTTAAGCTCAGGCAGATGATGTTCAAATAGTCAAAAGAGCCATTAAGAGGCCAACGATGGTTACACTAATAATGAGGCTCCCAATGGCTATATTAAGGCTATAAATAAGCCACCAAACACCACAAGCAAGGTACACAATTCTAAATGTACAAAATTACATTCTTATTCTCTGAGAGATATTAAGAACTCTATTGACTTAATCATTGGAGAACCGTTAACTAATGCCACTCTGGTGTCTTTCTCTCTCATCTTTGCAGGGAACGTGACCTCGTCATAAGCTCTGATGAGGCAATCGACTAACCACCATTTTTGGCATCTTCAGGTGGAATAGGTTTTATTTTTATTTTTTTCTGTTGGTGTTGGTGTGGCTATTGGTAGTGCTGCTGCAATTGATGATGTTGGTGTGGTGATAGATTTTTAATTGGAAGATTAGAGATGGAGGGGAGGGGGGGGGGGGGGGGGCACAGTAGACCAAAAAAATGAATACCAAACAAATGTAAGTGACTTTTTGAGTTATGAAAATGGGTTATGAGAACCAAAAAATAAGAACAAAGTTTTGAAAATGAAAATGAAGAACAAACTTTGAGGAACCAAATAGGGTCTTAAAAAAAGCACCACTGAGGCATTGATTGAAATAAGGTAATGCCAAGTATATGAAAGACGGTTTGTCTTTTGCCTATCTCCAAAATTTGCTAATCAAGGAGAGATAAAAACAAGTTAGAGATTGGGATGGAATCATAGGACCCATTTTGGAGAAATGATCCTCAACCATTTAAATCATATAATTTTCACCAATTTTATCCAAACTGAAGACACATGAACCCAATAGTCCTACAAAATATATTTAAACCATGAAATTGAACATTAATGTATCTCACGTTTGGCTACCTATCAAGAGAGCATTGAGTGAATTTATGATTTTGTTTTTCACTAATCATGCATTTAATTTGCAAAGTTTTAATTTTGTATTTTTGAAAAAAAAAAAATTGCTCTTTGTTTTTTTGGTTTTCAAAGATTTTTGGTTGTGTATGTCATGAGCAAGATTCAATTAAGCTTGAAAAATTCATAACATGATTGAATAAGTGGTCTTCCAGCTTAGAATTAATTGGTCTAGTTATTTTCCTTGAGAATGGTAGTGACTAAATTTAGTAGACAAAAGCTAGTGACATTTTGAGCCTTTAGACTGACACATTCATATCAGTCTCATTATTCTTTCATGTGAGATATTCTTCCATGGATTTTTTTCTCTAGAACTTGCCTTGATTCTCTTTGAGATATATTGACACATGCATGCATGAACATGGTTAAGGCCCTCTTTGTTATAAGCTATATAAGCCAAATAGCCTACCTTGTAATTAATTTTTCTCTTTGTTGAACCCCTTTGAGTCTTTTTTTTTTCTCCATTCATTGTGAACCCATGCTACAAGCTTTAAACCTGAAAAACAATGCCTTTACCCAAGTCGTAGAGCTAGTGGAACATTATTCATCATTATGATAAGTATGGGTGTGCAAGAAATAAGTGTGGGGGTGTATGAATTTGTGGTATGGCTATGACTGGTGAAATGGAACATGTTTTTATTCTCAATTTGTGAGTTCCATTGTTGATGTAATTTTGAAAAAAGAAAAAAAAATTAAAGAAAGGAAGTGGAGGAAATTGTTTTTAATGTTACAAATTGTCCATGTTCATAATTCCTCCTAAAATTCCAAGAAAGGGGTTAGTTTATAAGTGATACAAAGGTGGAAGCTGCTGAATGGCGTGATTGGTTGTACATGTCTTATATATTCGAGCTTGAGCTGATTCATTTTTGCTCCACTAGTTTTGATGGCTTTTGAGTTACATTCCCAAATATTTCCCACCTTGATTCTAAACCCTGTTACAACCTTTGAAAAGTCCCTATGATTCGTGTTATGCATGTGATCCCAGTGGTGGGGAATGAGAAGATATGCAAGCCTATGGTAGACCATTTCCATTGTAATGAATTTGAGCAAAACACATACCCTTCAAAAGCATGAGAGTTGAGTGTTTATTTCCATGAGGGCCTACATATTTAGTTTACTCCATCTTCAAGTGAAAATGCTTACTAAGTAATTGTAAGTTGTTTAAGAATGCTTGCTCATGATATGTCATGAGTTTTGAAGAGCTTGGTTGTTCTTTGCTAATGGTGTTGCAACCTTGGTGTTTTTGGGAAAGTGAATTTGAGTTTTGCCCGAGGACAAGCAAAAGTTAAGTGTGGGGGAATTTGATAAGAATGCAAAATGTCATATTTTTCCCCCTTAATGTTTAGTTTTTTATATTTATTTGGTGCCTAAATGTACACATTATTCTTATATTTTGATTTAGGATGCAAATTGAGGCATTAAGTGCAAAACGTAGCTAATTGGGCGATTATGGACAGCTTTGACATCACTTTGTAATCTTGGGAGAACTCTCTCATCCGAGCTCCGATTGAGATGATTCAAGATGCTGTGGAACTCCAAGACAAAGCTCTACAAATTTCATGTTTTCAGTTTTGAGAGATATGGGCTGAATAAAGGTCGAAATCGGGCTTGAAGTTGCTGCACCTGCACTGTTGACGTTCTGGAATGTTCCTTTGCCTGCAATTCTAATATGCAGATCTGATGCAGTTTATTTTTGGAAGCTTCCAGATCTGATGCACGAGAATTCCAGCTAAAAAACACCACTTTCCTAGTTATATTAGGATTTTGTTTTATTTTTAATATTTTTCCTTAATTAGTCAGATTTGGATATTATTATTGGGAATATTTTTAGGAGATTTTTTAGGCTTGGGAAAGGGGGAATTAACGTGTAAAAGGGGGAGAAGAAATCAAAATTGGACAGACGCCTCTCTCTCTCCCCTCTTCTTTGATCTTCCCCTTTGAGTTTTCACCTTGCGTGGCTAAAACTTTTATACTTGATCGAAGGAAACTGAAGCCTCAGAATCAATAAAACTGTGAGATCTAATTTGTCTTTATTGTTCAATTTATGCTTTGAATATCGGATGTTCTTCTATGCCTATTTTCATGATTGTCTCGTTTAATTACTAGGAGGCCTACTAGTTTATTATTCGTTGCAATCTACTGCTAGGTTAGATATCAAATTCGTAATTGTTTGATCTCTCTAACTTGTGAAGCAACCAAGATTTAATGATTTGCTGCGTCAGAAATTATTAGATTTTAGGAAGAACGCTCGACTAAATTAAATACAACTACTTGTGCTTGTGTTGTTTAGTTTCATCGATCTCTCTAATTCTTAAGGCTGCTACTAGATTAAACCTTTAGCACTTGTCTTGGGTTGTTTAGTAGTTAGGGTTTATTAGATCGCTTATTTTCTAATTAACTACGACTAAGGAGAGATAGAAAAATAGTTCCAACAGTGAATATTCAAAGTGTGAAATGATATATACTTGCATCGATGATTAGTTGTAAAATTCCAATGGTGGATGTTGACTTAGACCAAGGTTTGTTCTTTTGATTGATTTCAATACTTTAATTTGAATTGTTCCTTAGTTCTTTTTTTTTTTCTTTAAAATTGTTTTCATTATACTCAACCCCCCCCCCCCCCCCCCCGCCCTCCTTGTTCACGTAGCATAAAACTAGGCTAGATACTCTCCATGGGAATGATCCTTACTTGCACTACTACATATATTTTTAGGAGTATAGGTTTTATTTTTGGTTGCCTGCGACAGCACACCAATGTGCTACACTTTCTCGAGTACAAAATCTTATGATATGCACTAAGGTGTTCATGATTGGCTAGTAAACAGTGAGATGGTTATTTATGCCTTTCTCTTAGGATTTTTTAGTCTTTACAATAAAAAGCATGTGACTTCAAGATAAAGATCATGTGATCAAAAACTATAAACAACTCCCACACAACATGCACTACAAAGCTTAAACTAGTAAAGTGCAATAAAATAAGCTCATCCAAGCTAAACAAGGTACATAAACATGTTATGTAAAGATAATATGGCCAACCTTGATTTCAAATTCAAGAAAAATAATGCAAAACACATTTGTCTTCCCTTTTCCTTCCCTTTTTTTTTTTTAATTTTTTTTTTAAATATAAAAAACAACCTAGCATGAAATGCATGAATGTTATGCAATGCAAATCCTAGAAACAAAGAAAACCAAAAGAAAAAATGGTCACAAAGAATAGAGAGAAGAACCACAAGGACCATGTCAAAAAGACTCAATTAAATCTAGTCTTTTGCATCCAAAACTTTTTAGATGCAACTCTTACATTGGAGTTATTATTCATATTAGAATGCTGAGCAACTCCAGTATTGGAATAAAGGTTTAAAGCATTTATCAATTCACCAATAAGTACCATGGGATCTTGTGCTTGAGGCATAGGTACTTTTGGCTTATTTGCTCGCTTAGTAGCTTGCAACTTGAAACAGTTTGGACAAATGTGCCCAGACTTTCCACAAAAATGACAGACCCATGCATGTCTATCATGCAACTTGTCCTTAGGAGGGTTAGAAGTCTTTGATTTAGACTCTTTGAGATCAACCCTAATCTTCCTAGGAGGTGTAACTTCTATTGGTTTGACAATCTCACTCACAGGGGGCTCAGAAGAAGAAACAAAGTTTGTGGAATGAGTCCTAGAAACAGTGATGCTATCTTCAAAACCTAGACCAGTTTTGTCTAAGGGAAACTTCTGAATACTCAACATGTGTTTAAGTTTGGAACTAACAGTCCTATTTGTTTGTTTTCTAGCAACAAATAATTCAAGTTCCAAAATTCCCCATTGTGCATTTCTACCTCATTGTGCATCATATCATGTAACAAGGCTGTAGCCATTCTTTGGTAGGTCGCACCCGCATTCTTGAGCTCAAATGGCATCACAATGTAACAATAAATTCCCCATTCTGTGGTAAAGGTAGTTTTGGTCATATCCCTCGCAGCCATCTTGATTTGGTTATACCCTGAGAAACTATCCATGAAGGACATCAAGGCATTACCAGCTGTGTTATCCACTAAAACATGTAAGTGGGTAAGAGGGTAGTCATCCTTTGGGCAAGCCTTGTTCAAATCCCTAAAATCCACACACATTCTTACCTTCCCATCTTTCTTGGGTATGGGCACAACAGTGGCTATCCATTCGGCTTAGTGTACGGGTTTGATGAATCCTACCTTCAATTGCTTGGTAATCTCTTCTTTGATCTTTAGGAGCCATTCAGTTCTCATATGTCTCAAGTTTTGCTTGATGGGCACAATGTAAGCATGAGTGTCAATGTGATGTTAGGCTATCTCGGGATTAGTACCAAGCATATCTACATAGGACCATGCAAATACTTCTTGAAATTCTGTGAGCAACTCTTTGAGATTTTTTCTTTCTTTTTCATTTATGGTTAAGCCAATTTTAATTAAATGTGGATTCTTATCATTTCCCAAACTAAGAGTTTCAAAAGTTGGTTCCATAGGTTCAATTTTCTTTTCCAATTGTTTATTAATTTCATTTTCAAATTCATTTGAATCATTTAAGTGTAGAATTTCAATATTATGGGACACATTAAAATAAGCCAAATCAAAATTCATCTTATTAAAAATGTTAAAAGTATATTGTTACTTACATTACACACTTTTTTTCCCACATTTTCAGAAAACTCAACTTAAGTCCAATTATTAAGTTGCCCTACAACTGGCATGATGAAGGTATAAGGATCACTTGGATCCTCATTAGTGATGGTGAACACGTCCCCCTCCATCTTCAACATAGTCTCCATTGCTTCAGCATCCATGCATTCCATCCAGTCAACTTCTTCTTGAACTTCCTTGATCACCACCAAAGGCTTCTCCTTAAAGGTGAGCTTCTCATTGAAGAAAATCTCCCAACTCAGATACACCTTTCCATTCTTACCTACCCAAAGTTAGAGAAAGCCACAAAAAGGGAAGTCCCCCCCTTCCTTCACAAAGTTTCCATTAAGGGTACCAAGTTTCTTCTTGATTCTATCATAGCCTTCAAAGAATCCCAAACCGTACTTGGTCAATTGAGTCTTGAAATTGGGGAATTCAGCCACCCATTTTCCTTCTTTTCCAAGACCCATACTAGGCATGTACCCCATGTTCTTCATCATTTCAATCACCTCATGGCTAAATATGGAACCAAATTTGACGTATACCTTTCATCCTTCAATTCATAATCGGCCATGTTCACAAATTTAAAGCCACTCATTTGGAGCTCACCTCCTCCTTCAATTCCTTAAACTAGTGATAGGATCTCACCGTCACCAAGCACTACAACAATTCCTCATTTCCATGGGATCTTCATCTTTTGGTGTAGAGAAGAGAGAATAGCCCCATTAGGGTGAAGCCATGCCCTCCCTAAGAGAAGGTTGTAGTTAGGAGTGATGTCCATGACATGGAATTCCACAATTGTTTCTATTGGTCCAATCTTGTAAGGAGCTTTGAAAGTACCCATAACCTTCCTTAAGGTATTATCATATGCCCTAATGGTTAAAGGAGAGGATATGATTGTTTCCACATCTAATCCAATGGTAATGGCGGTCTTAAAAGGACATACATTCAATGCGGACCCATTATCAATCAACACCATAGGGACCCTGGTGCCCATGCATTTAGCGGTGAGTTGTAGAGGTCTAGTGTAAGGGGCTTCTTCAAGAGGAAGTTCTTCATTGGAAAAGGCAAGAGGGGATGAGATGGGGCCTTAACTCCCATGAGAGATAGTACTTCTTGTGGTGTAGTTTCTATAGGCACCTCTTTCCCATTGAAAGCATCCAAGAAAGCACTGCGATGCTTGTGAGAAGCCATAAGCATGCCCCACACTAACACATGAGCTTGAGTCTTTTTCAATTGAGTCAAAACTCGATCTTCTTCCTCTTTCTCTTTAGGTTCTGTGGGCTTGAACCCTTCTCCTATGTCCTTACCAAGATGATCCTTTTCCAAAAAGAATGGTCTGTTGTGTTTCCCACTCCTAGTAATATTGGCCACATTGTCCTCTATGATTCATTTCTTTAGCTCGGTCATTCCTTTGGGAAGTATCCCCCACATAGCCACCGTATTCTTCAAAACCTCATCTTCTTGATCCCATATTCCTTGGACTTTAATGGGATTAACTTCCATGGTCTCTATTAACTTTGAACAATCCCATTCAATCTCATCAATTTGCACCCAATTTTGATATGGAAGATGAGCTTTATGATAATCAGGCAAAGGGTTGTTCCTAATGCTAGGCTTGGTGATGATGTTGGGATTTGGGAGAATTCCATTGTCTATGAGGTCTTGTATCTCGTGTTTGAGGCGGAAGCAATTGTCAGTTTTATGGCCGGATTTCTGACAGAAGTGACAATACTCATTGAGGTTACAAGTAGAAGATATGGGATTAGGCATAGATGTGGGATCTAGAGGCTTGATGAATCCTTTGGAAGATAAATTCTCAAATGCTTGGGTAAGAGTCATTCCTAGGTCAAAAAATTCTCGGCGGGCTTTCTTTGTGAAATTTGGGTAAGCTAAGATTTCTTGAGGTATGATGGCACTTACATTCATGGGATTGGGAGTTTTAGAGGTATTTGCTCATCCTCCATATGCCTTCTTGATTGGAGGTCCACTCTCACCCTTCTCCAATTGTCCATTATTGATGGCATCCTTTATCCTAGTTACACAATTACACAACTCTCCAAAAGAACTAATAGGCGATGGCAAGAGCCTACTATTATATGCCGGAAGCAAATTCTTGATAATCATGTTGATTTGATCTTTCTCATTTGGCCTATTAAACATCCTAGACGCCTTTCCCTTCCACCTTATCATGTATTTAGAGAATGTCTCCCCTACCTCTTGCTTAGTGATCTCCAAATCTCTTAAAGTCACATCTTAGGTACCTCCTAACATGTTGCTTTGGATCTCCAGTTCCATCAAAATTTTCAACATAAAAAAACTTGAACTTTGGAGGTAATGAAAAGAGAGTCTTGGAGCTTATGCCCCCCATGTTGTAGAGACAATCATCCATCCCTTGGGCCTTACGAAAGGCTAGTTGTATTTTCTCCATCTTCTCTCTGATGGCTATGGTTTCCGCCTTGAGCTTCTCAAATGTTTTGTTCCTTTCAAAATCAGCTTTGTCCCTTTCATCCCAATCTTCCCCTTCTTCCTCGTCAAAAACCTCTACTCATGGGTTTGGCTTCTTCAAAAGAACCATGTGATGTGTGTGCAAAAAATTATTGAATAAGCCCTTATTAAGGTTAAGACATAAAACACATAGGAATTAAACTCACAATCCCCGGTGGAGTCGCCACTATGGACGCAAAGGGGAGTCGCCACCTAGTTTTTACAATGGTTTAGGAACTATATATATAGTGTCCTTACGAGGAAGGACCTCTTTGACCTTAATACCAAAGATATGGGTTTGGAATTAAGGTATGGTCTTAAGAATGTGTTAGGCACCCAAAACCACTCAATCCTAAGGTTGGCTTTCCATCATTATGTTTTATGTCTTAATCCTTGTTAAGACATATGTGATTCACTTGTTAGAAACATATGTCACTATTTTATGTAATTGGCTAATCCTTAGACAAAACGCACTTTACTTGTAATTGGGTAGATCTAGGTGTTTTTAATACTTCAAGAAACAGTGTTTCAAGATCAAGTGTTGAAGTCATCCAGTCTGTTCCAAGAAACAAGCTGAGAAGTGCAAGTTCATTAAAGCTCGACAGCTAGCATGTGTCAAGGTTTAAGAAGCTATTCAGCCCGTGTGCTCGACACTTGCTTGACAGCTGCTCAACACCTCCTATATGTCGAGGTTTAAGAAAGAAACAGAAATTCTGATCTGTTTTCTTGGAATCTGTGAATGTGTCTTTAGGACTTCTTTTCTCCTAACCCTAGACATATAAAAAGGATTATTTTAAGGGTTGCCAAAGAGTACACAAGTTGCACAAGCTTTGAGAAAAGTCTATTCAAGCAAGTTGTGATCGAAGACTGATGACTTGCATAATTG